>CAVLJG010000009.1:20553619-21153619 GCA_963669975.1 Acanthoscelides obtectus
AACAACTATTTCTCAGCATCATTCCCTACCATTAAATTTCTTGATAATTTTTCAATTGATATACCCGATAGGGCTCGAATCAATGCTATTTTTCAATCAAACGCAGGACGGTCCTATACCTTTTATAATAATATGTCATATATAGAATTTTCTAACGATTTTACTGATGTGTTGAACAGAGGACGGATAAGAGACATATTTCCTGGGTTACCTGAAGTTTAGGGAAAAAATTAAAAAACAACCAGAACTGAACCGTGAAATACATAATTTGATTCTTGTCTGTCATGAACCAAATCAGTTGTCGAACAATGATTTGAGTCGATTAGTATCAACATCTAAAGTACTCCCTGATATGTAGTTTTATTGAAAATACCTCTGGTTTGCGAAATAATATTGTCGGAATTTCTTGTTGCAAGTTGTTCAAGCGCGGGTATTCAAAACATGGCACACACACACACACCAATCAACCTTATTGTTATATATACTATATGTTTCAATAAAATATCCATTATACTATTTTCATTTTGAACGGTATCATCCTGTATAATAATAACAGTACATCGTATACAGGTTATGAGACATTCTGACCGACCGACCGACCGACCAGAGGAGCCCACCACGCTATTTAGGTCACGCCTTGCTATATACGATTTAACGATATACCGTCGGTCCATCGATCCGCTATTTTTCGATGCACCCCTGTATACACGTTGCCCCCCGTAATCCACGCCAACACCAGACAGGTGCGACATCGGCGCCATCTATGCGCGAGATGCCCAACCCATCAATGGCAGCTGTCCAATGACGCATAGATTCCGTTAGGTTTGTACAGCGCCAAACAAATCGGCGCCATCTATGCGCGAGATGCCCAACCCATCAATGACAGGTGTCCAATGACGTATGACAGATGACGTTTTAACGCCATCTATGCGTGAGATGCCCAATGACGCATGACAGGTGTCCAATGACACACAGATTCCGTTTGGTTTGACAGCGCCATCTAGCGGCGGAATCCCCAACTCATGAATTTCGATTACAGATTCCGTCCAACAACCTGTCAATGGCGCGCGACGCCAGCGCCTCTGGTGGCGGATTTTGGAAGTTTTGAGACCGAATCCCCATAGACCATCTACTCATGTGCATTGTGTAGGCAGTCCAATGCGTGTGTGGGAATAGACCTGTGCAGTTTTTTGATCATGTGCAGGCGACCGGCGCAAGATCGAGAACCAATTCTTTCTACTGACACCGTAGCGCAGGGAAATGAAACTTATATCAGCGAATGGGAAACAAAGCAGTGTTGCATAAACATTTCATTTTGATTGAATATAGTCCCTATTATGTTATTTGAGACATATGCCTTTTGTTCAGAGTTGTGAAGTATAAAAACGTAAGTACCCAAAGCTGTAATATATTTGTAAATACTATGATACAAACTCCAAATCAAAACTGTTTCCTTTTTAAGGATCCAAAGTGATCCCAGTCAGTAGGCAGGCTTCTGCAGATGCTGAAGAAGATCAGAGATGCAGCGGTTACGCATTTGATAATAATTTGAAGATATACCTGTTGGCATCTCCACATACCTTTTGGAACAGTGGAACACTACGAAAAGTTCAGCCGCCGGTGTTTAACCCCTGAGGTCCTGAGAATTATCAGAAGTTCGGAGATTACTTGTGATCTAACCAAAAGGCACACCTCTGAAGTATATTTGCATTTGTAAGTTCTTATATGACTCAATAACGAGTGATGATTTGTACTGCTTTTTGTCCAAATTAGTTTCCATACTTCATTTTGAATCATCTATTCTCAGAGCAGCAGGGTCGATATGCAAAGCTCTCTATAATTTCAATGAAATCCAAGCCACATGTTATTGAAAAATAACATGGGTGCCCACAGGGTGGTGTTAGAGGGGTCCTGGTCTCTTCTGGGAATCCGCTTTGACTTTAAAATTTGCATATTTAGCATGCTTTTGTGTACAACTTCGAGAATTTTTTAGGATTTGCTCGTCAAAAAGTTTTTTGGGCAGGCACAATTCCACAAAAAGTTATGTTGATACTAATTTGTTTGTAGAGAAATGTATGAGATTCATATAATGAATATACATTTAGGTATTTGCAGTATATGTTTTTCTTCTGAACCTTTCCAGATTAGTAAGTAGATATGAGTGATCTTATAACAGCTTATGTTATTGATGTTGCTATTTTAATATACAAAAAAGCACTTGTTCGTCAAGATAGCGCAAAATGTTAATAACACATGCTGTTATAAGATCCCCCATATCCCACCAAATTTCTATGTATGAAAGTATAGCAATCTCAGATTTATATTTAGAGCTGGCAACCGTGTCGCACTCTCAAAAAATGGCCGCTGAAAACCACACAAGTGTCGTGTTGCCATTGAATAGCATGGAATTAAACCTTCTTCAGTGTGCGGACGTACTACGGTCGCCTGCGGCCTGCGCAGGTTTCGTCAGTTTTGTAGCGACTTTTTTGATGAACATTGCATCGAATTCCACAATTCAATACTAAAATAACGCCACCAGAGTCAACTAAAAAGGTGCTTGAAGCTTTCATTGATATAATTATATAGAACTCATCCATGTCTATGGCAAATCAAAAACAAAGAGTACCATGATCGAGACAAAAAGACGCTGCTTATTATTACTCATAGAAAAATTAAAAGAAATAATCTAAGAAGCAACGTTATACCGACCACACACACTACGGTACACCGGAGAGGATACCTGTGCAGGTTTGCCTACGCAGGTAAACCGCACGTCGGTATGGGTATGGGGACGATCCGTATCGAGCGCCGGCATTGGTAGGCCTTGCGCTAATTTTGAAGAAAAAAGTTATAAAAAGGAAGCGAAAGAAACGGTGTAAGCATTGGTTATTGAAAAGGAAAGCTTATAATCATGTCTGCGTAGGTTAGGTTAGGTTTCTTGTGAGTGCATCAATAACGATCCTCCACTGTGACTCTTTGGTCTATTGAGGCTCACGCCCATTTATATTCCCCCCAGTAGTTCCGACCTCCTGAGGAAGTCGATCAACTTGTTTGGAGAAATATCCTCCAGATCTTCTGCTTGGAGTACTACGTCTCCAAGTTTATTGTACCTGATTCTCGCAATTGCAGGGCAACTGCACAATACATGCCTGACCGTTTCATCTCCCTCCATGCACAGTCTGCACTGAGCGTCTTCCGCCATGCTCAGCCTGCTCATGTGGTGACGCAAATTGCAATAACCAGTGTTCAGTCTTACTAGAGCTTTGAGGCTATTCCTGTTCAGCCGTAGCAAAGAGTCTTACCTTCTTTGTCAAGATTGGTATAGTTGCCTAAGCATGAGAACCCTGCTAATCCCTCCCAGTATTGATGGATCTCTATGAGATTATTTGTTTAGCCGTATTGCATGCGATCCCAATCGCTGGCTCAGGCCCTATGAAGGGTGTGCTAGCACCACTCTTTGCCAGAGTGTCAGCTGTCTCGTTTCCCTCTAGACCTGTATGTCCTGGTATCCATATGAGACGGACTTCATTTCTCTGCCCTATGCCAGCGAGAGCTTATTTGCATTCCACACTAATTTCGATGTCGGGTAGGGGGAGTCAAGTGCTTTAAGTGCACCTTAACTATCTGAAAGAATAATTATAGTTCTGTATCTCAGTTGTCGTTCTGCGATCATTCTGGTACCTATAGCATATAGCTCTGCCTGGAAGATCGATCGCCATGTTCCTAGGCTAAGAGATTTTTTAATCTTTAGCTTCGGCACGAAGATACCAGCTCCAGCACCTACCTCGGTCTTAGAGCCATCTGTGTATGCACAGATATCTTTCCTTATCAGGTTAAATTGCTGTTCCCACCCATTCCTGTGTGGAATTGTCACTGAGTAGGGTTTAGCATATCTTGTTATCTTTGGCATTATATCAGAAGGCATTCCCAGACTGGACTGGTTTTGTAAATCCACCAGCATGTCCGTCCCCTCCATAGCGATATTGTCCATTACAGCATTTGCCACATGATGTAGTCTATAAGATGTCCTTCTTGCCTCGCCTTCCAGGTATATGTGCAAGGGGGGTAAATTAAGAAGGACCTCCACAGCTGCAGTTAGTGTGGTACGAAAAGCACTAGTCGTTAACATACAAGCTTCTCTCTATATTGCGGTCAGTTTGGCTTGGACAGTTCTTCGTGCTGCCTTGCCCCACCAAGCTACAGATCCATAGGTTATCATATGTCTAATTTATT
Organism: Acanthoscelides obtectus; assembly: GCA_963669975.1. Taxonomy (NCBI): domain Eukaryota; kingdom Metazoa; phylum Arthropoda; class Insecta; order Coleoptera; family Chrysomelidae; genus Acanthoscelides; species Acanthoscelides obtectus. Next base: position 20,557,853 of record CAVLJG010000009.1, read on the forward strand.
TATTTATTTAGCAATAGCCATATCCAATTACAGGATGGATAAACATAAAAATATAAACAAATGCATGTAGTGGATGTAATAAACATGGTATAAAGCCAAAACGTTTGTTTAGGCTTCATTCTCCAGTTCTTTCCACAGACCCTTCGGCAGTTCCATAGCGAGATCCTTGCCTTCTTAAGGACTGCTTCCAGATGCGAATTCCAGTTTAGTGTTTTATCTAAGATATCAAACTATCTTAGAAAGACGAGTGCACATACCTAAAATTACTTGCAAGGGTTACTCCTGTGATACAAAAAAGTGGCTGCCGACGCGTTTCCGTTGCCTCTCGATCTGATTAAACCGTTTCAGCAGGCAGATTTAACATCCAAAGAAAGGAAAACCTGAATTACAGATTATCTCGCGTCAGGTGCACTGTCAAAATTGCTGATGGTCTCACGATTTCTGGTAAATTACTCTTGTATAAATTTAGAACCCGAAAATATCGATTAAGTAGTTAAAGCTTCATGTGCGCTAGATAACTTTTTAACTGAACACTCAGAAAAGTCTTATGCACCTCAAGAATGTTTCTATCCAGAAAATTCTGAAAACGGGACTATAATTTCTGAAGGATATAATGCACAAAATAGCACCATGGAAAACTAAGAAAAAATTATTTTAATCTTACTATGGTAAAATGATCATGCTAAAAAACGAAGTAGTTTTAAATAGTTATATGGTTTTGTGTAATTATAAATGTAAATGATAATGTATTTCATACAACATAATAAAAAAATTCTTCGTACAAAATAATTTAACTCACCTCACAACTATTTTCGTCATCACTGTCCAAGTTGGAAGAAGATTTTCTGGGAGTGCGTTGGTCATGAACGAAATTAAATAAAGCGTAGTACCACGACTTAATATAGTACACCTTATCAGCAGATGCTCCAGATTGTTCATATTTCTTCTTTTCCTTCCTAGTATCGGGCAGAGGCGATGTTTCCAGATGCACTACCGGTAGAGCAGAAAAAGAATGTCTGTAGACTAATTGTATGGACCTGTTTGACTGAAGTTTTCCTGACAGGGTCTAGTTTGTGCTGAACACGTTCCTTTATGTACTGATAAGGACGTTGGGTGCAGAAGACTGCATAGTCAATCTACTTATTGACGCCATTTTTCATAAACTGAAGATTATATTACATACGTATACTTTTATAACCTCTATAAGACCGGGAAATCGATATGTTAAAAAAAAGACTTCAAATGCCTACGAGAATAATTATAAACAATTCACTGTACATGCGAAACTTAAATAGATCGAGACTTGATTTATTTAAAAAAATCATACGAAAGGTATCGTCATAATCTTCCATACATACATTTTCTCAAAACGTATAATCATTTTCTTTTTCTTTTTCAGTGTACAAGAGGCTGCACACTTTGGAAACAAGCATTGAGCCGGACATGTCACGAAGCCTGTGTAAGTATAAAAATATTGTTTTATTGAATAGTTCGGAAATCCAGTAAGTGCATTCAGAAATAAAAGCAAATATGCTGTCAAATGTTTAAAAAAATCACTGTATTCATCACAATTATAAAATATGACGTTTTTGGCCGAAAATATTATAGTTTGGATTTCACTTCATGTTTCTAAACCTCTTGGACAGCTCCTAACTTGAAAACTTTGATGAGCATTACGGGAAATCGCCACCGCGCCCGCGTTGTATGCAATTAAGCCACATCACAAAAAAATTATAAATTACGCCTGACACATCAAACATTTTCGCAATGCCTTACATCCAGGCGCTGATTTGTATTTCCTATTGACATCGCAAAATAAATTTCTATAAAAATAATGTAAGAACCTTTTCACTTTCATAAATATCCCTGTGTGTAGCATATTTTCTCATCTATTGCTTCACCAACCAGGAATTTTCTTTTCTTATCTCTCTCATTTTTGGAATTCAGCAAATTTGCGTATGTAATTTCCAGAATGAAGAAGAAAAAATGGATCTAATGTCTAGCTTTGAGTCTCAAGTACGAGTAAGTGTCTTTGATACAAGAAACCAATGGACTTATCATCAACACATATTATTAGCACACTCACTATGCACCTATGTACTGCCGTTTTATTCTAGCTATAGTACAGATTATACCTCCAATAGTTCCATCTCTGAAGCAGATTTTACATCACATCAGAGTCAAACATTGATAAGTGAAGCATCATGACGGTTAGGCAACACAACTACAAAACGAGTTCATAACCAGTGTCCATCAGCTAGTGCTAATTTAACATCTTGTAGAAAAATCTACATAATGTCACAAAAACACAATATAATGTCAACAAAAATCGACATAATGTCACTTTCCAAGATACGTAATACCCGTGCGGATCTCGCCGTGGTGTACAATCTGTTCTGCTACTCTCTTCCGCTTTTGTACAAAGACTATAGATTATGAATTTCTTTATATCCTTTTTATTTTTTAGTTTCCTGTGATATTTCTTTAATATGACTGCGTGATAAATGTTCTGTTGTTTGACAGTTATTTGTAACCCGAGGTAGTGGAAAGTAGCGGAGTTTTTCGATACCAGTAGCGGAATTTTCAATGTTGGAATGTTGGCTCTGGCAACACTGCCTGATTAATTGTTTGCGGTGTTTCCATCAAAGAACAAATTGATGGATTATCTGTCAGTAGTCAGTGCTGCCAACCACACGACAAATTCTTGCTAGAAATATTTTGAGCTTATATATATATATATATATGTATATATATATATTGTGGTTTTGATTTTGATGCGCATAACCATATTGTTGAATACTGTAGTTCCATCATAGTTCTGTACTTGAATTGTAAAGCTGTTCAATATAGTGAAAGGAAAACAAGGTTGGCACTATTGAATTTGACGTACAACTTGGCAAAAACTGGAATAAGTTCTAATTTTGTGAAGAAATCCACGAAGAACTTCATGGATTCATTTGACTCAAACTCCTATTTTACACTTTTGAAATTTGACTATATACCCAATTCATGAAATCCGAAGATTTATTGTCAATGTAAAAAGGGCTGCTTATGACTTTACCAAATCTATGTGTTAAAACTGTCGAAGGCGTTCTGTCAAGTGTCAAAGTTTTGTAGCTTTATGATGTTTTGTGGGTTGTTGTTGTTGTTTCTATTTCATTTTCTTTCTTATTTTAGTTGTGTTCGCCATTTGTTTGTTCGTTTTTTGTTTTTTCTTGTGTCTATAGGTGTCAGAATTGACCAACAATGAGTGACTAGCACGGGTATCATGTAAAAAACCTATAAAACGTCAAACAAACCTATAAGCTGTCATCTTGCAAACTAGGTAGTTTTTAGGGCGCAAACAGTCGTTCCATGTTTCCTCACTAGGATCGTTGTGAACGTCTATCTATAGAGGAATCTCTCAACTAAACACTACACGCATTATTGGTTGCATGTGTTTTATGAGGCCGAGTGGTCCTAGTCTGTAGTTTTTATCTCTGGAAAGAAAGTTGGTTGAATAGCAAGATCGCATCTGGATGATTATGTGTATTGGTCTGCATGTATATAAAATCAGTGATATTTGCTGTGTGAGAAAATCATTACTGAATATGCTGCCAATGAAGTATGTATATCTATTGGCCCTATGGGTTATATTTATGTTGTTCCTTCTGAAGAGAATTTATGATCAAAGTTATAAATTACGAAAAACTGAGGAGAATTACGGGAAATCATCACCGCGCCCGCGTTGTGTGTAATTACTGGTAGCATATGGCTTGTAATTCGACAGTGTACAGTGAGTATAATTACTTCTTATCTCTCTCATTTTTGAAATCCAACAAATTTGTATGGGTAAATTTCCAGAATGGATAAGAAAAAGTGGCTGTGCAACTAATTTCTAGCTCTGAATCTCAATTAACTGTATTTGAGACAAGAACCCAATGTAATTATCATCAAAACATACCACTTACAGCGTAGACCTCCAGTAATGCCATCTCAGAAGCAGATTTTACATCACATCAGAACCAAAGATTGATAACAAGCCTCGTGAGGTTTAGACTACACGTACAACTAAGTGCTAAGCTAAGTAGAAAAACCTACATAATGTCAAAAAAACAGCATAATGTCAAAAAAAATCGGCATAATGTCACTTCACTTCAAGATACGTAAAACCCGTGCCGGAAGCTGTCAACTGTGAAAATCAAAAATGGATAAATGCATATGACTATGATTAATGACAGTTGTATAAACACACTGCGAGCTTGTGACTGTGTGCGGGTGATTGTGTTTATGATTGTGTCAGAACAAAAACTTGTGATATGCTGTTGAATTGCGGTTGAACTTGTACCGTAACTATACTTTTCGAAATTTATCTCAACATAATATATGATGGATGTGTTGAATAAAATGACAATAAAATATTGTAAATTATTTATTAGACAAATAGATAGCAGTCTCTATCATATCAGTACTTAACCTCATGAAAATCTAAGAATACCTATTCAATAACTCCAATGAATCTATGTCGGAGCACTTGGTGAAGCAGGCGAATCTGGAGAATCATATTCAAGCTTAGCAGATAGTGGTGATGACGAAATGAAGCCTGGTGACCGGTTTGGAGCAGAAGTGCTTGAAATAGTTTGAGCACTTCGTTCTGGATTCATATTCCGTATGCTTGCGAATGGAGTATCACTATGAGTTGCAAAGCTAGGTGCGTTCGCATTATCCAATAAGTTTGAGTTCAACCGATATTTCTTTATATCCCTTATAGTGGACAAGACTTTCATCTGGAATTCTATAGTCTGATCATCATCAAAATCATTAAGAGAAGGAAGTATACCTCTGAAAAAACACATATGACGATTTTCTCCTAATTCCACTTCCTCGGCTTGAGTGAATCTCATTTTCTTGGTGTTACATGTGCTACCCATGCGTATTTGAGAATTATTGACTGGGGATTGAGTACGGGTTGATCGTAGGGCGTCACTGCTATCATCTGTAAAATTAATGTAACCGACATCCTTTGCATCCAGTTCGTCATTTATATTTGCTACTCCAAAATTTTGAGTTTCGAATGGATCATTATTCCGTTTTCTGTTTGAGTTCGACGTGTTTACGTTTGTGTGTTCATTACTATCATCTGTAGAGTTTTGTAGGCTAAGTTCTTTTGCATCCATTGTGTTCGAGGGAGCATTATTGTTTTGAAGATTCCTTTGTAAGAAAAACAGGTTATCATGATATGTGTACTTCTTCAAGTTTGTTGGAGTAATTCCAGATTTTCTCATATCTGCTTCTTTTTTAACAAACTTCGTCCATGTATCTCTTATATTCGTCCATTTCCGTTGTACTGTTCTACCTGTAACAAAAAAACTCATTAAAACTGTTTTTGATCATACAAGTGATTGAAGAATGGAAGACAACAACCTGAAATGAAACCCTAATGGTGGCAGATTTTTCCAATTTTACTTCCTACGCCAATGGCCGAGAAAGTAGAAAATTTCGAAAATGATATTTTTTGATGTTCATCACAAAAAATCATGTCACCCATTTCCGTTCATTTGTCTGTTTGTCCGCTAATCCTTGACTCCTCTATAACCTGGGAAGTACCGGTCGGATTTTGTTGAAATTTACACACATAGTTGCCACTGTGCCAAGGACGAAAAAGCTTTGTAGTTTTTGAAAATCGATTCAGTAGCGGCGGAGTGGGGGACGAAAAAAAATCGCTCTTGATCATTTTCGAAAAAAAAAATGTAGTGAGAGAATTTGATTGATAAAAGTCCGATGTGTTCATGCTTCTAAATAAGTTGCAATCCGACACAGCGCTACAGGGGAATATTTATATATTTTAAAAATATTTGGATATTAGTAGCACAGTTTAGATAACAATCAGCTATGAAATTCTCCTGTCACTGTCAAAATCGACTGCCATTTCGGCGGAGAATGTCAAATGTAGATTCCCCCAGTACAACGATGAAAGAAGTTCCAGCGTTCCGTCCTGAGTAATCCTAGGCGGTGTTGCCATGTACCATGCCAGCGGCCGCCAGATATGCGTTGCAATCGTAAACATTATTTTATTGCGATATGAGCTGATGAGCAGTTTGTGTGAACCAATGATAAAAAAGGAGCATATTTGTCCAAAAAGAAAGCAACGGAGTACTGATGATTATTTATTTATAAAACAGCTTCAGAATAAATTTGCAAATTTACAATAAACGGAAAAATATTTACGTTTGTTAGATATATTTAAGTAGAAGGGTTAAGGAAACCAGACGAAAACAGCAGTAACATTTCTTTAAAATGATGTTATTTTAGTATAAAAGAATTTGCCCCCACATTTCATTTTGAGTCCACATGAACATTTACTGAAAGTTTTAAGGTACATTATTCCTTTTCACATAAGTCATCATAAGAGGCGAAATTGTCATCTTACTCCAATGACTCCTATGATGATTTATGTGAAAAAGAATAATATTTCTAGAAACTTTCATTAACACCTATGGTACCATCATAGCATCATTTTAAAGAAATGTTTACTGCTGTAAAATGAGAAGCGGTAAAGAGATGTTTTCGTCTGGTTCCTTCATTTCTCCTATATAAATATATACTCAAAAGTGTGATGTTATCTAGACTGTGTTTGTAATACGTACCACTTGTTGTATTTGTAGCAGGGTATGTCCACAGATTCATTTTTACCTACTATTTTTTCGACTACTCATTTTTACTCATTACACAAAAGTATATGTAGTGAATCAGAGGGAAAAAGTCTAAGCATGTTTCCAAAAACAGATATGATGCTGCAATGATCTGTCACAATAATGAAAATATACTTACATATCTGAACTTTTTCAGTATCCTCTGCTTTCATGTATTGATCTACAACTATAGTACAAATCTCTTTCCATGCTTGCGCTGATGCCTTCTTATGCTTGTAATAACGGTGCGTTCTATCCCATATAGCAGGACGTTCTGCAACTAGAGATATCAGCAGTTCCACGTCTACTTCGCATTCATTTTCAACAGGGGATTGAGGAAACGTTAAAGTGTAAATCTGAGAATTACTATCATCCATGAAAGGTTTAGTGCCAGGATCATTTTCTTCCGTTAGGCTTGATTCACTGCCATTCGTTTCTACGAAGTTCTTCCGCAAGAAAGCCATTTGGTCATGATATATGTATTTTCTCGATTTATTCCTACCGCTTTTTCTCAGCTCGATATCTTTTTTGAAACACCTTATCCACGAGTCTTTAAGATTTGTCCATTTCCTGTGAACAGTGTTAGCTGCAACAAAAAAGACTAATTAAAAAATACATCAAATTATTTTGTACAGCAATTTTTTAAAAAGTGAGATCAGGCTAGATTCACATCATGTACGAAAATTTCTACTAGAATATCATTAAAAATCTGACTCTTTGCTTTTATTTTATTGATCAAACTGACAATAATTAATTTTAGGGTTTTGAGGATATTTGGTCTCCACATATTTTTCAAGTATTTTGATTTTTTTGTGCGCAGATAATCGTTGACATGATCAAGCGCTACATCGCTGTAATTTGACTGCCGGTACACTCAACCATTCAATGGTTGCGCTGCAAAAGAAATGCGCGACTACTTGCTGTTCATACGGGACTAGGATCCGTCCGGATCAGACGGGACATGTTCGGCTTTTTCCGGTCCTGTCCGCCCAAATTTGTCCGGCCTGTCCCGATTTTGGTAGGCATTTTATTATACAGGGTGCGGCAGAGAGGAGGGACGTTTTTGGGATGGGTAGTACTCTCCGCCTCCGTCTACGAGAGAGGTGGGGTGGGTGCCGTTTGACTCGTGAGATCCTAGCATTATTTTACCAGTTGTCGTTATGGAGCCTTGGACGGTAAAGCACCGCGTTTTCGCCTGTGATTGTTTCGTCCGAAATAATGAGTCAGTCATCGTCACCACTTCAACATTCATCGGAATAGAGCTGTTTCCTCTCGAAACACCATCCTTCGTTTTGTTGAATCACTTCGCAGGAGTGGTCAACTGATCAACAGCAGACCAAGAGGAGCACCGCGAACAGTTCGAACTCCTGAAAATGTTGAACGCGTTCGACAGGTCTTTCTTCGCAGTCCGACTCGATCTGCCCGGAAACATGCTGCTGCACTTCGCCTTAGTGATCGTTCGGTAAGGCGAATTTTGCATATGGATCTCCGCTTTCACCCCTACAAATTGGCCGTTGTGCAACAGTTACAGCCTGGAGATTATGCACAACGAATGAACTTCGCACGTGAGACGGAGATCGATCAAAATGAGAACCTCATTTTGTTTATGAGTGACGAAGCCCACTTTCACCTAAACAGCATGGTTAACCAGCAGAATTGTCGTTATTGGGCTAATGAAAATCCGCAACAGTTACACGAAAGACCGCTGCACAGCCCAAAAGTAACGGTTTGGTGCGCTGTATCGCAAACTTGCATCATTGGCTCTTACTTCTTCGAAGACGGTCGTGATGTTACCGTGAACTCAGAGCGCTACGTCGACATGATCACCAACTTCTTTCTCCCTGAATTACGACGGCGACGTGTTCCAATCCGTGTGTGGTTCCAGCAGGATGGGGCGACCGCCCACACAGCCCGAGCATCCATGGACGTTATTCGCCCTCTCTTCCCTGGTCGCCTTATTTCCAGGTTTGGCGATGTTCATTGGCCTTCTCGGTCCCCAGATTTATCCATATGCGATTTTTTCTTATGGGGACACCACAAGGCTAGAGTATACGCTAACAAGCCCCGAACTCTGAACGAATTGAAGGGCGAAATTCGCGTGGAAGTCGCCCAAGTTGAGAGAGCGATGTTGGAGAGAGTCTACGCGAACTTCCAAGAACGCCTCCAGCACTGCATCAACGATTTCGGCCACCACATGCCTGATGTGATTTTCCACACTTGACTGTCTCAAATGCTATTTCCTTGTGAACCTGATTCCATCAATAAATTTGTTTTCGAGTAAAAATTAACTATTTTATCATTTATTTAAAACCGTCCATCCTCTCTGTAGCACCCTGTATATATGTATTTATATATAAAGATAGGTGAAAAATTAAAGCTGCGGCCTTGTGTTGGGTACTTCGACATAAATTTAAGCACGGAGGACTCCTTATACTTTTTTTATTCTCTCCAGCTTTCAATGGACTTTGCTATCATCATCAGGAGCTGCAATTACTTTGATAACAGTAGCAACAATAGTGTAAAATGAATTTAAATTAACTTTATTTTTATTTATTTTACACTACTGTTGCTACTGTTATCAATGTAATTGCAGCTCCTGATGATTACGGCAAAATCCATTGAAAGCTAGAGAGAATAAAAAAAGTATAAAGAGTCCTCCTTGCTTAAATTTTTGTCGAAGTACCCAACAAAAGGCGGAAGCTTTAATTTTTCACCTAACTGGTCTAGACGACAATGACCACGTCTCAAGTTATATATAAAGATATATATATATATATATATATATATATATATATATATATATATTGAGACGTGGTCATTGTCGTCTAGACCAGTTAGGTGAAAAATTAAAGCTTCCGCCTTTTGTTGGGTACTTCGTTTGTCGAAGTACCCAACAAAAGGCGGAAGCTTTAATTTTTCACCTATATATATATATATATATATATATATAAAAACATATTCTCAATCTGTTTACAAATTTCAATGCTGTCTGTCACGTATAGAAATTTTTGTAATAAATTTCGTACGAAATCATGCGCAGTCGGGAGCCATTTATCACGTCAAAGTCATACTAACCATACTTTTCGTTGCGGCTTGCTACTTTATTACTTTAAACGAATGAAAAATTGTAGAAAATAGAGCGATCCCGTAATTCACATAATTATATTATATGCTATTAAGGGATGAGCGATCTGCGTTGTAGCTGCCCATCGCATGAAAAAACGAAGCCATAAGACAATTTGGTGTGGAAAATGGATCAGAAAGAGAGGGGCCAAGGACCTCTAGTGGAGGATCCACTGGCTTATAGGCCTAATTGGTTCTAAACTCATTCCGATTTTATCCAACGCAGCTTATTTGGCGTTTCTGTTTTTATATTCTTTGCTTTTTAGAACCTATTTTATAATCAATCATATTTCTCATATCCATTTAGTAGTATGTCACACTGCTCTTTGGACCACGACATCTTTTAAGTTTTTCAATCTACAAGTAGAACTGCATACAGCATAAGCAGGGGAGTTTCGCGAAACTGATTAACACAACTGATGAAAATGCTTGAGGTTAGACTTGTTTTTACCAGTTATCACTTCGCCCAATCATCACAAAACACCAAGAGAATATTAAGGAGTTAACACAAAATATCTAATTCCTAGTCACGTAGCGCTGGTAGCGTTTCTATCAGCCATTGTACTGCTCCAAATGCGCAGTAGGCGTCTGCTCACTTTAGAACAAGTTCTGTAAAATGTAGCAGTAAATTTGTTCATACAAAATTATGTACTAAATGCTGTATGACACTATCCTTAAATTCGTATGAAATTTAGCGTACTAGACTTAGCACAACATTTCGAAGCGTGTCGTAGCTATTGTAGCATAATGTCAGTTTGTTTGTCTTGTCCTCCATAGGTGGTGTTCACAGGTAGTACGGGTGGTCTGGGTTAGAGACTAATTAGTACAAAAATAACAGTATGGTGAAGCATCCAATTCTTGAAATGAGAGAATAGAGTATAGCTGGTAAAAAGTATTCTCTTACCTTTTTTGGCAGCCTTTGACGTGTGTTTTAACGTTAATAAAATAAATTTGTGAATGCATCTATTTTCGGAAAATAATATGTTTATATGTTTTCCATGTCATTAAACATTTTATCACAAAATCAACTTCGTCTTTAGAGAAGGAACTGATCCATCTCGGCGAAACTTTAACCCTTTTTCTCCCGACAGTGAACTCCGGGAGCATCTATTCTGTCAGCGTTCAGGAATACAGTTCGCCGAAAGGTCAGAAAGTCACATCCAAATTCTCTCAGTATTCTACTCTATTATTTCATGAATAGGGATTGCAAATCGCATTCATAGTGATTACTTTGCATGATTCGGGTGCGGCAACGCGATATTTGAGACATGGTCGCTCACATCTTACATAAAGACCCATTTATAAACTCCAAGCTCGCGTCATTCGCGTTGCAGTTGGCACCCAAGTTAAAAGTTAGAGAATCTGTATAAGGTTTTGTCGTTCGTTGTTGCCGTTGATGTTGGTAGTTAGACTTGGCCAATTTTCAACTTTAGCAGTTGTAGTTAACCTTAAAATGTGTGGTCATTAGAAAAGCGTTGACTGATAGATTCATTACCTGAATCCATTTCAGACTTTTACGAACATTTTCGCACAAATACTAGTTGCGACAATCACAATAAACAATTTTCATTTGAGGTAAATGAATTAAAAAGCTTTTAATTAATTTATTAAAAATCAAGAGAACATTTCATTCAAAACAATTGATTTGACCTTGGTATCTACCTTCCATCACCTTTAAATCTTGATGGAGACGTTCTCCTTGTTCTTCGATATACGCTCCAAGATTTTCAGGAAACTTGTCTAAAGGATTGTCCAGATAGTCTACCTTTATGCTCATATTTCATCCAAGATTTGCCATGCCTTTGTTTGTTTATTTAATAAAACACAATGATAAATACTATCTAACGGTTGGTCCAAGCAAAACAGTTGTCTGGTGGCGTGAAAATTTAAGCCCTAGCTCAATAAAGCGGAGAGAAAGGGCGGGTTAAGAGCGCCAATGACTTAGGACGGATTGACAAAAAGAAAGCAGATATTGAATGAACGTCATCAGGACACACATCAAGGCACGCGGTCCGAAGGTATATAAAAAAATAACTTACCGCTGAGGGTCAAAATCCCATAAAAAATGGAAGACGTAGCACCTAAACGAAATTAACTAAACTTAAGTTACACAACAAAAAGAAAAGGGTGCTAGTGTATGAATGGGCGCTTGGGGCCTAATATCCCAGAGTCCGGAAAACGTAAAATGACCCCTGCACCACGACCTCAACGAAAACAGAAAAGCGAATCACGCAGAATACGTAACGTTGTAGAGGAAGGAATCTTGAGTGGCCTAGAAGAAGATATGTTTTATAGGCAACCAACTGACGAAGAAAAACTACAGAGTTCTTTGCTGATCGTCAACACCATACTGAATCGCTGAGAAAGAAAGATATAATACGAGTGAAATTATACAGTCAATAAACTATTAAATTTGCCAAAAGAAAGTAATTGAAAAGGGTTTGGCCTAGAAATGGGCACTCTATTATCAATAAAGAGAAATTCAAATTACGGATATGTGATAAATAGTAAAAAAAAGGTTACGTGATTTTGGCACGTGACAGATTTTTGAAGCTAATTAAGAAGTTTTGTACTAACTGTAATTTTTGTTTACCGTTTCTCCAATGTATTAAATATTCACTACACAACTTGCACACTATGTTCAGAACCCACGGTTTGTTCAGAGCCTTCATCTCTATATTAAAGTAATCAACGTATGTCTTCTTGACTAAATCTGTTATAGGTTTTTGTAAACTTTTTCACGACATATTCACCACAAATGTAACAAAATGTATTTGGATTATTTATACAGAACCTTCTCGACGACGGCATATTGATATTAGTAATTAAAAAAAAATAAATAAATTGATTATAATGACATTAAGTGTGACAAAATACATTTCTTAGGTTATTATCGATCGATACAAATCTGAAGGTAGCTTCAAGATTTTGACAGTTTCGCACGATATCTTGCAAGCCAATTAACTGAATTATAACACAGAATTAGTGGAATCAAACAAAATTCTTTTTTTGTAGACCTGTCTATAATTGACAGTTGCAGTTGGGACTTTTGCAAATGTCTACAGAACTGCAATTACTAAATGGATTGACCATCTGCAATGACGAACGACCAACAGCGAGTTTATAAATCGGCCTTAAACATGTACACCAAGCGGTAAATTAAGATAAATTAACTCTATACTCACATATTTGGGACTTTTTATATTCATCCTCAGAACTGTAATTTTCCACAAGGACCGAACAAATATCCCTCCATGCTTGAGCCGTCGGATTTCTATGTTTGTAATCTTTGTCCGACCTATCCCATATAACAGGATGTTCCTGAACTAACGTTATAAACAGTTCAATATCTATATCATATTCAGTCATCCTGAATTTATGAACTTGAGTGTTTACGTCTATAAAACAGCTAGAAACATAACCTGGAGATACACACGACGTACGCGTGTCGATACCGTGCGATCACAGCGAAATGCAGTAAAATAAAAGCCGGAATCCGGATACCCGCTTGGAAAACGAAGGTCAAACAGCCGGGTGCTTGGGCCGTTGCGCTATCTGTCTTTTTATATACGACACGACGCGACGGCCAGTCGAAGCCACACGAAGCGACACGATTTCAGTCGTTAACGACAGGCGAACGGACGCGACCCGTCCCCGACATCCGTGTATAGACTTTTTTGAACCCGCTTTACAATAGTGGTGTTGGGTCTCGTTACTTCCAAGTATTCGTTACTAATCGTTAATCCTCTACAAAGCAGTCATTTATTATATTCGTTACTTTGATTACTATGAGTAGTATGAGTGGCAACGTGCGTCGTGTAATTAGTGTCGAATTCGAACAAGTTCAACGGAACCGAATCTTGTAAGGAAATAGACATCTTAAAATTCGCAAAATGTTTCAAACATAGTTTATTGAAATCTGCCGTGTTTATTGCAAGCATCGCATCTTCAAACTTTATGCAAATCGATAAGGGTTATTATGGGATAGGATGCCATAGGACTCGTATGAGCCTACAAACTGAAAATACTTTGTATTTACTAGAAATGTTTAAAGAAAATTCGGAATGACAATTTTTCGAAGAATTTCAATCAAGCATGTACCAGTATAAAAAATTCTACGTGGAGCTTGGTCTACACATACTATTGGTGGTCATAATGAATTATTAATTTTTAGCAAAATGTGGGACAAGTAATTACTAGTCAAATTGACATAATTTTTATTATTGTGGTTTTCCTGAGCGGCGCTGTTACCTTGTTGTCGCTTTTCTGCCAAGATAGATCGAATTTGAGTGACGGCGTAAATAGGTAAACTTAATTTTCTTTGACAGAATTTGGTAATTATTTTTAAATCTGGAGTTTCCAGGTTGATACCCGAATGTGGGATGTCTGGCAACCCTGGCGAATGAGCGGCAGTGCTACACTGAAACCAGCGTTGCCACTCAATGATCAACGATTGTACGCGAACTGGATACGAGTCCGGAAAACAGAGTAATCAAAGTAACCATTGCATGCTTGGATTTGTACTCGTTTCTTCGGGTATCTATGAGTAACGAGTTGTTACCTTTACTTTATAAATGTGGAAGCAGCACTGCTAGGCACCTGCCGTCCTAATGAAACTGGTTACCGAGGTGCACCGCACAGTATTACTCCTTATAATTTTTGAGCTGCCCACAGTAGAACTGGGAAAATCCTTCTCTTGTAGATTGTTCCACAATCTCGACACCCTCGGGTTAAAGGAGCGGTCGTATCGACTAGTTCTGGATGTACAAAGTTCGACACAGTTAGGATGGGAGGCCTAAGTCAGGCGGATTTGCCTGGCAGGAACATCGTTGAGTAGAGCTCTGAGGAGCAAAGCTCGTTAGTGTAGTGGTAGAAGAGAGTCGGTGCGAAAGCGTCCGCTTTCGCGATAAAGAGCAATGACATGAGCCTCACTATAAGACTAGATGAGTTTATCCCACAGTTGCGTGATGAAAGCTAGGAGGTCGCTGGTACCGGAAACCATACTGCCTTTTTTATGCACCTCTCCATCACCCTACTTATAACAGAAAACAGCAGCTTCTGTAAATTTGATAGTCTTGTTTACGCAGGCAACTTCATTTTCACAGAAATTCTTAATAAACGTTTTTCAAATAACAGTACAGTATTTAGCATGCATATCAGTTTATCAGTCAAATCAGCAATCTCTCATTGGGATTAAACCTCACAATAAAACAATCTCTCAAGGCTCACTGGATGGGTAGCTAGAGACAGGCCCGCCGCTATTTGTTTGAACGCCCGTGTGCAATGCCTAGTTAGCCGCCCCATGCTGAGAACTGTCTGTGTTGGTGAATCACTGGAGTATCCGAGTATCAAATCGCATCGAAAGCCACTGTCCTATAAGGGCATGAGAAAATACAAAAAATACTTTACAAAAAAAGTGTGCAATATTCTACCAGCGGTTTCTAGAGCTTAAAATAGGAAGAAAAGTTTATATAAACATACGTCGACAAACGTCGCCAAAGGGAGCTACGGTCTTTTAAAGGGGCTCCCCTGAAGATGGTTTTTCCTTAATATTTCCGAAACGTGTTGAGATAAACACATAAAATTTGGTATTCTAGCCTAGTTTTTTATGCTGGATTTAAAAATATTAACAATTTAAGACAGTTTTGTTTGAAAGCGTATGTAACAAGGACGGACTCAGGTTATTTTAGCCCCAAAATTTTTGTGTGATTCTATTTTTGAAATTCAATTTTAGAATTTGAAAATTTAGGGTTTTCTACATAAAAAGGTACTCTTATTGAATATCGATAAATTGTGCCATTTTTTGAAGAAAATCAAACTAAAAAATTTGTCACATGATAGGAAATCGAATTTAAATGAATTGTTGATTATACATAGTTAGCCATGACTGCAAACAAAAGTTGTTTTGATTTGTTATGACTTATTTTGACCTTAAGCTGACATTCTTAGCAGTGTAAAATTACTAGATTAAAATCAAAATTTTTATTAAATCGATTTAAAATGCCAAGATTTACAGACAGAGAACTGACTGACATGCATTTTGTGTACGGGTTTCGCAATGGCAGTTCATTGGCAGCCGTAAGAGAATATCAAAGAAGCTTTCCCAATCGCCTAGTACCTGGACGTCGAATGTTTACTGATATTCACCGGAATTTGTCAAATCATGGAAGTTTTCAGCGCATGCAGGGCTCAGGAAGGCCACTGGGAAATCATCGTATGGATATTGCTCTACATATGTTTGAAATTAATCCGCAAATAAGCATACGAAATGTTTCAGAAATTATGGATATACCTCGATCAATAGTAAGAAAAATTTATGAATACCTATTTGATAGTTATCCTAAAAATAATAATTTCAGATAGGAAGAATGACAAGGATGCAAGGATTACATCCTTATCATTTTAAACAGGTGCAGCATTTAACGGAGGCAGATTTTTTACCACGAATCGAGTTTTGCCAGTGGATATTAGCAAATGAAAACACTATTCCTAGAATATTATGGAATATTATGGTCGGTAGAGTCAATATTTACTAGGAATGGTGCTTTTAATTTCCATAACATACATCACTGGTCAGATGAAAATCCAAAAGTTGTTCGCCGTACAAATTTCCAACATATATTTTCATTGAACTTATGGGCAGGGGTAACTGGGGATCAAGTAATTGGGCCTATTGTACTTCCCAATCGTCTTAACTAACTTTCTTCAGAATGAGCTCATGGATATAATACCATTGGATGTGCGCCAGCAGTTTCAAGAAAATATGATGACGCCCCTGCACATTTTGGACGCAATGTTCGAAATTGGTTGAATGTCAATTTTCCAGACAGGTGGTTAGGCCGATGAGGTCCTATAGCGTGGCCGCCACGTTCACCTGACCTAAATCCATTGGATTTCTATTTTTGGGGGTCATTAAAAGACCTAGTTTACTTGACTGAAGTAAATACTCAAGAAGATTTACTTCAAACAATCCATCAGGCTGCAAATGAAATAAGAAGAAAAAGGTTTTCCACTTTTCGGGCTACGCAATCATTAGTTCGTCGAGCGAGACTCTGTATCCAACAAAATGGGAATTTATTTGAACACTTATTATAAAGCTAGTTTTAAGTATATCCAACTGTATGTCTTCTTTTTTAAACAAATTTCAATTTCGTTCGTAAAAAAAAATTATTTCTTTTGTTTTTGCCTAAATGTTAGCTATATTGCACTAGAAATATGTATTTATGTAATATTTACCAATTATTTAATTAGTTTTTTCGTGTCCATGGATAATTATTTAAGAATTCATTTAAATTCGCAGTACATTTCCTATCATGTGACAAATGCTTTAGTTTAATTTTATTCAAAAATGGCACAATTTATCGATATTCAATAAGAGTACCTTTTTTATGTAGAAAACCCGAGATTTTCAAATTCTAAAATTGAATTTCAAAAATAGAATTACACAAAAATTTTGGGGCTAAAATAACCTGATTCCGTCCCTGTTACATACGCTTCGGAACAAAACTGTCTAAAATTGTTAATTTTTTTAAATCCAGCATAAAAAACTAGGCTAGAATACCAAATTTTATGTCTTTATCTCAACACGTTTCGGAAATATTAAGACAAAACCATCTTTAGGGGAGCCCCTTTAAAAGACGGTCACTTTTCTTCCTATTTTAAGCTCCAGAAACCGCTGGTAGATTATAGCACACTTTTTTCGGGTAACCCTGTATAAGTAAATATTTATTTCTACAGAAATGGAACTATTCTTGCCTTTACGTTTGAAAAATCTGCTATCAAGTTTTTCGTATCCAACCTGTCTAAAATTTCATGTTGAATAGAAACTATAGCAAAATTACTCAGTCTTTGCTGGTGCATTATTGACCTCAAAAAGTTTTTTTTAATCTGTAACTTTGAAAAAGACCTTTCACCGGATGCAACTGTGACTGGCAATGCAAAAAATATTCGTAGCACTATTGCTGTTTGGAAATCTTGAAATTAAATCATTAGTAAAATGGTATTGCAACAAAGCATGAGAATCGTTAGACTGATTTTCCCGAAAGTGCAAGTTCAAAGCTCTATTTTCATTAAATGAATCGATTCCATCAATGTCGCCAGTAGATTCGTCTTTAAGCTTTGTATTAAACTTTTTACAATGCATCATTGAGTCATCGTTGCAGTAATTCAATAAGTTATTGTTTAAAAAGCCAAATACGTCAGGAAAAGTATTTAATTCCTCTAATCTGACCGTTAGAGAGGTTAGCGTCTGATTGAAGATTTTGAAAAAAAGCTCTACGTTGTATTTAATCTTGGAGTCTAGTAACACTTCGTCACTGTGTTTATATTGTGGCGCAACATAAGAACTAGTCAAACATAAATAGTGGTGAACATAAATGTTCTATCTAGTCAAGATAAATAAATCAGTGCGTTTATTTTTGTGCAACCCATTGTTTTAATTCACACCGAAAAGAACCCAGAAAAACGCTACAATATTGAAATTGGGTTGGTCTTCTTCTACGACGAATCGTGTTTATTGGCGGGTACCATAATGGTTTGACTGCATCGATTCTGCTAGACCATCGCGTGGCACTTAGAGCTTTTAATTTGAAATCTGGTAAATGTTCGCAAATTATCGACCATCTCTTTGTAGATGATCAAAAGAAAACGTAAATTTCTTGAGTTATATTAAAGAAATTCACAGTTTCGAGCGAAATATTTGCTGCATCATCGACGACCAAATTTAGACTATGAGTTGAGCAAGAAACGTTAAATGCACTACTGTTTCCAAAAATTTTTGTGTCGATATCTCTTTTTGCCTCCCTCTTGAAAATGCCGCCCTTGTGCGGCGCACGCTCTGCATGCCCCCACGCAGCGGGCCTGGCTACAGAACTGTACGTCTTTTCAGACTAATAAAGCTGTTCCAGTATAACCATACTTGTTTAATTTGTTCCATCTCATGATTTATTTACACAATCAAAAGCTTTGGAAAACTAATTGAAATCTGTTTATCGTTTAAATCTGAGTGTAACTGTTGGAGCAAAATGAAAATAGTATCTATGATATTTTTTGTTTATGAAAGCCAAATTGGTTGTAACTTATAAGCTTGTTGATTTTGAAAAAGTCTCTTAACCCAATTTGAACTATTTTTTTATTATTTTTGCAATAACAGTGATTAAACTTATGGGTCTATAATTTTCTGGAATATCAGTTGGGCCTCCTTAGTGAATGAGAATTCAGAGAAATATAAGTTTTGTGAGGGTATCCAGAGGATCAAGTGGAATATTAGCTACATTTAAAGAAATTTCATCGATACCTGATGATTTCTTATTTTTGATAGATCTTATTGCTAATTGCAGTTAATGAATGTCCGTAGGATAGAGTAAGAATTTCTAATCTGTATTTATATGATTTAGATTTTTTAACGGGTCATCAGTGTTTTTTAGTTTTTCTGCTATTGCGCAGTAATAATCATTAAGTACGACGGGATTTATAGGTAACATGACTTTTCATGCCTCTATGGTTTCATTTCTTGTAGTTATTTTTTTCTGTTGATAAAAATTCTTTTTTGCTAAAGATACAACGTTTTTTATGTTCTATGATACGTCATGCAATAGTTGTTTTCATTTTTTCTTTGGGAACAATTTGTCAAAGGCATTATATAGTTGAGACATCATAAGAAGTACAATTTACCTAAAAAATATAAGGTTTAAGACAACATGGGACGGTAGGTCCAAGTAAATGTAGAATTCTCGCTCTACATGAAGCAATGACTCAGTATGACAATACCATTTATACTTCGGCCTTTTTCCATTTCCTCAGAATTTTCATATTCAATTTCAACGTTTTTCTTTCCCATAGCAAGTGCAGTCCCCGCAGACATCCCAACCACCAGCCGCCCGTCTGTACTGCACAGCAGGATGCAGCGACGCCCTCTCGCGGTACTCCGCAGTACTACGGGGCGCAGTCGGCAGACCCCCAGCACCAGCCCTTCTAGCAGACTCATTAATGCCCACCCACCTTCGTCTGGAATGGCGTCCGCCCAAACTAAACGCCTTGGCAGCTCTGGGCAAGCATGTCCAATGGAGGTACGAAGACGCCCAGCCTCAAGGGCAGCACCAGGGACAGCAGCAATGGCAGTACGCTAGGGCTGCGAAGTGGGACGCTGATGGAAGGACTGTGTTAGTGGAAGGATTGCAGCCGTACACCAAATACAGGGTGAGCGATGGGCTTATAAAGAGTATCAGAACCTTCTTAAGTTCACTGACTCTGTTATAATAATTCAGTTTTTTGTTAGATTCATTGCATTTCATTTCCATACTTACTCAAAAATTATACCAACAGTCTTATTTTGTATCCACATTATGTCTGTGACTTGATCCTTAATTTTTGTCGAATAATATACAGGCATAATATAGAGTGACCCAGAAGTCGACGTCAAGCTGAAAATGGGGGATATGCAAAGTCGTAATAGCTATCAGAAACATATAAAATAAATCTAAGTCGTGTACGTTCCAAAAAAATCGAAAAAATCATCACCCTGTGACGATCTTCTAGTTTTCATTACTACAATTTTTTTCTAGACGGAGTGACGGACAATGTCATTCTATATATATATCTATATATTGCGCATGTGGGCGGAGCTTCGTGACGTCACCTTGAGAGTTGTCGGCTCGTGATTACGAGCGGCACGATTATCGTAACGTTACTGCATTGTACTTGTATCGTGGTGAATACTACATCGTGCGATTTGTAGGTGATTTTTGTTTGTTTTGTGACTTGTTGTATCAGTTATACATACTTTATATACCCTGTATGGTTGATAAATTGATAAAAATGCGGTGTGCTGTTGTGGGATGTAATTCCGACAACCAATCTGAACGGTATCCTTGCAAAGACATGAAGTTCCACAGTTTTCTTTAAGGCCCAAACCTTAGCAAAAAATGGTTACATCTTCCAAAAAGAAAAGACAAAGTCAATGTAAAAGGCGCTAGGGTTTGCTCGAAGCACTTTTGTGAAAGTGCCCATAAGGTCAGTCCTTTTTGGGTTACACCCCTAAAAGATATCGTGCTCTAAAAGATGATGCCAGGTCGTGCAGTCGGAACGTTCGCTCTTACTCAAGGGCTGGCCCAGCTGGTGACGAGCCCCACTTTTTTCCCCCGCGTCTCGTCACACGCCAGTAGCCTGCTGGATCCCTGGGTAACTCAGACCACGGTGTTGTGGAGATTAGGTTTCGGTCAGAACCCGCTGTGACAGCAGAAACTCGTACAGGCCGCAAAACTTGGGATTACGGACATGCCGACTGGGAGGGGCTCAGAGACTTCTTCTCTATCTTTTCTAGGAGAGATGTCTGTTTCACTGACCCGGATGCGTCGGCTGTCTGTTCTTCGATAACCGAAATTATCCATGTCGGAATGGAGGAATACATCCCTCACACAGTGAAAGTGACTAAACCAGGGTCCAACGGCTGGTTTAACTAATTGTGTGACACTGCTCGCCAGCAGAAGATCAAGGCATACAGCCGACGTCGAGTCCAGAAACAAATATAACGAAGCGGTTCACAATGCCAAAAACCAGCACGATATAAAAGTTAGGCACAGGGTAATGTCGCAGCGCAATGGCAGTTGGTCTTTCTGGACGCTGGCCAGGCAGATTGAAAATAACTTCTCACACAGTAGCCTCCCACCACTTACGTGTCAGAATGGAACGACTGTATTCAACTCAATGGCCAAGGCGGAAGTGCTAGCCAAGATCTTTGCTGCCAACTTCACCATGGATGTTCCCTACACTATGCGGGAGGTAACATTCAGGCATAAGACCGTAAGACAAGTGCTCTTGTCGTTCGACATCAACAATGCTTCTGGGCCGGACTTGATTCCTGCCATTGTACTGAAGAGATGTGCAGCGGAGCTTGCTCCAGTTCATTCGCGTCTCTTCCAGATATCTTATGAATCCGGTACCTTCCCAAAAAACTGGAAATTTGCTCATGTCCAACCCATCCCAAAAAAGAGATCTAAGACCGAGCCTTACAACTACAGGGCTATAGCTCTGCTTTCTGTTATAAGTAAGGTGATGGAGAGGTGCATACATCGCGAGCTTCTGGACTACCTCGACCGTCACAGCTTGATTAGCGACAGGCACCAACGATCCACAGGGGACCTCCTAGCTTACGTCCAGCAATTGTGGAGTAAACTCATCCAGTCTTATGGTGAGGCCCATGTCGTAGCTCTTGACATCACGAAAGCGTTCGATCAGCTGTGGCACGCTGCCCTCTTAAGCAAACTTCCACCCTATGGCCTCCCAGAAAAGCTTTGCAGATGGGTGGCTGACTTTATCTCTGGCCGCAAGATATACGTCGTAACTGATGGGTTCTCTTCTTCATCCTACAACGTCAACGCGGGTGTTCCCCAGGGATCGGTCTTGGCTCCGACACTGTTTCTCTTAGATAGCAACGACCTGCTTTCCTGCACGATAAAACCAATCCACAGCTTCGCTGATGACAGCACTCTACATGCAGGAATTCAGAGTGACAAGCCGATCTCTGCCGCTGAGCTGGAAAAAAGAAGGCTAGCCACGACATCCTCTCTGACAAGAGACCTGGAGGCTCTCACTGCTTAGGACGCAACAATCTTGTACAGTTCAATGCTTCCAAAACACAGTACTGTACTTTGACGAACAAAAAGCGTCCTAGCGCTCATCCGGTTTCTATGGATGGCCATTCATTTCGGCTGGTCGGAGTCCAGATCACCAAGGACCTCATCTGGCACGAAAACATCTCGCCAATAGCTGCAGCTGCTAGGAAAAAGCTAGGCTATTTGCTTAGGGCTACTACTTTTCCTCGCATGACCTTCTCACTCTATACAAGACCCAGATAAGGCCTAGCCTCGAGTATTGCTTACACGTTTGGGTTGCTGCCGCCCCGACTACATTATCCATGTTCGATGGTGTCCAGAGGAGGGCGGTCCGACTGATCGATGACTCTTCTCTAGCAGACAGTCTCGGAACTCTTTCGCACCGGCGGGCCGTCGGCGATCTAGCTCTTTTCTACCGCTACACCAACGAGCTTTCCTCCTCGGAACTCTCTTCCATGATGCCGCCGCGCGATGTGCCTGCCAGATAGACCCGTCTAACTTTGGGCTCCCATCCTAACCGTGTCGAGCTTGGTACAGCCAGAACTGGGCGATACGACCGCTCCTTTGTCCCGAGAGTGTCGAGACTGTGGAACAATCTACAAGAGGAAGCTTTTCCCAGTTCTACTTACCTTAGGCAGTTCAAAAATCGTATTAACAAAATTTCTTTGGGATCATCATAGCAGCGGCGGTGTGCCGGCATTTAGGCTTCTGCCTGAATGCACCTAAAGTATCAACTGACTATAACGAGGAAGTTTTAGTGGAAGAAATAGATGGGCTCGAGTATGACGAGCTGGAAAATTTGGCCGACTTTATTTGCCATAAATTGCAGGATGAGAGGTTGAAAAGTTCCCCAAATGAAACTTATTCCTGGATAGACCATCTTAGTGAGGGTGGATTATCAAAACCTTCCACAGCTTTCATGAATCAAATTCAGAAATAACTGAATAAAAGTTTGAAAGACCAGAAAAATCGTAAAAGTAAATGGAGAAAAATTGTTGCTTAGACTAAGTCACTTTCATTTATTGTTATACCGCCAGCTTACTGCAAAATGAAGATAACTCCATTTTTCTACTTTTCGAGTAGTGCAGTATTAACGTCATCAGCATGTTAGTCCTGCTCTACAGAACATACTAAAATATAGGTAACGTAGAAAAATGTTATGAGTTATCTTATTATTACAGTAAAGTGACGATACGCTCTATTGTGGAGCTAGGAAGCCGTTCAATCCGTAGCCTGTGAAATAAGAATTAGGTTGAAATCTTTTATTTAAATCCGCCATTTTGTTTTGTATAAAATTTAAATGTAGCTTATGTCACTCGCATCGATAAGACGAATCCACCGATACCTCATATGTGAAAATCCGTTTCAGCTGTACCCTATGAAATATGAATTACAAGGTTGAAATCTTTTATTAAATCTACCATTTTGTTTTTTATAAAATTTCAATTTAGCAAGTATCACTCGCACTGCTAAGATGAATCCAATGATACTTCATATGAGAAAATCCGTCCAGCCATTTGGCCTGTAGGTGAAAATAAGCACGTTATCCATATCAACCCAAATGAGAATCACTCTCAGAGTGACGTCATGCGCGCCGACGGACGAAAATCGAACAGCGGAGCATCTGGCACTGGTGTACACCGTACAGAAATACTCCAACATGCAAGGGGAATGTAGATGCAATGTTAGGCCTTATCGTCAGAGGTACCCAAATGCTGCTCGTCATCCCGATCACCGAGTTTTTGTGAATATGCATAATTTACTCTCAGAGGGACGATTCCCAAATCAAGCACATGGCGAAGGAAGAATTTCCTTTCCTTACGAGGCAATCGTACATCAAGCAGTCGAACAATACCCGAGTACCTCATTATATCAAATAGAAGCAAGAACAGCAGTGCCGAAAACTACAGTTCTCCGAACCTTGCGAAAAAACGAATTCCATCCGTACCACCTACAGCGAGAACAATCTCTACAACCCCGGGACTATCTTCCAAGAGCTGGAGTTTATCAAGCGACTGATGAGCCGACATTTAAAAAAGATGGTTATCTGAATCTACACAACTTAGAGGAGTGGCATACAGAAAATCTGCATTTGATGAGACAAGATAGATCACAGTCCTGTTTTAAATTAAACATATGGCCCGGGATTCTAAATAGGATAACGATTGGCGAAATTTATTTAGACTGCTTACAACAATCTATTGAAAGGAGTGCCACTAAGCATTTACAGAGATATGTAGTACCAGCACTATACCCGTTAAGTTAGAGAATAACTTGATGCGGAATACCCGTGTCCAGCCCGTTCACCCTACTTCAATCCACTCGATTTTTTTACTCAAAGCCAATCGAAAATTTAGCTGATCTATGCGACAGAATAACGGAACCAGCTAAATTTGTTAATAACGGCCGTCTGATAACCTGATCATTTTTAAACCCTCAGCTTTCATTACTCCTGGCAGCTTAAACAACTGAATTTAATAGGTACATTCACGAATTAATAAAAGTGGCGTTACTAACTATCTTGCTGTCACTACGTGGAATGACACTATCCGTGACTCCGTCTAAGAAACATTGAAATTTGTAGTAATGGGATTTAACAGATCATCACAGGGTGTAGATTTTCCGATTTTCTTAATGCCTATAATTTGAAAAGTACACGATGTTTTTTTTATATTTTTCTGATAACTATTACGTCTTAGCCTATCTCTCGTTTCCGGGTTGACGTCGACTTCTGCGACACCCTGTATAGGCATCAATATTTCCTGAGTGTTCAAGAAACTGAATCAAAAGATGAAAACTATTGAACAAACTGAGGTTCCGAAAACGTGACATACAAGCTTAGTTATCAATTAATAATTATTAATACACTTAGTTTCAAAAAGGTCCCACTTATAATAATAAAAAGATTTCGAGAGAATGGAATTAATGCATGGAAACTATATTTTAGGGTAAAAGTGGCAGTTGAAAATTTTAAGATTCCGGCTGCGCGTTATCTTGCAATTGTTTTTTTTAATGGAATGAGTGGTTGTACGATGCCACATTTTAAAGACTATCAAATCATCAAATTGATCATTTTTCCTTATCAAGTCGCATTTAACTCAACAACCATTCATTAAAAAGCTGTATATCACCTTTGAGATCCCGGAAACTGTAAGAGATACGAAGTGGCTTAAATAGCGGCAAAGTTGCGTATTTAGGTAATTAACAAAATGTCGCTTAGAAAGCTTCGAAATTCATAGTACTTCCAGAGAGACGAATTTTCCCAAAATCATTTTAATTCTCTCCTGACTTTATTTGTAGTAAAATTTCAAAGTAATTTGCACATCAACATTGCCACTTTTTCTCCTCTACAAAAAGGCATAATTAGAATTTCAATATGATATTTCGTCTCTTGCCTCCAGCATGCATTTAGTTTTTCCTTATGGACGTCATAATGGATTTTCGCACAGATAAATTGAGTTTTTAATTCTGATTCCAAAAATGTATAATACGTCACACATTGACATTGCCAAACTTTAGTTATTTCAAAAAAGCGGAATTCCCTAGGTAGGCCTTAAAATTATCCGGTAGTCTGTTTCGCATACCAGATTTATCCCAAAATCACTTTTATTTTTTCCTGACCTTATTTCAGATGGGATTTCAAAATAAATTGCATATTGTCATTCTTACTTATTTTCCTCTACAAGATGGAGTATAGGCTAATTATATTGTATAAGCAAATTTTCCCGAAATAATTGTAAAGACTGCTTTTATTGGCGTGAGTTGTTCAAGGGGGTATTTAAAATAAGGACGCATAAAATGGGTACACCAATTTTTATGGGAAAACGTTTTACTTGACAACAAAGAATGAGAAAACGTGTTATTTGGGATTCAATCGAAAGTGTTGACACGAACGAAAAAACTTTTCATATAAGATTTTTAGGTATTTACGGGACCTACTGAATGAGACAACACGTAAAAAGATCCAAAAATGTTATGGCCGGAAAACGAGGCAAACGCAACTACTTGAAACATTTCGAATCCGTAGGATTCATACTTCTAAATAACGACAACAAAATTGTAGTATATTGGTCAGGTAGTTTTTTGAGAATTCCAATTGTTTTCCAAAAACACCTGTTTTCCGACTATCACTACTAGTTTAAGCAATATTATAAAAAGGTGTGGTGAAACCTGAACACAAAATGAAAGTTTTATTGATGGTAACAACCATAATAATCGTAAATAAAATATTGTCCGTTATTTTGTAGGGAAAGCCTGGCTCTTCTCTGTACACTGTTCACCGTTCGGTCTGTTTCTCTTCTTCTCAGTCTTTTAAACTCTGTTACTATGTTCAATGTAAGGTCTATTCTGATATACGAAACAAATGAAATCTGATAATTTCAAGGCCTACCTAGGAAATTCTGTTTTTCTGGAATAATTGACGTTCGGCAACGTCAATAAATGCTAAATTATACATTTTTGAAATCAAAATTAAAAACGCTATTCATTTGCACAAAAATCCAATATGGCGTCCCTAAGAAAAAATAAAGTTCATGCTGGAAGAGAAGAGACGAAACGTCATGAAATTCTAATTATGCCACCTTATAGAGGAGAAAAACTGGCAATTTATTTTGGAACTCCATCTCAAATGGAGTCAAGAAAAAATAAAAGTGATTTTGGGATAAATATGGTAAGCAAGACAAATAACTATTTGATGTTTTCAAGGTCTACCTAGGAAGTTCTGCTTTTTTGATATCTAACGTTTGACAATGTCAATATATGACGTTTTAGACATTTTTGTAAACACAATTAAAAGATCTATTAATCTGCGTAAAAATCCAATATGGCGTCTATTCGAAAAAATAATGTTGGAGCTGCAGGACAAGAGGTGAAACGTCATATTGAAATTCTAATTATGCCACCTCGTAGAGAAGAAAAAGTGTCAATGTTAGTGTTTAATTTATTTTGAAATTAAACAAAGTCAGCAAAAAATGTAAACGATTTTGGGAAAATTCAGTTTTTTTCGTATCTCTCCGGAAGTGCTTTGAATTTCGAAACTTTCTAAGCAGCATTTTGTTGATTACCTAAATACGCAACTTTGCCCCCATGTAAGCGACTTCGTATCTCTTACAGTTTCCGAGACCCCAATGGTGAGGGTCGAATTTGAAACACCCTGTATATATAAATCTTCTTCTCTTTGAAGGGTCTATGAAACATACTATTTAGAAAAATTATATTATAAATATTAAATAGCACATTTATAGAGAAGATATAAAAGAAGAATAATTGATATAACACTGTATAACGTTTTGATTATTAGTTGTGATTGTGAATCTATGTACAAAAATGATCAACTTTTACAGCCTTCCAGTTTCCTATTCTGAAAGATAGTGATTTTATTTTATAGAGTTATAAACTACTCGTGAGGAGCATAGTGAAGTATCATTGGACCTCCATTCCATTTAAAAAAATGTTCCAAAATGGCCCCCAACCCCCCAACAAGAAATTTTGAACTGCCTATTTTGCTCTAGAAAAAATAATTATGAGGGGGACCTCTTTGAAAAGCACTGTATACCAGCTGACTATATTATACTATATTCAAAAATAAAAATATGTATATCGTATAGTTAATTGCATGCCTAAAAATACATGGGTTATATAAAACATCAACGATTGACTGAAGTGGTTTTTTTAAGTTTTGCATGAGGTATGAGGGTTAGTTACATATGATACAAGACTTCGCGGAATCTTTATAGGAATGGCATTCGGCTCACCTTCCTGTGAATCTGGTATGTTGCATGTTGAATAAATTATACGTGGGACGAAAGTCCTTACGCGGGTAGTTCCCAGATAGAGGGCGGAAGACAATAAATTTGAATAATCGATAGTCTGAGAAATAAAAAATAGCCGAAAGTCATTTTAGATAGAAAATTAGTGGTTTCCTTGATCTGTCAAAAAAATGTCAGGGCTTTTCAAAGAAGTCTCCATACCTATTTTTGTACGAGTCAGGTTAGATAGTTGAAATTCGGAGTGACAGTGATAGGTGAAAGTTTCAAGATGGTGGCTGGATGCCATCTTGGTACACTTCTTCAAAACGGAATGGGGAGTCATGTGGTACTTCTTTTTGAAGCTCCTTATCAGTACCTTTTAATTCTAGAGTATACATTTACTAACTTTCAAAATGCTTAACAGGCGGTCAGTTATATTTGAGGGTTTTTGGATTGAATCGCTTATAACTCAACAACTTATCATCAAAACGCTATAGTGCGTTAGATCAATCATCTTCAAGAATTTGGAAGGGTCAATCTATAATAAAAACTGACATGCCTTTAAATAAAATGTTCCAAACTTTATTACATATACATATTCGAATAGACCCTCATATGGATGTTTTGATTAAAGGTTATTGAGTTATAGGCGACTCAATGTATGTACAAAAGCACTGAACGTTGACAGCCTGTCAGTTCGCCATAAGGTAAAGTTTTTATAAGCAACTGCCATTTGAAGATCCGTTGCAAACAAATGAGATTCGTTTTGATAAATTTGATGCATGTAAAGCACAGACCAGGATATAGTATGTTGATATAGATACTATACCTCATTTGGGATAGGATAGATGCCATCGGTCATGCGTTATGTGAAGGTAGCTAGATGACGATAAAGATTTAATGAATAGTTATAGAAACCATTCAGGTACATCAGAAAATTATTCAAAATGTTCTTAATGTTATTATACTTATACGACTCTTCCCAGAAGTCGACGTCAAGCCGAAACCGGGTGATAGGCAAAGTCATAACAGCTATCAGAAAAATAGTTAAAAAAAAATTATGTATGTGTTTTGAAAATTATAGGTCTTTGAAAAAAATATAGAAATTTCACACCCTACGGCAGTCTGTCAACTCCTGTTACTACAAATATTAACTTTTTTTGGATTTTACTTTTACAATGTAATGATGAATAATGCATCTTCAAACTGGGGTCTCAGCCTTACTGCCAACTTTTCTCGTTCAGGAAAAATTGCCACTTATTTCCCAACCAAGTATTCCAAAGTAAAACTTTGCTCAACTTTAACTGGCTGTACTGGAAAAAATGTATTTCGAGAGTTTGGCAAGTAACCTTAAAAGTTGGCGCATTTAATAAGGATTCCAAAATGGTATAACACTTAGAAGATTACTCGTTAACTTATGCACAATTTTTATTTGAAGAAAAACTGATGAAAATTTTTCAAAATTTCCTAATTAAACAGCGATCATGAAAGCGCACAAGGACCCTTAAGGATAACTGTTTTCCTTCAGCCGCAATACACGCTCGACATCTTCTTAAAAAAGATCGGGTTATTAAACGAGCGAATCCACGGTTATTAACAAACAAATAGTCTTTGCGGTAGCTCAGCTACACTTTGAATCGGCTTGAAATACACTTTTTCTTTTACAGTTCCCCAGTCAAAAAAATCTAACGGATTCAAATTTGGTGACCGGGCTGGCCACGGTATTGTACCAGACCGCCCTATCCATCTGCCTGGAAAGTTTTGATCGAGATACTCTCTCACTGAGAGTGCATAGCACGTCCTCCAATAAATTTTCTAAATGATTTTGCAAAAAAACCTAAATAAACCTCAGCAGTCAAAGTCTCTGGGAACTCAAACGGACCGATTATTTTACCATTTAAAATTCCTGTCCAATGGTCTATCTTGAAGCGGTATTGAGATTCATCTTCTCTCATCAAATGTGGGTTTGCTACGTGCCACTCGTGTAAGTTATGCAGGTTCATGTACCCATCTTTCTTAAATGTGGTCTCATCTGACCATAACATTTTTTCAAAGAACCGTGGATCTTCCCTGTGTCTTTCTAACATTGTGCGACAAAAAGCAACTCGGGGCTCATAATCCCGGGGCAGAAGAGCTTGAACACGCTGTACGTGATATGGATGGAGCACGTTTTTTTGCAAGATTCTATGGGCTGTACTTTTGGGCACACCTGTTTTTAGTTCTATTGCACGCACTGAAGTACTCGGGTCTTCTTCGATAGCTCCTAGCACCACGTCTTCGTAAGGAAGGAAAGATCTTCCCTCACCGTGTGATTGGTTTGGTAGTTGGCACTCTGAGAACAGTATTCGGGTACCTCTCACAGTAAAGTTTCGCTGCAGCACTAGCGTTGCATCTGCATTCCCCATAAATGAGGTGCATGTTAGCATATTCTTGAACGGTGTACACGGACATAGCGGGACTGCACAATCACACTATCAAAGATAGTCTAAGGAAAGCAAATGTTGTTTTGAAGAGCAATTAAACAGTCCAAATCCAAATCACAAGCGATCAACAGTCCAGTTCACGAATCCAAAATTAGTAACAGTACGAAATCAACAAGCACGAACATGTAAAGATGCGCAGTAAACGAAGGAGTACTGATCGGTATCAAAGTGTGCAATAGCAAGTAAGTGATGTGCTTCATCCATACCATATACAGTGTGTTCAACCTCTCCTGCCCCGGGATTATGAGCCCCGAGTTGCTTTTTGTCGCACAATGTTAGAAAGACACAGGAAAGGTGCACAGTTCTTTGAAAAAATTTTATGGTCAGATGAGACCACATTTAAGAAAGATTGGTACATGAACCTGCATAACTTACACGAGTGGCACGTAGCAAACCCACATTTTATGAGAGAAGATAAATTTCAATATCGCTTCAAGATAAATCATTGGACAGGAATTTTAAATGGTAAAATAATCGATCCGTTTGTGTTCCCAGAGACTTTGACTGCTGAAGTTTATTTAGATTTTTTGAAAAATCATGTACAAAATTTATTGGTGGACGTGCCACTGAGTATTTACAGGGACATGTGGTTTCAGCATAATGGCTGCCCAGCGCACTATGCACTCTCAGTGAGAGAGTATCTCGATAAAAACTTTACAGGCAGATGGATAAGGCGGTCTGGTACAACAAGCCCGATCACCTGATTTGAATCCTTTAGATTTTTTTACTGGGGAACTGTAAAAGAAAAAGTGTGTTTCAAGCCGATTCAAAATGTACTGAGCTACTATAGCTATTGGGAGCGGCTGAGTTTGTTAATAACCGTGGATTCGCTCGTTTAGTAACCCGATCTTTTTTAAGAAGATGTCGAGCGTGTATTGCGGATGAAGGAAAACAGTTTGAGCATTTGATGTAAAGGTAAATCATCATCAGCAGCATTTTGACGCCCAGTGTTGTGCAAACTGTTATCCTTAAGGGTCCTTGTGCGTTTTCATAATCGCTGTTTAATCAGGGAATTTTGAAAAATTTTCATCAGTTTTTCTTCAAATAAAAATTGTGCATAAGTTAACGAGTAATATTCTAAGTGTTATACCATTTTGGAATCCTTATTAAATGCGCCAACTTTTAAGGTTATTTGCCAAACTCTCGTAGTACATTTTTTTCCAGTACAACCAGTTAAAGTTGAGCAAAGTTTTACTTTGGAATACTTGGTTGGGAAATAAGTGGCAATTTTTCCTGAACGAGAAAAGTTGGCAGTAAGGTTGAGACACCAGTTTGAAAATACATTATTCATCATTAAATTGTAAAAATAAAATCCAAAGAAAGTTAATATTTGTAGTAACAGGAGTTGACAGACTGCCGTAGGGTGTGAAATTTCTATATTTTTTTCAAAGACCTATAATTTTCAAAACACATACATAAAATTTTTTTAAATATTTTTCTGATAGCTGTTATGACTTTGCCTATCACCCGGTTTCGGCTTGACGTCGACTTCTGGGAAACAACTAACATACTAGAATTTGCGAATATTCCGAATCTAAATTCAGAAAGGTTAAGCTTTGAAACCTCTAATTCACATTTTATAATGGATACCAGAATGGAAAACATAAATATCACAAATCACTTCTTTCAAAATTCCATTCAAAGTAAGGATCATTAATAAATGCTGAAATTCGCCTCAAACTTATAGAAATGATGTATTACATAAAAAATGTCCATGCTGAACCTCATATTATGTTTGTGATATCTTAGAACCTTAAAACCATCAATAATTTTTTGTAATAAGAACTTCCTATATTGATTCCTTTTTCTGTCTAACACACAGCAGTCTATCAAAAATAATTCCACAAAATTAAGATTGATCAAAAGGCTTGAAACCCTGATTTGAGGTTCATATAACATAGCTCTGACAAGGTTTTTAATTAATTTTATCTGACCAGTCCAAGTTACTTTCAAATATTAAGTTGGTATAAAAAGTTATTCTCCTAATGATCCTTATTTATATAAATTTCTTGTAATTAATTAGATTTGGGGTCTAGAGAAACACAGTTTTCTGTTACAGAGTTGCCAACGTTTCGAAATATTCAAAATAAAACAATTACAACAAAAAAAACGAAAACACTAACTTAAATTTCGAAATTCAAAGTACTTCAGGAGACAGATGGAAAAAACCAATTTTCTCAAACTTGTTTATTTTTTCCTGACCTCATTTGTTGTGGGATGTTGAAATAAGTTGCATATAATCATTTCCACTTTTTCTCCTCCAATAGATGGCATAATTATAATTTCAATACTGGCGTTTCGTCTCTTGTCAACTTCATTTTTTGTTACGACATATTGAGTTTGCAGATTTATAGAGTTTTCAATTCTGATTCCAAAAATGTATATGTCATAAATTAGCATTGAAAGACCTCAATTATGCCAGGAAAAGGCTAATAAGGAAAATGAGTCTAAGCCTACAAAATAACGGACAACATTTTGAACATCTGTAATTTATCTCTGCTTACTTGTGACTATTACGAGCCCCTTCCCACTTCAGTTGGCCCACTTCAAGATTTGTACCAAAATATGCCTTTATAAACTAAACATGATGAAACTATTTACTTCTAAAACAATTTATTTTCTCAAAAACATTTTAGATACACTCTAGTCGTAAAAAATATATATTTGAAATAACTTAGACCTATAACTAATAGAACATCTGAACAAATAAACAATGTGCGAATAAATGCGTGAAGTTAACAAAGCAACAATTGAAAGATTACCATTGGGTAACATCACCTTTATTTTTTATTACGGCTAAAATTCTTTGGGGCATAGTGTTAACCAAGTTTTAGCAAAAATTTGGTGTAAAACAATCCCATATTTCTTGAAGCTTTTGTCTCAGTTCGGTGATTGTACGAGCAGGATGTTGTCGTAGAACATTTTTCATCTCGTGCCACAAAGTTTCAATAGGTGACAGATCTGGACTTCTAGAAATCCATTTCAAAAGTGGTACATTCTTTTCTTCCATCCATTTTATAGCCTTTTTTGAGGTATGGCACGCTGCACCATCTTGCTGAAACACAAAATCTTGGCCGGATGTCAAACATTCTTCCATCACTGGTAAATGCGATTCTTCTAAAATTGCCAAATATTTGTTTGTATCCACATTTCCATCAATAAATTGAAATTTTCCGACTCGTGTTGATGACATACCATAATGGATGCTGGAAATTTCACTTTTCTCTTCAGACAGTCAACATGGAATGCTTCCTTTTTTTGCGAATAACTCTACTGCGACTGTCACCAACACAAACTTCGAATCGGGCCTCATCACTCCATTGTATTGCACACCATTATTGAGGTGTCCATTGTCTATGTTCTTTAGCCCATCTAAGCCGATTTTTCTTTTGCAGCGGAGTTAATAGTGGCTCTTCTTTGGCCTATAAACAAGTTGTGCAACTTTAGGGTTTTTACTTCACTTTTTTTATAAGAAAACTTACCTTGCAAGTGCTAAATCCCAGTTTGTGGGCCTCTGTATGAGTTGTGGACATCGAAATTCTCCTTCCAACAGCGTCACTCCACAGAGCACTTAATTGTATATAAATAATTGGAACGCATGTTTTTCACAATTATTCTTCTTAATGCTCTTCGGTCGGCATTTGTGATATTACTTTTTTTCAAATATTAACTGAACCGAATTTTCTCACTAATGACCTTCCCTCTACCCATTTTGAAAACCTTAACTACCCAAGTCTATTTTAAACGTATTCTGACAGCTGTGATTAATAAAAACAATTGTGATGGCTTTTATTTTTCACAGCCAGCTATGCGTTATGGACTAATTTTGCATTGAAATGAAAATAGGTTGATATACTGTAATTGCAACATGTGTT
This sequence comes from Acanthoscelides obtectus, assembly GCA_963669975.1. Lineage (NCBI taxonomy): Eukaryota > Metazoa > Arthropoda > Insecta > Coleoptera > Chrysomelidae > Acanthoscelides > Acanthoscelides obtectus. The sequence continues at coordinate 20,592,363 of CAVLJG010000009.1, forward strand.
ATTTTTATGCTGCAAATTTGATTAGGGAGTGATACAGTTGGTGTTCTACTATATATTATCAAAATATTCATTGTTAATATTTTAAACATATTACACCCTGCTACATTTTTATTATTTGTGTTTGATAAGAAAAACTAAGATTTCAATTGTTGGGCCAACTGAATTGGGAAGGGGCTCGTATTGTTTTTACAATTAATAAAATTTCATTTTGTGTTTAGGTTTCACCATACCTCTTTATTTTGTTATAATTCTCGTTCTAACAACAAATTCATGGCCAACAGGAGTGAAAAGTTAATTTAAATGTAGAAAATTCCAATATAGCATTCATATGCAAAAACAAAGTTGGTAATGGAAGTGGGAAGAAGAAACCTTGAATTGTAGCATTACATTTTGAAATCCCAACTCAAACAGTCTAGTATGCGAAACAAATGGCTGGCTGATAATTGCAAGGCCTACCAACGAAATTCTGTTTTTTTTAACCAACTCGGTGTTGGCAATATCAGTGTATGACGTATTATACATTTTTTGAATCAGAATTAAAAACTCTATTCTATGCCTTCTGTGGTTTTTTCATATTTATTTGCCCATTTTTTGTATTTTGGCGAATAAATATTATTATTATTATTATTATTCACCTGTGCAAAAATACAATATGGCAAAATAAAGTTGGTGCTGGAAGACAAGACACGAAACGTCGTATTGAAATTCTAATTATGCCATTTTATAGAGGAGAAAAAGACGATGTTAATATGCATTTTTTTCAACATCCCACTACAAATAAAGTCAGGAAATAATTTAAACAATTTTGGAAAAATTCGGTAATTCCGTCTCTTCTTTGAATTTTAAAACTTTCTAAGCGGCATTGGGTTAATTACCTAAATAGGAAACGTTGCCCCATTTAAGCGATTTCGTATCTCTCACCGTTTCCGAGATCCTAATAATGGGGGTCGAATTTTAAACACCCGGTATACACACATAAAAAAGTAAAACAAAGATAAAATGAATTGTTATCTAGATGGATATTCAAAACGAATGAAAAGATTTGTTCGTGAATCATTATCAGGAAAAAGGAAATTATAGCGAACTCACTCTTTTAGTTAGAAGCTGTGGTGGATTATTTTTTGACAGTTTCGATTCATTTTTCTATGTGTGTATCTTGGGAATTGCTATGTTGTTATTATAATTTCACATCGATTTTATCATTTAAATTGGTAATTAATGTAAATGTGAAATTAGCGTTTTAAATGGTTTGTAGAGTCCTGAAGAAGGGAATAAAATTTTCCGAAACATCGGCAACTTTGTAACAGGAAACTCTTTAGACCCCAATAAATTAGAAGAAATTCAAAAGTTGGTTTGTTCAGAAAATATATGGCCTACACATCTTGGCAGCATTCTGTATCCTGGTCTGTAATTATGGTAACATAAACCTATACATTTGGGCGAAATAACCATAGCTTATTGGGTGATCATTGCTAGTTCCGCATCGCCCTGTTGCTGGGCCCCCCGTTGAGTCCTATCACTACCACCACAACAATTTCTACATCCACCTCAACGGACGACGGCGAAACGGAGTTCGACTCAGCACCACATCCTCACTTCTCTGAGCCAATAGCCGTGTCGCAGGAGAGCGTAGTCATAGTGACTCCTGCAGATGGTCCCCCTGCGTCTCCACCTTCGTCAGTGAGGGCCGCCGCTGTGGACCCTACGACAGTCAGCATCGCCTGGGAGCCTGGGCCGTACCCTCGGGGCCCGCTGTTGTCGTATGTGCTGCATATAGAAGACGAGACGCATGAAGAGATCATCAATAAGGTGCGGAGGATTGAGATGAGACAAATTTAGATATTTGTACGATGTTTGTACGGGATCAGATTCATAATCCTAATAGTTGTGGTAAACGATGCATGCAATTAACACTAGCTAAGAGCTGCACTTAATAGCGTGTTTTTTATACATTATTTTTGAAACATGCCACACCTTTTACTCCAAGCAGTAGCTTAATATTCATAAGATTGTTTTCATTGTTATAACGTATAACGACATCAATGACGTTTCCGACCAAAACATTTTGATGTCATCATGTTCTCTGACGTAGGATTTCTACCACGCGGTAGCTGAGCTCACACAGCTGTTTGTTCATTGTTGGTAGTGGAAAAAGTTTTTGTGCAGTAAGGTGTACTGCTCCCAGATATCCGCAAGTATACCTTTATACCTGACAGACAGATTCAAAACCCAGTGGTAATATTACAAGAAGAGTAGATCAAAAATACCACGAAAACTGACCTTGAGCTGACCTTCACTCTGATCTGCGTTTATGGTCATAGTTATTTTGTGTACCTAAAAAAACTACTTGGAATTTTTCTTGATCAAAATTGTATTAGACCGAAAACCGGCCTTATGAGCCCTCATCCTTAAATCCTCTACATAAGGGGAAACACATATTTTTTTAGATGTACGTGTAAACGTAGCCATGCAACAGTCACAAAATATCGACATACGACGGAAGTCCACTAGTATAACCAAGTTGCTCAACTTCCTTGCAATACTTAAAATCAATCTAATGTCTACTGTTAAAAATGAGAGCAATCATCTTGCCTCAGCCCACTGTGAAATGTTTATACTTCAGTTGATGAATGCCATATTGCTTGATGTGTATATGGATACAAAAATACGAGTGCGGACTAGTATGAAATGTGTGAAGCTTCGTTATACAGGGTGGCGCATCGAAAACGAAACAGACGCATTTACTGACAGCTCAGTTTTTTTTTTTGAAAAACGCTCAGACCCGTCGATTTTGTTTTCGAGGGGGACACAAGTTTGGTAAAAAATCACGTTATCACGTGCAGCCCCCTAAGCGGGGGTGACACCAATCCCAAAATCTTAAATGGAAAGGGTGGTCGAGTGATACCTTATTTTAAAGATCTTTCAATTGCCTTTATAATGATATAAAATTAATGTACTTCAGTTCAGTAGTTTTGAAGATTTGTTGATTTAAAGCTTAAATAAAACTAATACATCATCATTAGTGAAGATCAATACATTTGGCAGCAAAGTAATATAAAATTGAAGATTGAACTTACCCGTTAGGCAAGTAAATGTTGAAATCCATCGATCTGGAAACATCTGATCTAAATATTGTCGAACACGTAATGCGTAATGTGGTGGGGCACCATCCTGTTGGAACATCAACCTATTCGCAATGTATTGCCGATCATTTTGATTTTCAGTTAAGGCTGTTAATGCAGGATCTATAGCGTCTTCAAGTAATTCCAAATACATTTCACCGGTTAAATTTCCAGGTAAGAAAAAAGGACCAACTAAAGGATCGCCAAAAATACCAGCCCAAACATTTAATTTTTGTGGCTGCTTTGTATGAACCTCATGATAAATTCTGGGATTAGAATCGGACCAATATCGGCAGTTATGACGATTTACTACGCCATTTAAGAAAAAGGAACATTCGTCGGAAAAGCAAGTGTTGAATAGAAAATGTTCATCGTTTGTAATTCGTTCACTCATATCTTCACAAAATTGTAATAGCCGATCAAAATCGTCTTCACTAAGTTCTTGTACCAGGTGAATTTTATACGGATGAATCCGTTGGACAGTACGTCGACTAACACCACAGACAGTCTCAAATTTGCGGGTACTTAACGTAGGATCTAGATAAACTTGCCTTAAAATCCCACTTCTATTGCTTCGTTCCTTATGGGTTTTTCAATGTTGCGTTTTTTATTGGCGACTGACCCAGTTTCCCGAAATTTAGCTACAAGTTCTAGAACATATTTTCGATTCACGTTACTGTTTTCATGTCGCTCATTAAATATTTCTGCTGTTCTATTAGCGCACTGATTATTTCCGAAAAATATTTAGATAATTTGAACTCTTTCTGCTGTGGAATATACCATGGTTAGTTTATGTAATAAAGCGTTACAAGTTATTTTAGCAACAAAGTTTGGTCAAATCAATCGCAAACTATGTACTAAGTTCCTATTTAAAATGAGTACGAGATATTTCCTTATCTTTCTTCAAGAAATAACTCGTTTGCCACAAAAAAACGCTCCAATAGCTATTTTCAACAACAAAATGATAAACAAACCATGGGCATAGTGAATAAAAGCATTTACTTATTAAGTAAATTCTTTTAGTCAAATTTCTTCTGAAAGTAGTACAAACTCATCTGATGTACCTATTAAAGTCTACTTTAAGCTTTAAATCAATAAATCTTCAAAACTACTGAACTGAAGCTCATGTATTTTACATCATTATAAAGGGAATTGAAAGTCGTTTAAAATAAGGTGTCACTCGACCTCCCTTTCCATTTAAGATTTTTGGGTTGGTGTCACCCCCGCCCAGAAGGCTGCACGTGTTAACGTGATTTTTTTCCAAACTCGAGAACAAAATCGAGGAGTCTGAGCGTTTTTCCAAAAAAAAAACTGAGCTACCAGTAAATGCGTCTGTTTCGTTTTCGATGCGCCACCCTGTATTTTGTATGTGATTTCTTCAGTCGGTCATTTCCTAGATCACTAAATACATTTTATAGCAGCAATAAATATTCTAACTAATTATTAAATTCAAGATCGATCCTTTTACATTAAAACACAATAGAGCCAGTTACTTTCCAAACTTTATGAAGATCCGTATACCCAGTGAACAACAATCAGCATTCTGAACAAAAAAGGTACTTCAGAACTTCTCTCTAAAGGTTATAGTTTTCGATATATAAGCAATTTAATGTTTGAAAAAGTGCAAAGTACGACATGTTCGATCCCGAAACACAATATAAGAAACAAAAATTATAATTTTACGATTGTTCCTAAATATTTCTATTTTACACCGAAGCGGCCGCGTAGACAGAAGCTTAAATCCCGGGACACCGCGGCTGCTATGAGGATCCCAAAGAAATTTTTTTAATCTGATTTTGAACACCCCAAACGTATGAGCAATACACGAGGCTAGGTCTTATCTGGGCCTTGTTTAGGGTGAGGAGGTCATGTGAAGAAAAGTACTTCTTAGCCCTACACAAATAGCCTAGCTTTCAACTGTACAAGATTGTTGCGTCCCCAAGCAGTGATAACTTCCAGATCTCTCGTCAGAGACGAAGTCGCTGCTAGTCTTCTTTTTTCCAGCTCACCGGCAGAGATCGGCTTGTCATTCTGAATTCCTGCATATGGAGTACTGTCATCAGCGATGCTGTGGATTGGATTGATCGTGCAGGACATTATGGGATGAAGAGGAGAACGCACGACCTGCTGCATCGGTCTTGTTTGAGCCCAACCAGAGCTCATTATGGGCATTGAAATCATCGAGGATAACTACCTCTGAAGCGGGGTGATTGATGTTCAGGAAGTCGATCTTGACAGCGAGGTATTCAGTAGGTCATCCCAGTTATGGTCCAAAGGAGAGTGATGAAGGCATAGATTTTTGTTGTTTTCTTGATACAAAAATCTCAGAGTCTGCACCAATTAAAACCATCTTAGCTTCCCAAATTACGAGGTGCACTCCAATCTGAGAAAGAACGGGGGAGTTGTACCTTTTGTCCGCAGCAGTCTTTCCTGTTCCAGAGATATTTCTTTAGCATCATCCCCTAAATTTATTGGCTATCTTCATCGCTCTCCATCGTACCATAACTGGAACGACCTACTTGAATACCTCGCTGTCACCATCGACTTCCTGAACATGAATCACCCTGCTTCAGAACTGGTTCTCCTCGGTGATTTCAATGCCCATAATGTACTTTGGTGGGGCTCAAATAAGAGCGATGCAGCATTACTCAAGAACTGAACCAGCTGGTAACGAGCCCTACTTTTTCCCCCGCATCTAGTCACATACCAGTAGCCTGCTGGATCTCTTTCTGACCACGCATCCTGTCACTTACAGCACTGCTGTCCTGTCCCCCCTGGATAACTCAGACTACGGTACTGTGGAGGATAGGTTTCGGTCAGAACCCGCTCTGGCATTTCGGACATACCGACTGAACATGAATCACCCTACTTCAGAACTGGTTCTCCTCGGTGATTTCAATGCCCATAATGTACTTTGGTGGGGCTCAAATAAGAGCGATGCAACATTACCCAAGAACTGAACCAGCTAGTGACGAGCCCTACTTTTTCCCCACATCTAGTCACATACCAGTAGCCTGCTGGATCTCTTTCTGACCACGCATCCTGTCCCTTACAGTACTGCTGTCCTGTCCCTCCTGGATAACTCAGACTACGGTGCTGTGGAGGATAGGTGTCGGTCAGAACCCGCAGTGGCATTCCGGACCCTTTCGCACCGGCGGGCCGTCGACGATCTAGCTCTTTTCTACCGCTACATCAACGGGCTTTGCTCATCAGAGCTGTCTTCCATGATGCCGCCGCGCGATGTGCCTGCCATTTAGGCAGCAGCGGTGGCCGCAGTAGTAGACTCTTCGGTCTCCTGATCAGTCGCCGTGCGCTGTGCGGGTTCGAGTCCTGTCCCAGGGGAAATTTTTCTCTTGGCTATGGATGTTGTGATTGTCCGTAGGTGGTAGACGGTCTCTGACTATCGAACGCTGCATGCACACGTGTTCCCTCGCCAGAGTCCGTGTGGCGTTCCCCCTTTCCCATGTATCCCCCTATAGCCCCACGGTACCCAATGGGTGCTTAGGCCTATGGCCTTCGTGGTAGTTGGAGTATAAAAAAAACCGCCTGACACTGACCTCCCGTCCTGAACGTATCGAACTTCGTACATCCAGAACTGGCCGATACGACCGCTCCTTTGTCCCGAGGGTGTCAAGATTGTGGAACACTCTACAAGAGGAAGCAGTTCCCAGTTCTACTAACCTTAGGCATTTCAAAAATCGGATTAACAAAATTTTTTTGAGATCCTCATAGCAGCAATGGTGTCGCGGCTTTTAGGCTTCTGCCTGCGCGGCTACTTCGGTATACAAAAAATACTAAATACGCCATTTTGATCGTTGAAAAATGGATTCGTTATTAGCCACCTGAAAATCTAGAAATGGATTTTTTTGTAAAATTTAGTGAATCTTGATAATTTTGGCCATATTTTAGAATCTTTGAGTTACTGTGGCGTCGATCGCGCGAGGGATTAATTGTAAATGTTGAGGCGAGTCAACTCATAAATGTTTCTGATAGTATATTTAACGATTAATCGCCACTTTTTGAAATGTTGAACCGCTTATATTTCGAAAACTGTCAACTTTGGAGAACGCTTTTTCATAGAGAACCCTTTTTGATGTCCTAAAAAAAACTAAATCTGACCGGTGCAAATAAAATAAATGTGGAATTTGCTTAAAAAATTTACTTAAACAATTTCTAACGCAATTTTGGTCTTGGCACTTTGCAGATTAAGGGGTCCTTTTTGAATAAGATTATGCAAAAAATCCGAAACAGAATATTGCGAATATGCGAAGATACTATCTGGACTAACAGATTGTACGAGTTCTTAGGTGGCACAATGCCTCGCATGCTGCATGTATTTAAATCACAATTTAATAATTATATTATTCCAATGCATTAATATCTTGTAGTGCTGGTATTTCGTATTCATCAAAATCAATCAGCGGACTGCGTTAACTAATGCTATTAGTTAAGATTAACTTTGCAGGAGTTTTCTCTCATCATTTATGGGGATCCATGGTGAAGTTTCGTAACAAAAGTTTATATTATGCCTATTTTAATCTAATTTTACGTAAACCTTCAACACAGTGTATTTTAACCTGTGTTTAATGTATTGGTTTTTTGTTGAATACATTGATAACGCTTTATTTAATTTAGGATGTACCACCAGATAACTCATTTGTTATGGTGAGAGATTTGCACCCAGGCAGAAATTATACCATTGAAATACGTATGAGAAACAAGAGGGGCTCCGGACCACCCGCTCTAGCAACTGTTTCAACCCCTACTGAACCACAAAGTGAGCAACCTTTCTTTTCGGACATGTTCCTATAAACAATAAGCATCATACTGATTACTTGATTAGCCAATACTTAGTTTCAATTGCAGTCCCGTAATGTCACTTGAATTTTGTTTTTAGCTAAAGACGTTGAACAGCCTCCATTAATGCTCGGCACCGAATACAGTATTCTTGAACTGACTCACATTTTGGACGAACCAACAAATGTGTATAGAAGCCCACGAAATGTTCAACTCAGAGGTAAAATTTACATTATGAACAATTTTTGAGAAACCATAATCGTGCAAGCTTATCAAAAACGATAATAGGTTGATGGGCCAATTTTGCAAGAATAAGTACCTATATCATGATATTTTTGTCTCATGAAATATCTATACCTCAAGAAAAGTATTATTTCATTGTGGATCATTGAGTACGTGAACGCAGATCTCACCGTATAGAGCGGGAGCACCTAAATCAGTGGCGTACCTTATTTTTTTCCAATTTGGTTCTCAACCATGGGATCTGGAAACAGATACTATTATTGCATGGTACATAAACCTCGATCATCAACGAAAATACAGCTTGTTTTATCCACCGACATACTGCAACACACTAACACGAGAATTTTTCTAGGGATCTCCTTCCAAATCAACAAAAAATTACTCTTCATCACAGACACTCAGGGATACGTATCAAAAATTTTCCTGAAAAACGATACAAGAATAAACATTCTGACACCTCAAAACTTAGATTTCATGCCACTTGATCTGACAGTAGACTGGCTGAATGACAATTTGTATATAATAGGAGAAATCAAATACGAAATGCAGAAATATGTGATAAAAAGGTGCGATACTGAAGGGAATGCTTTAATAACTGTTCAGTCTGGGCTTTATGTGAAGCCGTCTTCGATCCAAGTTGATCCTATCAATGGGTAAGTAGAAGAATAAATCAATCAAACATGTTTGTTTTTATACTGTACTGACCGTTGAATAAAATCACAGCTTTAGAAGAACAAGAATTCCTAAACCTTCGACCACGTCAAATTCATCTTCATTTTACATTGTACTTTGAAGACCGAGGTAATCGAAACGTCAGTAATTTGTTCTTCTAGATAAGGGCTTTTATTCTATGTCCAGTATAATGTAGATATGAATCAATAACTTTCAGCAATAACAATAAGCAAATGAGGATTGTATCTATATTGTAATTTCAGGTACCTGTTTTGGACTCTCCAAGATCATAGTAAAGGCGGTCTATACAGAATGGATATTGCCGATATAGATGATCCTACAAAATATTACGATAAAGTGAAAAAGATTGTTAACGAAACAGATCTAGGGGCGTTTACGTTCGAGTATAACAACTTCAATGTACTTTTGTCGTTTCAGAAACAGAACACCATCAAGTCTGTAACTTTGGATGGGTACGTGGAACATCTTGTCTATTCATCAATGCCTACATTAATCATTTCACCTTTGTCATCTTATCTCAAAGAAAATGTGAGTTCCCAATTGTGGATGACCTTTTTCGTCCTAGTTGAGAGAGATGCCATCTTCTATACAGGGTATCACTGTATAAGTAGCCAACTTCTCCCCTTCAAGTTCTCTTCCCGCGGAGATAAAGACCTCTAACGCACAACTCCAGAAGCTGCTTTTTCTTGAAAAACTTTGTACTGTATAGTTAAACGAAATTTTGACAACATAATACCCACATACTCACGTGATGATGCGCAAAAATGAGCCAACAAAGTTGCGTAAATCTTTCTGACCACCAAAAACGCGGTAATTCAACGTTGTTCAGCGTTATTTGAAAATGGATGTAAGGGCGCTAAGGTTAGTAACCAGATAAGAAAGCAGAAATTTGTGCATCCTAAAACCTCTCACGATGTAGATGAAAACAATTGCTTTGTTTCAAATGTTCGTATATATACTAAGTGACATACGTTATAAATCCGAACACCCAGTTTAAATGGTTTTATTTTAATAAAAGTTGGTGAATGTATTTATCTTACTGTAAATAACAAGTGAAAAAATTTTCAGCCTTATCAGTTGGACATTCCGGTTTTTATACTGCTTTTTTTTAATTCACTAACGCTCTAAAAATGAATATTTCAGCCGCAGTAAAGAATCAACGTTGACGGATTTTGGTTCTTGACATCCTTTACGATCGGTTACGATGCCTAGAGTACGGAGACCTGTACGATTTCGTCAACTTAGTGAGTTTGATAGGGGCCGTATAGTGGGACTTCGGGAAGCTGGACTTTCTTTTCGAGGCAATTGCAGTTAGAGTGCAAAGAAGTGTAGACACTGTGGTTAGGTGTTGTCAGGCATGGCTTCGAGAAGGCCGTACGCAAAGAGCAAGGGGCACTGGACGCCGCAGTAGAACAACAGACCGTGAAGATCGCCGCCTAAGATTATTGGCCTTAAGGGACCGTTTCTCCACTACCAGGTCCATTGCAAATGAATGGTTTGCAGAACACGGAAGACCTATTGGCATGCGAAGTGTTTACCGACGAATGAGAAGTTTTGGCTTCATACCGGCCACACTGGGTCCTCCCTTTAACTCGAGAACACCGACGTAATCGCCTTGAGTGGTGCAGACAACGGTCACTCTGGGATCAGGAATGGAACAGTATTGTCTTTAGTGACGAGTCTCGATTTTGTTTAGGCATGCACGATGGTCGTGCCAGGGTTAGAAGGCGATGTGGTGAAAGGAGGAATCGACAGTTTTTTGTTGAAAGACATGTTCATCACACTGTTGGAGTTATGGTTTGGGGTGCTATAGCTTATGGTTCCAGGTCACCTTTAATCTTCATCAGAGGTAACATGAACGCGCAGCGTTATATCCACGAAGTTTTAGAACCCCATCTTTTACCCTATCTTGACACCCTGGCAGATCCAACTTTTCAACAAGATAATGCCCGACCACATGTTGCAAGAGTCACAATAGACTTCTTTCAACATAATGATGTCACATTGTTACCATGGCCACCAAGATCTCCCGACTTATCCCCAATTGAGCACGTCTGGGTTATGATGGGTAGGAGATTGCTCAATTTGCAACGTCCTCATCAGACTCTAGAAGCACTTCGAGAGGAGTTGGTGGTTGCCTGGAATGAGATACCACAGGAGGACATTGACCACCTGATCAGAAGCATGCCTAGGCGCGTTAGAGAATGCGTAGCACGTCAGGGTGCATCCACACATTATTAAAGGTCAAAGGGCTTTAAAGAAGTGCAATCATTTTGAAATTTTTATCATTTACTTATTATGCTTCATTAAGTAATTATACAAAATTTTATTAAAATGAAACCATTTAAACTGTGTGTTCGGATTTATATGTCACTTAGTATATGTTTAAATAAATTAATAATGATCAGAAGACTAAAGGGTATAAAATAAAATAAAAAAATAGAACAAGACATCTATTTTCTCGCAACATACTTATACAATCTACAGCCCATGTTGGAACAAGGAATCCATACTTTTGGTTTATATGATGAAGCGTCAAAAAAATATGAAACTCGAAACACTTTGGAAACTTGTGTCATTGATCATTGACGTAGGATGTAAAACTAAATATCAAATTTGTGACGTATTTTCTTCTTTTTGGTACTGCTCACTCATGAATCATACAAAAAATGTTGAATAGATATTCTCCAATAATTACACCAAGACCACACCTGTTCAATAAAAACAGCATACCGTCGCTTGAGTTCTAACACCTAGTAACTCAAAACTGACAACTTTTTAGGAGAGCAAAAAGAACGATAGGGGTCTTTGGATTCGCTATCGAATGAAACGCATATATCTTATAATCCTCCATGTTTGCCTGGCCGCAAATGAAACCTCATATGCATAAAATATTGTCTACTGACGACGGTTTGGCAATCGCGGTGACATTTTTCAAGTAAATGCAAATCTTAATTTATTGAATCACGTAGTGTTAGAACTCAAGCGACGATACCTCAAATTCCAAATATGTTGGAATAACAATACTCGTCTTTACATCATTAGCGCATCGAAATATCAGCACCTTACGTCTTTGCGACAGATGAAACATTTCTGACAGTGTTCTGCGATCAACTAACTGCAGGTACCTTTAATTACCTGGATGTTTACCTTTCTGACTAGCTGCTGTTATGTATCCATCGAAGAAAGGGACCAAACCTGAACATATTCACGTATACTCCACGTGATCGCGCTCCAGAACGCCGAGCACGTTACCGGGCCGTACTAAGAATAAATTATCTGTGGTTCTACGACACGATCAAAAAGTATACAAAATTATTGCAGGCATGTATAGGGTCCAAACGTATAGCTTGGATTTAATGTATTTTTTTTAATTTAACTGTCATGACCAAAAAGAAAACAACTGTCTATTATTGTTTTTAGTAAAAGTGTTTTATCGAGGAATTATACTCGAAATGTGTCGTAAGCCGCATTTATAAAGCAGGCTTTTAAAAAATGTCTTGACACATTCAAACGATAATTGCATACAAGTATACATAACCACCGCTTGAACAGGGACGTCAGTGTGCAAACAGTTAATTTTAATATTAGACTAAAAAATGAATAGTTAGGTGGAGTTGAAAGAAAAAGGATTTGAATACATAATAATATATACTACATATTATACAAAAATTTATTGCACAGACATTTTACCTCTAAAACCGGAAATACATATATTTGAAAATGAAAATCATTGTAGATCTGAGACCGTGGAACTCCCACTGTCATCAAGATTTATGATTGAATGGGCAACGTGAGTATCAATGATACCATCTATTCCCACATTATAGGTTTGACCTTTTACATGCTGATACATTTTTCCACTTATTCGGTGTTATTCCTTGTATAGCATCATGAAAAATATTTTTAAGGTCAGAAAATTTAAAACATTCATTTTCTGCTGCAACATCTTTTTTATGTCTGCTCAAATGAGCTCAATCGGATTGAGCTCACAATGGTAAGGAGGCAGTCATAAAACAGTTTTATTTTGTTTTTTGGCCATTTCATCAATTATGTTCAGGGTATTTTTATGCGTCTTGACAATTTGTAACAATTCTGCCTTATCATCATAATCAATCGTTTTATTTTTAAGCCATTCTGGAAATCCTGATTTTTTGTTGACGCTGGAATTTTCTCTAATTTTCTCGTGTGGAATGAAGCTTTATCTAATACTATAACCGAATTATCTTCAAGCTCCGGTAGAGTATTTCAGAACCAATCCATTTCTTCATGGTAGTCTCCCGTTTATTTGGATTCAAATGCCCATAAAGCATCGGACATAAATCCATCTTCATTTTCCGACGTGGCAAATTATCCATCGCTTATATTTTCCTAAAAATAATTCATTTTGGACACATTAAAACCTATTGTAAGCATTAAAAACCCAACAAAATGATTGCTTGATTTCTTATGTCGATATAGTTTAAGCATGTACAAAAGCAAAAATAAAATATAATTTTAGTTGAAATTCCTCGTCTTACAAGTATTGAAAAATATGCAGGTGTCAGCTTTGCAAACAATGTCCTGAACAGTTGAATCACTCCTTCCTTGCATTTCGTATTTATAAATGTTGATAAGTATTTGTTTTTCGCTAACGCTAAAGTGAAGCCTTTTAGCTCTTTTTTAGGCGGCGTGCAGCTTATATCAACAACTTCATCAGCTGTATCCGTATCAGATATTTTGAGTTCTACGAAATTAAACTGACAAATCTAATAGGCACACAGTAATACCAGTATAAATCTGATGCCAACTCTGTACCGTACGGCCAGCCACCGGGACAGTCGGCATGCACGGTCGTATCGTCTCGCACTCCACCCTCTGGTTTGTCACTGGTTTTTTCTAAGGGTTCGAGCTATTCTGCCCTATAACAGTTATGCTCCCTCTCTCTTGAAATATATCAGTGGACTGGTCACGCAATAATCACGCGATGATCACTGCTTTGGTTTAGTCTCCTTTTTTGATACATACACAATATATCACAGGCACCACAGTTGAACTGCATGTATTTTTTGGATAGAACAATATCATTTCAGACACCTAGACAGAAACTGTTTTGACGACGGAGTGACGCTTCTCTTCTATAGTCCTCCTCGCTACTACCTATATGCCTTTTTGACCATCTTAGGCGCCAATGTAACATTGCAATTCGGTATTTTTGGAGGCCAGAAAATATAAGAGGTTTACGCAACTTCGATGGCTCATTTTTGTACAAAGAAGACAATCAACGCATGCGGATCGTTTGGGATGAAATAGCGCCCTGATACAATACTGCCAGATTTTTAATAGCTCATAAACGGTATTTTTGAAAGTGAGATTTTTTAGGAGTACAGTTGTATCCGAATTTGATATACTGATTCTGTCATTTTGAAAATACTATAATTCTGATAATACATTCATAATCAGTAACCCCAAACCCCCATAATATAAATTTTCTGATCAACATTTAGACTTTTCTGGAACTGCTTGGTAATCAGTTGCTGCATGAATCGATGGAACCGCTTATCGAAACCAATCAAGATTACAGGTTTTGCAGCTGAAAGTCTACCCTATTTTCAAATTTAAATCAGATGTTCTCCTAAGGTTATTATATGCTCAAAATTTCGTAGAATCACATAGTGTTGTGTAGAATTTATATAAAGCAATGTGGTTTCCAACGGCAGTATCTGCGTAAAAAAATTTCTATAGTACGGTTCACGGTATTTTTTGTGTTCTATATGCATCTAAGAAATATTCATTTTATTCTGAGATATACAGGGTGTCCCAGAAATAACACGCCATGGTGACACGGGAGGTAGATTGGCTTCAGATCAATCAGATAAAATCAACATGACCTTAGTAAAAGTTTTCATGTTTTCGAGATATTGCCACTTTTAAGTTTTTTCAAAAAATCACTACTTTTTGCTCCTTTTTTGCCTGTTATAGCTATAAAGAACCTCTAACTTATGTTTTTTTTCCTGGGCTACAGTTAATAGTTGCTTGAGACAACCGACAATTCGCTTTATTGAAAACTAGCACGGTATGCTAAAAAAAACTAAATTATTACATTAAATTTGTTTCAATACGAAAGCTTTTACTAAAGTTTGCCTAACTACTGTGAAAAAAATGTAACAGAATGCATTGGCAAATGACCTTAAAAACTGGCTATTCAATGGTCTTTCAAAAATAGTATAAGATTTGTAGGTTCTTTTTACTAAAAGCTAAATAATAATAATAATAACTTTTATCATTGAAGCCGTAATACCTGCGAAATACTACAAATAAAAAATAAGCGCAGCTGTCTTTTGTGTCCAAATCACAGCTTTGTAGTTGCTGCAATAACTTTTTATTTTAGCAAATGTATAAAACAGCTAACCATTATCCTTTTTTATTCATTGTTGTATGCAGGCGTCCAAATAATGAACAGAATTGTTGTATACTAAGTGACATATAAATCCGAACACCCAGTTTAAATGGTTTTATTTTAATAAAATTTTGTATAAGTACTTAATAAAGCATAATAAGTAAATGATAAAAATTTCAAAATGATTGCATTGCTTTAAAGCCCTTTAATAATGTGTGGATGTACCCTGATGTGCTACGCATTCTCCAACGCACCTAGGCATGCTTCTGATCAGGTGGTCAATGTCGTCCTGTGATATCTCATTCCAGGCAACCACCAACTCCTTTCGAAGTGCTTCTAGAGTCTGAGGAGGACATTGCAAATTGAGCAATCTCCTACCCATCATATCCCATACGTGCTCAATTGGGGATAAGTCGGGAGATCTTGGTGGCCAAAGTAACAATGTGACATCATTATGTTGAAAGAAGTCTATTGTGACTCTTGCAATATGTGGTCGGGCATTATCTTGTTGGAAAGTTGGATCTGCCAGGGTGTCAAGATAGGGTAAAAGATGGGGTTCTAGAACTTCGTGGATATAACGCTGCGCGTTCATGTTACCTCTGATGAAGATTAAAGGTGACCTGGAACCATAAGCTATAGCACCCCAAACCATAACTCCAACAGTGTGATGAACATGTCTTTCAACAGAAAACTGTGGATTCCTCCTTTCACCACGTCGCCTTCTAATCCTGGCACGACCATCGTGCATGCCTAAACAAAATCGAGACTCGTCACTAAAGACAATACTGTTCCATTCCTGATCCCAGAGTGACCGTTGTCTGCACCACTCAAGGCGATTACGTCGGTGTTCTCGAGTTAAAGGGAGGACTCAGTGTGGCCGGTATGAAAACAAGCCAAAACTTCTCATTCGTCGACAAACACTTCGCATGCCGATAGGTCTTCCGTGTTCTGCAAACCATTCATTTGCAATGGACCTGGTAGTGGAGAAACGGTCCCTTAAAGCCAATAATCTTAGGCGGCGATCTTCACGGTCTGTTGTTCTACGTCGGCGTCCAGTGCCCCTTGCTCTTTGCGTACGGCCTTCTCGAAACCATGCCTGACAACACCTAACCACAGTGTCTACACTTCTTTGCACTCTAACTGCAATTGCCCGAAAAGAAAGTCCAGCTTCCCGAAGTCCCACTATACGGCCCCTATCAAACTCACTAAGTTGACGAAATCGTACAGGTCTCCGTACTCTAGGCATCGTTACCGATCGTAGAGGATGTCAAGAACCAAAGTTCGCCAACGTTGATTCTTTACTGCGGCTGAAATATTCATTTTTAGAGCGTTAGTGAATTAAAAAAAGCAGTATAAAAACCGGAATGTCCAACTGATAAGGCTGAACATTTTTTCACTTGTTATTTACAGTAAGATAAATACATTCACCAACTTTTATTAAAATAAAACCATTTAAACTGGGTGTTCGGATTTATATGTCACTTAGTATATTTTTTTATTTCCATCAATCAAATAAAGAATGAGGAATCGTTATTAACACCTCCAATTAACTAAAATGAAAATTAAATTAACATCTTGTAATGCAAATATTCTCTAAAATGAATAATTATTATTATCATTATTATCACAAAAGATTTTCTACCACGGACTGTTATACACAACTTGCATCTTCTTAAAAATTGTTCTTTGTCTCAAACTTAAATCCGATATTTTGCGTGCTGCTTGACGGATTCGATAACTCAGTTCACTGTCTGATCGAACTGGTTTTCCATAGACCTTATCTTTTAAGCATCCCAAGTAAAAAGAATCCAGAGGGGAGCATGGGGGCCTCAAAATTGGTCCTAGCCCTTACTGCACTAGCATAGTGTGCAGGGCACCGATCATTACGTAACCACATCCTTCTTCTTGTCTCAAGAGGCACATCTTCCAAAAGAATGGGTAGATGATGTTGCAAAAAATCTAATAAGTTTGGAGTTTTTAAGATCATTTTCCGATTTAGACTGGTACATTTTTTCTCACAGGAATTAGTCACACTTTAGTTAAGGTTTTCACATTCAAGCAAAATGTAATAATCTTTTTTTAGCATACCGCGCTAGATTTCAATGAAATGTACACTCGGTTGTCTCAACCAACTTTTAATGGTAGCTCAGGGAAAAACATAAGTTAGAAGTTCTTTATAGCCATAACAGTAAAAAAATGAGTAAAAAGTAGTTACTTTTTGAAAAAGGTCAAAAGTGGCAATATCTCCAAAACTAGTAAACTTTCACTAAGGTCATGTTGATTTTATCTATTTGATCTGCACCCGTATCACTCTGGGACACCCTGTATATTATATGGTCTGTTTATATTGAGTTTCATCGCCTCAAATGCTAGATCTCGCCTGAAATATATGACCTCAATCAAAAATATCGATTTTTCTCCATTTATAACAGCTTTGAGTGACTGAGATGCCAAATATTTCAGGAAGGAAATCAAAGACATTCGTACCTCGGTGATATCTCCGAAGCTGCAGAAAGTGATCTCGTTGGTGATGGCAAACAAAAAATTCTACTGGACCGATGGCGTCGACGTATTTATGGAAGAATATCACGAAGGTCATTACTTCATTATCTCTATTATTGTAATTTACAATAAACATGTAACCTTGGTCGGTATGAAGTTCCAACTAACTGTGCTATCATTTCAAGAAAAACGATGTGTGAGGTTTTATCAAGTTAGTATTTTGTTTTTCGCCATTTTTGAAATAGCAGTGTTGATATCTGTTTTTGGAATTCTCCATAAAGTTCGTTACCTCATAGATAGCCTCTTACCGAAAAGTTTGACCGGGGGATTCGGGAAAATAAAGCAGCGATACGTGATGTTATCTGACGGCGTAACTCCTCATATCTTATTGAATTAGGTGGAGCAGTGGAATTTCATTATATATATATACAGTGTGAGTCTTCATAAAGTGCATATAGCAAAATCAAGGAAACTACACCTTATTTTATTGACGGAAAAATTATCAAAAAAAAAATTAAAAACAATAATTGATTTTTGATGAATATTTTAAAATTTTTAGAGTCAGCTGCTAACCCTATTTAAATAAATCGTTACAACTTTTAAACTGAATGTCCTATCATATTGGAATAAATTTTGTAGTGATTGCAAATAATAGGCCGTACCAGTAAAGTGAAAATTTCTACGAAATTAAATGCTATAAATTTAAAATAAAGAGGAATATGCTGAAACTCACTATTTTTTTAATGATTTTTAAAACAATTGCTAAATTTCAATAAAAATTGTCCTATTTACCCTACCTTTTTTAAATGTTAAGTTATTCTACATGTTATTAGCTTCCTAATGGTGAAAAATTGCAAGTTTATTACTTAGATACAAGTTTTTAAATCAGCGTTTCAAAAAGCAGTGAATTCAGTTCAACGCCAGAGTAGGAATAAAACAACAGTATTAACCTACATGAATCATTCATTATCTTTAACAAATAAAATCAAATAGACTTGTCTATAGGATAATCATTTTGGCTTAATGCATCAATACGCAAAACTCTTTCTTCAAGTTCCGCTTCGCTGTTTATGGAACTGCTGTACACCCTTTGTTTCATTGTCCCCCATAAAAAATAGTCGAGAGGTGTGAGATCTGGGGAACGCGCCGGCCACCCAACAGGTCCTTGTCGACCGATCCAGCGGCCTGGATAATTTTCATTAAGAAAAGACCTGACAATCAGCGCGTAATGGGCAGGACATCCATCCATTTGAAGCATCATTCTTCGACGGGTTTGCAGCGGCACTTCTTCCAACAGCAAGGGCAGTACAGTCCGCAAAAGCTCCAGAAATCTCTCTCCGTTTAATGTCCTCTGGAGTATTATTGGACCAATCAAAAAGGTGTCAATCAGTGCGGCCCACACATTTACAGAAAATTTCACTTGAAATGTTGAAGCCCTTTTCGGCCTAGGGTTTTCATCTTTTGGGCACCACTTATGTAAATTACGACAGTTCACGATGCCGTCTCTCGTGAATTGAGATTCATCTGTCCACAGAATTGTTTTCGGGAATTCAGGATTGTCTCTTGTTTTTATTAAAATCCATGTAGACATAACGCACCTTGGACGCCAATCCACATCTTCATGCAAGTGCTGCACCCTTTGATAATGGTATGGATGCAACCCTGCTTTCCTCAAAAAGCGCCAAACCAATTTCTGGGATACGCCATGACGTAACGCCAAACGTCTCGTACTAGTAGTCGGGTCAGCAAACAAATCATCCAAAATGGCTTATTCGATAGCAACATGAATAATAACACCTGGTTCGCGGCGATCTCGAGGCAAACCAAGTCCAGTGTTAGCCAGTCTTCTATGTACTTCTTGGAAGTTACGGGCTGATGGAACAGGGCGTCGATTTGGAAATGCAACTAGATAAGCTGTGCAAGCAGCTCTAGCACTCCCTCGGTACAAATAGCTGCCTAACTGCCCAACATTCAATTGTTTTTCAACTGGGCCCGCCTCCCCACTCGTACTTCAGCCCGCGCGACTCTACCTTGAATCGCCAAAAAAAGGTATCTACATGATAAACAATGGTGCCTAGCAAGATGATGCGCATAGGCTTTTTTATAGACACTAATAGAAACTATTACATTTGAGTAATAAACGTGCAATTTTTACTTTTATAAAGCTGATAACATGTAGAATAACTTACAAATAAAAAAAGGTAGAGTACAAGGGACGATATTTATAGAAAATTTGAAATTATTGTAAAAATGATGAAAAAAAAACAGATTTTCATCAAAATTTTCTTTATTCTAAATGGATGTCATTACTTTTCCTGGAATTCTTTACTTTTCAGGCACGTCCTTTTACCAGCAATCACTACAAAATGTATTCCAATATGATAGGACATTTAGTTTCAAAGTTGTAACGAGTTATTTCAATATGGTTAGAAGCTGCTACTAAAAATTTTAAAATATTCATATATTCATAAAAAATCAAATTCATGTTTTTTTGATGATTTATCCGTCGATGAAATAGAGCGTAGTTTCCCTGATTTTGATATGTGCACTTTAAGAAGACTCACACTGTATACAGTACTTTTCTTTAATGTCCCCCTCACCTTTGATTTTTTTAACATATCAATCCAAAAAATATATAGTAACATCGATATTTCTACAAATATTTGTTATTCTCAGCCGTATATCCAATATTGAAGCAGGTTCAGTTTCGTACACCTTTTGCTTCAAATAGCCTCATAAAAAAAGTCTAAAGGTGTCAAATCTGGCGAGCAAGCTGGTCATTCCACAGGACCTCGACGACCAATTCCACGACCGGGGAAATTGTCATCTAAATAATTCCTAACTTGTCTGTAGTAGTGTGGTGGAGCACCATCTTGCTGTAATACAATATCAGTATCGAATTCATTAGGACTCGCTTCGACGATTTCGGTGATTAGAGGGTCAATAGTATTTTCCAGCATATTCAACTACAGTTTCCCGGTTGAAGTTAAAGTTAAATTTTGTCTATCCACATTAGGTAGGATGCCGTGCAATGGTTTCCGTCATAGTCTCGCAGAATTCTGCTCTTCGATCAGTTAGCTGATGTACCGTTTGAATTTTGTATGGGTGATACTTATTCTTCTTCAACAGTCTCCATACAGTAGAAGGACAAACCTCACATATATTCGCGATGGAGGAAGTAGACTGTTGGGGATTTTCTATGATCTCACCAATTATTTGTACTTGCTTTTCTTCCAGGATGGTAGGATGACCTGGGGGCTTTTTGTTATTTACACTACCAGTAGCTGTAAATTTAGATACAAGTTGCCTTAAATATTTTTTACAGTTAGGACGATTCGGGAAGCGATCATTAAAAATCCTTTCGGTCTCGTGAGTTACGCGTCGCACCATAAATAAAAATCGCTTCGATTTTTTCTTCCAATGGACGAGAATTGACCATTTTAAAAATAGTTCAAACAGTATCTAGCTCTAAAACCGAAAACTAAATAAAAATATTTTAACTGTACAATGATGTTTTTTCGTACTGATATTCTTGTCACTGTCAACAAAAAATAACAAAACAAGTTTTTATCGCTGTTGCTGTGGATACGGCAGGGAATTACAATTATTTGTAGAGATATGCATGTTAGTGGGTTTGTCTTCACGTAACTATTAAATGTACCACCATTTTGTAGTAGGTAAAGGTATTGACTTTATATTCTAGAGTTAAAGGTTAAAGTACTCGTCAGGAGCTTCAAAATGATGTGCCTCAAGACCCCCGTTTTCATATAATTTTTTTTTCCAAGATGGCCATCCTGACATTTTCATCTGTCAATTTTACACTAAAATATGGTATCCACGCATCAATTTCATTACCTCAAGTATGAATTTTTTGAATTGATCCGTTCAAAAAATCAAAGGGGATGGGGACATTAAAGAAAAGCACTGTCTATACCGGAATAATCGGAAAGACGGTTTGTTAATCAGATTTTTGAGCTATCTAAAGTTCGACGCGGTTACACAATACTCTCATCGTATAAGAAAGTCAGATATTTCTATAATCTACACCCAAGGCATATACCGTTTTAACAGATTTGACCATATTTGAATTTGAATAATTCTAACCTTAAAGAGACAGATATTGATCCCTCACACCCAGGAACTTCCATCCGACCAAAGCAGTTAAAATATGCACTCATTAACCAACGCACTACGATATTCTAATAAAAAATAATTCTGAAGATCCGATTACAGGAAGTAAGAGCTACTTTCACAATACGATCCCTCATTTGACCAACGGAGCTTACAGAAAAGTGGTAATAAATCTTCCAAGTTCTCAACCGTGGCCGACGCCCATCAATCCACCCACTAATCTGCAGGCGATTTTCGAGAGCAATGCAGCTAAAACGAGGTGGCATGCACCCAAATTGGTTGGACTTCAAGGTAAATAAGAATAACTCATTCATGCAACGTATTCCTGGTCGGTCTGATCATAAGAAAATCTATGCTTTATTTATGACATGAAAATATTGGAGAATCAGCAGCTTCAGTCTATAATATATACTCATATAACCGAATAACTAATATTGTCATTCGTTCATTGTATTAGTGATACATCTTTAATTTGTTTGTTTGTTGTAAATTCATATTTCATGTCTTCAAGTCTACATATTTATATACAAAGTTTCACTACTATGAATACTGGTTTTCCATGGAATATTTTTTCAATTTCTATTTGAACATTTTCAAACTGACATGCATCTTTATATCATTACTTAATTTATTCAATTCGTAAGATCCTTTTTGAAATACTGATTTGTTTGTTATATTGCTACTACAGTTTCTAAACTTCCTCTGGTAAAATAACTATGGTACACATTGTTCAATTCAATAAAATTTTCTCAATGAATTGGTAGATTTTTTAACATCAATATGAAAATAAAAACCAAGTAGGTTATAAAATTTTTGATATTCAACCACTGTAATTCTGTCAGCATAACATTTATTTTAGTATATTTATTTTTGTCTAAGAAACAAGTCGAACGATATAACAAATAAGATGGCGAAATCGCTGTTTGATAAATTAACTGTCGGTACTGTTGCGTCTTATAGAATTTCGGATTTCACTGTTTTTTCACTTGAAACTTATAGAGGGTAGTCTGATAGATTATTTTAAAACAAAAAAGTGTGGATAAAGCACGCTTTTCATATTTTTTTTCCCAAAACAGTATTTTTGTCAGCTATTTCCATATTTATTTCCCGCCATCTGCATATGTCATTATACGAGAGGCGCTTGCCGTGTTGCCGGATTGGCTCCGCATTTAGGGAAAATACGAAAAGTGGAAAATTTTTATACATACTATATATTAATGAAACAAAATAACGAAAAAGAAACAAAAAACTAAAATAACAGTAATAAATTAAAAAAGGATTCCTAATAATTATAGAAAAAAAATTGTGCATTAAGAGGTAGAAGTAGTCGTAGTGGTGGGGAGCCACCATCACTCAAGCGATTAAGAATATCAGAATGCGAAAATGTAGCAAGCCTGTGCCTTGATCCTTGATGAACGGATGAATGAATGAAACACGAAATTAGAGGCATACCAGCCACTATAAGGAGCCAGCGCATAGGCCACTCAGACGGGCCCTTGTACACCTCCACATTTCTTAGACCTCAAGCCTCGCTATTCCAGCGAAGTTGTGTATGGCCTTGAGTTCAAGCTCCTTAACGTCCTGGGGGTCCAAAGTGATGAACCCTAGTATAGTCTGCCTGTAGTAACTAAGAGTCTCACAGCGACCCAGAACGTGCGCCGAGGTCTCTTCTTCTACCCCTCAGGGCTTACACAAGAGATCCTCAGCACGTGCAAGTGGCGCCTTAACATGTTACGGCCAGACAACAATCCCACCGGCAACCTTAGGTTGGCTCTATAAAAGATAAGCAGAAACGTCCATCCTTAGCGCATTTCCTCCTAACTCTTTGCGTGGGCACCCCTAAAGCTGGCTCAGGACCAACGAGCTTGCTGGATGATCCTGCTACGCCAGAGCTTCCTCCGTCTCATTGCCCTTTATCCCAGCGTGCCCCGGCACCCGCACTCACGATACCGGATGCCACGCTGCTAGACAATCCAGAACCTCCCTGCATTGCAGCACAAGACTCGAAGTAATCCTACAGGCACTTAGTGCCTTCATTGCAGCCTGGCTGTCGGAGAAGATTGTTATTCTTCTCCTAGGCCCACCCCCTCCAAAATTAGGGATACACAGGCCAGAATAGCAACGATTTCCGCCTGGAAAATAGTGGTGTATCCACCAGGAGGCAGAAATAGCCTAGTCCTAGGTCCCGAGACCCCGGGCCAGAGCCCTCTTCGGTGATTGGGCCGTCCGTGTACCAGAATTGCCCACTCACTCCCGTGAGCCTCCGGCAACTGGCGTCCCACTTCTCCCTCGTTGGATACTCCACATTAAACATGCGGCTGAAGCGAAGTTTAGGGACAATCTCATCGCCCCTGCTCAGAACGACAGGATCGTCCCTTTGCAGTTCGACCAATATGGCAGTATGACCCTTGACAGGATTCAAGAAGGCCCAGCTGTCCTGACTCCACAGTCGATGTGCGACTACTCTCGCCTCTCCACGGATCACTATATTCAACGGTGGGATATCCAGCAGCGCTTCCATTCCACTCAATGGCGTTGTCCGCACTGCGCTTATAATGTAGATACAGGCCAAACACGGAATTTTATTGATTTGGCCTTAGTAGTCTCAATTCCAATGCAAGGCCACCAAACCAAGGAGCCGTACAAGAGAGATGGTCGCACTGTCGTGTAGAGCCAGTGAACCACTTTGGGTTTAAGCCCCCACCTAACACCAACAACGCGTCTACAAGCCCACAATGAATTGCGAGCCTCGTTAACCTTGAATTGGGGGGAAGCCGCCAGCACTCAAGTGATTAAGAATATAATAATGAGAAAGGGTGGCAAGCCTGTGCCTTGATCCTTGATACGCAGCTTTGAGGCAGACTGTGAGATGGTGACTGATCACTTCTCATACCTACCTATGCGTTCTAAAATATATTTTACTACTACCTCATAATGCACAATTTTTTTCCATAATTGCTCTCTTAATCTCTTTTTAATTTACTGTTATGTTAGTTCTTCCCTTTTCGCTATTTTGTTTCATTAATATATACTAAGTGACATATAAATCCGAACACCCAGGTTAAATGGTTTTATTTTAATAAAAGTTGGTGAATGTATTTATCTTACTGTAAATAACAAGTGAAAAAATTTTCAGCCTTATCAGTTGGACATTCCGGTTTTTATACTGCTTTTTTTTAATTCACTAACGCTCTAAAAATGTATATTTCAGCCGCAGTAAAGAATCAACGTTGGCGGATTTTGGTTCTTGACATCCTTTACGATCGGTTACGATGCCTAGGGTACGGAGACCTGTACGATTTCGTCAACTTAGTGAGTTTGATAGGGGCCGTATAGTGGGACTTCGGGAAGCTGGACTTTCTTTTCGGGCAATTGCTGTTAGAGTGCAAAGAAGTGTAGACACTGTGGTTAGGTGTTGTCAGGCATGGCTTCGAGAAGGCCGTACGCAAAGGGCAAGGGGCACTGGACGCCGCCGTAGAACAACAGACCGTGAAGATCGCCGCCTAATATTATTGGCCTTAAGGGACCGTTTCTCCACTACCAGGTCCATTGCAAATGAATGGTTTGCAGAACTCGGAAGACCTATTGGCATGCGAAGTGTTTACCGACGAATGAGAAGTTTTGGCTTGTTTTCATACCGGCCACACTGGGTCCTCCCTTTAACTCGAGAACACCGACGTAATCGCCTTGAGTGGTGCAGACAACGGTCACTCTGGGATCAGGAATGGAACAGTATTGTCTTTAGTGACGAGTCTCGATTTTGTTTAGGCATGCACGATGGTCGTACCAGGGTTAGAAGGCGACGTTGTGAAAGGAGGAATCCATAGTTTTTTGTTGAAAGACATGTTCATCACACTGCTGGAGTTATGGTTTGGGGTGCTATAGCTTATGGTTCCAGGTCACCTTTAATCTTCATCAGAGGTAACATGAACGCGCAGCGTTATATCCACGAAGTTCTAGAACCCCATCTTTTACCCTATCTTGACACCCTGGCAGATCCAACTGTGCAACAAGATAATGCCCGACCACATGTTGCAAGAGTCACAATAGACTTCTTTCAACATAATGATGTCACATTGTTACCATGGCCACCAAGATCTCGCGACTTATCCCCAATTGAGCACGTGTGGGATATGATGGGTAGGAGATTGCTCAATTTGCAACGTTATCCTCAGACTCTAGAAGCACTTCGAGACGAGTTGGTGGTTTCCTGGAATGAGATACCACAGGAGGACATTGACCACCTGATCAGAAGCATGCCTAGGCGCGTTGGAGAATGCGTAGCACATCAGGGTGCATTATTAAAGGTCAAAGGGCTTTAAAGCAGTGCAATCATTTTGAAATTTTTATCATTTACTTATTATGCTTCATTAAGTACTTATACAAAATTTTATTAAAATAAAACCATTTAAACTGGGTGTTCGGATTTATATGTCACTTAGTATATGTATATAAATTTTCCACTTTTCATATGTTTCCATAAATGCGAAGCCCAATCCGGCAACACCGCAGGCAAGCACCTCTCATATATGACATATGCACAGGCTTCATATGGCAGATAGCGGTGGAAACAATGGTGGAAATAGCTGGCAAAGATACCTCATTGGAACTTCTAGAATTTACCCTGTGATTGCTCCTTAAATCTATTGTGTTCTATCTGGTCAATGCCAGCTTGAAAAAAAACATAGAAATGCTCAGGAATTCTCAGAAAGGCAATTTTTTATTATATTAGAACAAAATAAGTATGTGGCATTTATAATTAACTAGTGTAATAATATTAAAGATAAAAACATAAAAAACTATATTGCTCTGTTAACCGAAAAAAAAACGTACCTAAGGGATCCCGAGACATATCCCAGTCCATTCCACACAAAACAATGTCTTTGATGGCGAAAACGAACATGACACCGACAAACCCACATTATCGAATGGACGCTTGACGAGACAAAGAAGGATATCTATAGACCAATCTATAGATCGTGTCTTGAGACCGTCTCCAGACCGCCTATATACAAATTGCGCAACGAGGTCTACTGGTGTGTACTAAGCTTAAGGATTAATTTCTAAACTGCCCATTGAGCAAATCAAGTAGTTGGTGCAAAAACTGACACAATCAAGAACTTCTTTTATATCACCAAGTGATAAAAATATCAATTGGTATAGTCAATTATTATTTGAAATTCAATATACATGGTGTAAACGTTATGATAGTCATTATTTAAATGGGTGATAGAAGGAGTTAAAAGAAGCAAAAAGTTTCATATAACATGCGGGTCAAAACTGAATTTTTTTTAGAGAAAATCGAAAAGTAAAATATAATCTGACTACGCCGCAATGCCCGACGCAAATTACGACGGAACGCAGTGTAAATAAAGATGGAGTTTGTTAATTTTGGCTCTTATGTTTTATTTCATTATTTGATAAGGTACTCGTAAAATGCAAACAATTAAAAAAAACGGACTTACCACTAACTGTCTCAGTGCTTCACCTGGTGTGTGAAAGTTTATTGAATTAAAAAAATCCACTTATAAATAGGGAACACAATTTTGATACATACATTGTTTTTCTTTTTAAAACCCACACTGCACTTTTTTTGTATTTAAAGAGGGTGTTCAAAATGTCGTCCTCCACTTTCCACACAAACTTCATTACGATGAACCCAGTTTCTTCTTACTCACGGTCCTCGAAGTAGTCCATTTATTATTTCAGCCGCATTAAAAATTTTTTCGACGTACGCGAACAAAAACAAAACTACATACTAAGCACTGTTACCGTTTGCCATCTATTGCAGGTTCGATAAGAGTGATGATGACCGACGCGCTGTTGACATGTGTGTTTTAGATATTCAATTTAATGAAACTTACTTATTTACTGACTACAAATTGTGGCTTAACTTAGAAAAACTTAATGCCATTTATTTGTTAATTACCCAATTTAAAAACTTTTTAGATTATATTATAAAAATTAGTAAGATTGTGGTGATTGTGGTCGATATAAAGCACTTAAAGTTGTAAACTATAAAGCCATTTAGACAAAAATCTATTAACTTTTGAACCATGAGTCATATGAACTTTTTGACTTGTTTTGACCCCCCCCCCTATTAACCATTTCAATAATTACTACCATAACGTTTACACCCTGTAGATGTTACAGTTATCCTTCAGACTTTCGTTGTCGAACTTAGATTTACTGCATAGTTGTTGTAGTTTTCTCGGTTTTCGAATCGGTGATGATCTTTGGGAAAAACTATATCTGTTAGATCGTAATTATTTTGATTAGGTTTGTACGACACAAGTACAGGAATACAGGGCTATACATATTTACGTGTAGTGCAGAAACTCTCTGATTTGAACGAATTCAATATAGCAACATAAATAGACACATACGCGGGAAGAGATGCGGGACGTGTGGTATTGATTTTGAGCATCGATCGACACATTTTCTGGACAGGCCATAGGCGCACCGCTAAACAAATCTCATAAATGTCTATTTCCAATTTAACATAATACTTCGTTGCAACACCAACCCGAACAAAATCAGTCAAGCTTTACACACATTTCAAATTACTATTGAGCAACAAATAGAACATAAATCACTGTTTAAGTGCAATCTGCATACCTAATATATTACTCAGACTTAGATTTGTCACAAGTCACAATACACGTATATACGTACAAATCGTAAGAATTGTGCTGTAAACGTAAGTGATATCAAAGAGGGACAGCGTTTGAATACCAAAGAATACCAAAAAATCGCAATGCTCTATTTCTATAGCTAAAACTTATAGTTCGTATGCCTCTATCGCCACGATGTTTCAGAAAGTAGTAAGTAGATTACAAAAGCAAGTGTCAGGCGTCTAGGGGGGCGCGCGCCCCCGCGCAACAACAACAAAATAGCCACTGGTCATCATCTTGTTTTTTTAAACAATAACAATGGTTGTTTGTTTATTCATTATTCATATTTCTGAAACTGCATATTTGAATTGATGTTGTTATTCGTATTTGAATGTGTTTTGATTTTCTCCCATAATATGCTTCTCTAGAGAATGTTTGACTACAAAATTATACCCAATTATGATTATAAATATAGGTATCCATAGATTAATTTGGCATAAATAGTCATTGCATATCGCCTAGGAATGTTTATTTATTATTATTTCGTAGATATGATAACATTATAATATGAAAATACCAGCTCGTTAGTTTCCATATCAATATTTATCATTTTTCTTTAGCTATAGACCTACAGATAACCTAGTAATAAATACCAATTTGTATTTTTAGGCAAAGGAGCATGGCAGAACTGGACGTACGAAATGTTAATAACTGAGGCAAATTCATCAAAAATCATAAGAAAAACTGGTATAAATGCTTCGAACTTTATAATTACTGATTTGAAAGAGAATACTGAGTATATTCTGAAAATTGCTGCATATACGAGGTCAGGGAGAAGTCCTTGGTCATCAGAATTTAGGGGTAGATATTTGTTTGATTTGCGTTTTATAATCTCTATCGTATTCTTTTCAACTTTACAACTATCAGTAGGGCCAAACCAACAACGATAAGACTGTGAAAAGCTCGCAACGAATTTCAAAGATTATAGCCGAAACTCCATATTATCCGCAAAGTAACCATCTAGATTAGTTCAACTTAAGGTGCATTTATTCTGTGAGTTATTCTTGTAAATCATTTTTTTCATTCGCAGTTGAACTTGAAAAGATTAAAAAGATTACTAATATTTCATTGTTATATCTCATCAATCATTTAGGTGCAATTTTAGTTCAGAAAATGAAAACCTCCACCACTTAAAAACCCACCGTCTTTACAGGGTGTTTTAAATTCGACCCTCACTATTGGGATCTCGGAAACAGTAGGAGATACGAAGTCGCTTAAATGGGGGCAAAGTTGCGTATTCAGACGATAAACAGAATGCCGCTTACAAAGTTTCGAAATTCAAAGTACTTCCGGACGGAAAAAACGAATTTTCCCATAATCGTTTCAATTTTTTCCTGACTTTATTTGAGATAACTTTTTTCATATGGACGCTATATTGGAATTTTGTGTATTTAAATGGACTTTTCAGTCCTAAATTCAGTGATGGGATAAACTTATCTGGATCTCCTAGTTTATATAGTGTATTTTATGTTAAAAATACTAAGAAAAAGGTTATAGGTATAGGTATTAGTTGGCCATGAATTTGTTGTTCGATAAAAATTATAAGGGAATAAAGAGGTATGGTGGAACCTGAACACAAAATGAAAATTTTACTGATGGTAATTTCTTTGTTGTTGTTGAAGATTTATTTAGCATTAATGCTACAATGTCAATTTTGTATAATGATTCGGTTACATATTTTTCTTCAATCCATTTTCTATAATTTTACATTCTTGTCTATTAAAATTACGTCACAATATATTTTGAGTATACATAAAGTGATTTTTTAATTTCACCTTAAACATTTTTAAATTCGAACTCTGTTTAATATCATTATTCAGTTTATTAAATTCAAATATTCCCTTTTGAAATATAGATTTACTAATTATGCTACTATTACAATTTTGCAGATGAAAATCTAAACTGCCTCTAGTTTTGTAGTTATGATAATTACTATTTAATTTTGTGAAGTTCTCTAAATGTGGTGGTAGTAAATGATTTTTTAATTTGTATATGAAAACGAGAACTAAATAATATATGAAATTTTTCACATTCAACCACTGCAGTTCTTCTAACGTAGACTTAATCCTAGCATATTTGTTTTTATTTAAAATAATTCTCATAGCTTTTTTTTGTAGAATTTATAATTTTGAATATATGTTTTCATTTGGTGTAAACAAGATGGTTGATCAATATAAAAAATGGGGAAGAATTATAGTGTTATACGCAATTTTTTTGGAATACATACTAAGATTATGGGAAACTCTATAGAAGTAATTTATCTTTTTCGATATTTTTGAAATAATGTATTCATAATGTTCGTGAAACAGTAGCTTAATATCCACATACACCTATATACCATGATATTTAAATGACTCAACTACTTCAATTTTTTCATCATTAATCATGAGCCTAATTGTATTGCCACCAAAATGTTTCCCTATTGAGATACATTTTGTTGTATTAGTGTTTAATTTAAGTTTATTGACATTTCACCAATTCATAATTTTTTCAATATCACTATTTAACAGTTATAAAATGCTTATGTGCTATATATATATATATATATATATATATATATATATATATATATAGTATTCATAGTTAATTGCCTTAACTGTTAGGAGAAGATATCCTTTAATTTCTTTGGGTAGAAGGCAAAGTATTGCAAAAGTACACTCTTATAACTTAAACTCTCAAGCTTTCGAAGATCTATGTCTTCATCGTCTAGAGCTGGAAACAGTTATTAACAAGAGAAAAATGTTTACTTACTAAGTCGGCGAGATTGTTGCTGAAATTGTTTTTAAAACAACAGTAAATAGTCGACGAAGAAAAAACTGGACTGATGAGGTTCGATTATCACAGAATTAGTTTATTATTAAATGGCAAATCATTTTGAAAGCTTTTTTTAAATCAGCGTTGATTGATTTTGGAAGAAATTTGTAGATTTTAAAACTATCAACTATTGAAAATTCTCAGGAGATTTCATCTTTTTTTCCACTGATAACTTCCACATTATCCAACACGTGCTGACCGACTGACAACATTGTCTACTCCATCAATTGCAATAACTGCAATCTCACATACATAGGTCAAACCTCAAGATCACATAAAAGTGATGCCAGACTGCATCCAGAAAGATGTGCTCTAGCTTCACACGTGAATTCCACAGGGCATGAAATGGGATACAATGATATCAAGGTGCTGGACAGAGAAAATCATCTATCGAAACGCCTGTTTTTGGAAATGTCACATATCTTTATAACAGACAATTGCTTGAACAAAAATGCGGATGTCAATCAACTTAGCGTCGTCTACGCATATTTGCTGAACTGCGAAAAATTGGAAAAGCAACACATCTCCCCCAACATCGATTTGTCCCAATACTCGCTCAATCTACACAAAATAATTTTTCACTATTTGAATAAAATCAAATTAAAATTGCTCAAAGTTTTTGTCCTCAAGTGTGAATATTCCCTACGGATTTTTTAGTTGTTTGGTAGGATAACATCCAAATCACACTCCTTCCAAAGCAACTTCTATCGGGTTTTGAAAATTTCTTCGTACTTCATCGGTCAACAATAGCGCAACATCTTGCACTATATATTACAAAACGCCTTACTATTAGGCAACACACTTCACAGGACGACATAATGGGTGACCTTTATAATGTGGAAGTTATCAGTGGAAAAAGAGATGAAATCTCGGGGGAATTTTCAATAGTTGATAGTTTTAAAATCTCCAAATTTCTTCCAAAATCAATCAACGGTTACTTTAAAAAAACCTTTCAAAATGATTTGCCATTTAATAATAAAATAATTCCATCCTAATCGAACCTCATCAGTCCAGTTTTTTATTCATCGACTCTGTGTTCCCTTCACTGTTGTTTTAAAAACAATTTCAGCAACAATCTCGCCGACTTAGTAAGTAAATATTTTTCTCATAATTGCTATTTGTTGCTATTGTTAATAATTGTTTCCAGCTCCAGACGATGAAGACATAGATATTCGAAAGCCTGAGAGTTTAAGTTATAAGAGTGTACTTTTGCAATACTTTGTCTTCCACCCCAAGAAATTAAAGGATATATAGACTTTGAAGTTGAGTCATTAATTTTCAGATAATGATTGTAGAAGGAAGATAAACCAAAATATGTGTGTAAAAATAAAAAAAAATTGTTTACCTTGTTTTATAAAGTATCCTCCCGACAAGTATTTCAGTGCGGACCTGTATTTGATCGTGAGGTCCCCTGTGAGGTCTTAAGTCACCTGATTCACGAGCCCGTTGTACTACATTAACAAAGGCACGAGGGGTTGGTTGCACTCGATTGGGAAACCGATCCGCATAAACATGTGCCATTTTTTATTTCGTTTGAGCCACGCAACAGACACTATTCACACGCGACTGACACTGACTGTATGTATAACTGAACTGAATTAAATAATTGTAAAAACATCGTTCCAAATTCTTTCGCTTTTTTGTTTCCGATGCGATGAACCGATAAGGCGGATTATATCCGTTGTTGCCAAACACGAGCACATGATATTATTGAGACAGGGCGGTACTCAAACTTCCAAAGGGCTATAACTTTGTTATTTTAATTTTACCAGAAAAATGGTAAAGGAAAAAAACATTTCTTTTGATCAGATCTACTCACTGTTAAAATAAATGACTCAACTTCGAAGTCTATATAAATAAGTGTATCGTCCGCAAATATTTTAATTTTACAGTGTTCTTAAATATCAGAGATATCATTTATATAAATAATAAATAGTAACGGCCCTAATTTACTCCCCAACTCCACACCTCTACTGATGATATATTTTGAACACTTGACATAATATTTCCAACTTTAGTTTTTTGACTTCTATTTACTAAATAATTTTGTAAAATGCGTAATACTGATCCTCTAAAGCCATAGTGACGCAATTTCATTAACAATTTTTCCCTATCTATAGTCTCAAATGCCCTTTTGAAGTCTAAAAATATTGTTACGATATATTCTTTCTCATCTATAATTCTTCTCCAGTCTTCCACCACCATTGGGATTGCCGTTTCTGTGGAACATTTTTTTCTAAATCCAGCTTGATTTTTTATAAAAATTTTGGTTTCTTCAATTAATTCTATGATTTGTTCATATATTATCCCTTCGAACAGCTTCTCGACATCGGGCAAGACATTAATCGGTCGCATATTTGTATACATCTGAGAATTTTGAACTTTTGGCATAGGAGTAATGGTGAAACAATCATTTAGAATATCTTTTGAGAGATTCTCACTTGGATTCTTATTAGATTTCAATTTTGAGATAGCCTTTCTTAGATAGTTGATGTTAATTGTCCTAAATTGGTTCATTGATGAATTCTGACATACTTGTAATGGACATAAGTTTGGATGACCGTCATCAATCGTCTTCCCTTTTTGATCTACACTTTCTATAAAATAAGTGTTCGTTCTTTCTGCTATAATTAATTTGTCTATCACTACCCCATCTTCGAAACGCATTTTAGATAATTCAGTCTTTCTATTAGGAGAAACAATATTGTTTAATGTTTTCCACATCATTTTAGAATCATTTTTATTGCTATCGATCTTCTTATCATAGTAGTTTTTCTTTTCCCTCCTGAGAACTGGTACACACTTACGAGTATTTCTTGTTTTTGTATATCGTTTCTAATCATTTTTACTTTGGGTTACTGAAAATTTTCATAAATGAGCAGACGTCAGTCATAGCAGATATTCAAAATGTCCGTAATTTTTAAGGCAAAGCCTGACTCTTCTCTGTACATTGTTCACTGTTCCATTTATTGCCCGTTCAATTTGAGGTCTGAACTGATATACAAATATAGTCAACGCCAAACAAAGTGGCGTGCACGTCATCACGATAAAAATTCCCCGACCTAATGCCTAGGTTTCTATCACAAACAATTGCTCTATTGCAGTTTCATATTAATGTGATATATAAATTGTAAAATGGTCATTACTCTCTTATTATGGTTAATAGTCATATAAACATTGTTATTAAAATATCACATAAGTTGCTTTCTGATAAATTTAGACGCATTATGCGAAATAAAATGTTTTGCAAACGCTCCAATCACTTATCGACATGTAAACGCACTAAACCGATTTCGCAGCGTTGACACATTGTCACCTTGAAACTTATTTAAACTGGGAACTGACATTTGTATTAATTTTGACACTGAATAAATTTGTGGCATTTCAAATCTTTATAAATCCTTTGGCCCCGCATACTGTAAATCAACAACTGTTTGTTTCAAAACAAAATTATTCATTTTACGAGTAGATAAAGGCAATTTTGGTATATAAAGATGCCCAAACAGTTAAATAGTCGGTGTAAGGAACTCGTGGCCTCGTTAATGCACTACTTTGAGCAAGAAAGGGACAACAACGGGCCTTTGTTGCCTTTAAATGCTGTTCAAGAGGTAGGTTACTAATAATTATATGTAATGTATATTAATAATAGTGAAATTTTATTTCATTTTTTGTAGCGTGTTGCTGCTGCTTTAAAAATTAGTTTAAGGACAGTTAGTCGTATTTCCGAGGGTGTGAAAAGTGATGCAAATTTGGAATCGCCCAAGAAAAAGCGGAGTTGTATTAAACGTGTAACCAACACAGCGACATTGGATACAAGTGCCATTCGAGAAGTGATCTATAATATGTATCACAAAAGTAAGATCTTATTATAATAACTTATCAGAAATTTGCATTAATTTGTTAACTAAATTATAATGTCATATTACACATGGTTTCAGAAGAACAAGTTACGATACAAACTTTATGGTCTCGATTAAGAGATAGGGCATTATTTGATGGTAGTGCCACGTCTTTAAGGCGGTTGCTTAGAGATCTTGGATTTAAGTGGCTTAAGGACAATCCGCGACGAGGGCTCATGGAACTACCAAGTATAGCTTTGAAAAGGGTGGAATTTCTAAGGCAATACAATCAAGCCAAGGTTGAGGCCTTATACCAGTTTGTCTTCCTCGATGAAACTTGGATATTTCAAAATGGGACCATAGGTCGCTCTTGGCAAAATGGAAACCAAAAAAGCGTGAAAGCTATTAAAACAGATGGTAAAAGGTATGTACTTTTACACAATTTGCACTATAAAATTTAAAACTAATATATTTTAGATACATTATATTACATGCTGGAAATGAAAATGGGTTTATTGAGGTTAGTGAAGCGATATTTTCTTCGAAAACAAAATTGAGCGATTACCATGGAGAGATGAACCAGGACAATTTTTTGAAATGGTTTCAACATCAGTTATTAGAAAAATTGGAGAGTCCATCTATGATTATACTGGATAACGCCCCTTATCACAGCATGATATTGAACAAAGTGCCCAACAATGCATGGACAAAAAAAATATCCAAGACTGGTTGACAAATCAAAACATACCATTTTATTAACACAATGTTTAAAACAGAGCTATTGAGTATTGTTGCTCGGTACATAATGCTTCTTAATTATATATATTTTGGTCGACAGTTTATATTTCTTTTGTTTATTCCTATTCTTAAAATAACTTCTTTTTTAGAAACAAACCACCTAAAATATACGTGATTGATGAATTGGCGGAACAACATGGGCACAAAGTTCTTCGTCTGCCTCCTTACCATTGTATATTTAACCCTATTGAGTTAATTTGGGGCATAGCAAAAGGTTACTATAACAGACATATTGGTAGAGATGGTAACAGTGAAAAAGACTGTTTGGATATGTGGAACGAGGCTCTACAAACGGTTACCCCAGACATGTGGAAAAATAGTGTTCGACAAACTGAGCAAGAAATTTTTAAATGGTATGAAAGAGAACGAATTTTTGATCGACCAGACATCGAACCTTTAATAATCAACTTTGAGAGTGATGAAGATTCAGATACAGACAGCGCTGAAGAAAGAAACTCCGACTAACTTTATTGTACAGAAAAAGCTTACACCAGTAGCTTACCTAATTTTAGAATGCATTTTTCTGTATGAATTCTGTAAAATAAATACCATGCATAAAATTTGGAGGACCCCATTTGGATTTTTATTCAGTACCTTTAAGCTATCAATTAAATATGGTAGTTTCATAGTGTCATCTGATCAATAATTGTCATACTTAATGATTATGCAAGTACAGATCTATAATTTTATTATACTATTATTTTTGTTCTCATTTATGTTAATATTGCTTATAAACCTAGATATGTAAATAATAAATTTTATTATTTTACAAAAAGTTTGGCAACAATGTAAATTTTTCAACACACCCACCTTGATGACGTGCACGCCACTTTGTTTGGCGTTGACTATAGAAAGAAATAGAGAATAATGGGATTGTAGGGGGTGGGGGAAGGTATATTGAATTTTTTCATGTTAGGATGTTAATACTTCCAACCCTGGTTATTCTACGCACCTATTAGACATTTTTCAGTTGTCATCCCATATTTTTGCCCTTCAAACTTGGAAAAATAAGTTCTCCTCTTAAAACGGATCAAAGTGCTTCAGAACAAGTTTGTTTCTGGATTGTTCTTTACGGAGATTTGTACCCGAAACAT
The DNA here is from genome assembly GCA_963669975.1 of Acanthoscelides obtectus. Classification (NCBI taxonomy): domain Eukaryota; kingdom Metazoa; phylum Arthropoda; class Insecta; order Coleoptera; family Chrysomelidae; genus Acanthoscelides; species Acanthoscelides obtectus. The sequence continues at coordinate 20,629,449 of CAVLJG010000009.1, forward strand.
TGCTATCGCGCGGCTATCCAGTATACAAGAAGAAATACATTTGTACGTATACCGGGGGTAATCTAGTAGAAGTTGCTTCAAGTGTATGGTACAGATTATAGTTCTTCCGCTCTACTGGACGAAAACTAGAGTTTTGTTAGAGGTACACTTCCAACTCTCAAACTACTCCACCAATTTTTAAAATTTTTTAAACAAAATTGCGCCTAACATAATTGACTTCGACATTACTACATTATATATCCTGGAGGAGGTATATATTATATATTTTTTTATTCCTAAATATGGTTCACATTGAATTTGATTAGACTTGAAATAATGTTTGATACTTTTGATTATTTTCCTCAAAATTTCAGCAACATTAGATAAAGATTACAAAAATGCCTTCAATATTCAAAAATATATGAAGGGTTCAATACTGAGTGACAATGATGTGCCCAACAAGTCAAGGGAACTCTATACCCATGTACACATCACACACATCATTATTTGCCTACGTTTTTGCCACCATCATTATTCACCTACGTTTGTAATAAGAAAGCCACTGTGCGGTGAAACAACAGCGAAAAAGTTAAAAATTAAAGTAAATACGAAGTATTCACTGTTCATCGAAAAAAAATCTCTTAGTACACCTATTCACCTCGGTTTTATATACTAAACATTTCGTTTTGCCCCAAACAAAAAAGGGATCACGAAGGATCTTCGAAAACGATCTGGATGCACTCGCGAGGCCTCGGTAGCATTTCGAAGATACCGTAAATTAAAAGTGAAATCGACAACTCCGATATTGCTGTAAGAGTGTGCCATTTTATTAAAACCGATGTATAAGGGTTTTGTTTGCAAACGCGACCAACGCCTAGATTGAGTACTGATCCGTCTCAAGCCTAACATCTCGGTAATTTTAAGACTTTGGCGTACAAGTTAGTATAAAAAACTGCTCATTTTTCGAAGATCTAATCGCCGTCTAAAGTTCTAACTTTGAGGACACTGTATAATGGCGATTCCTCAGGTTAATAGTAAAAAATACGTGCTTGCGCTTATGGGCCCGCAGGGGCGATCTGATATGAATCTTGGCTGAGATAATTTCATCCTATATACATTAAATTAGTTTGGGTACCCTTTGGGGCAACTTTTATATGGAGTTTCGCCTATTGGCTTTTTCACGATTAGAATACTTCTTTCACTTTTAAAGTATTGGGACCATATCAAACTGTGCTTACTTATTCTCTATCAATCTATTAGGTTACACGATGAAGAATGCATCTAACAAATCCATATTATGGTCAACGAGTGATAGTCTTTTGCAGTCAAACGTAGCTGGAGAAGAAATAACTACAGTTCTGGACAAAAAGAGACATCGACTCAAAATGGAATTTACGGACATTACCTGGCATAAGGACAAAGTCTATATTGTTACAAATAATTCCCAGGTAACTAATAATTATTCATGTATCTAGGGCGTTATATGATAGGTTATGGCCCTCAGCGTGAAATTACAGAATACATAGAAAGTTTTATGTACGATCGACTGAAATCTAAAATTTAGAGCAACCTGCAAGCAGAATTAAATAATAATAATAATAGTAATAATAATAATAATTTATTATTATCACCATATTGTGTTTAGGACCATTTAACCGGTTTAACATATTAATTTAAACAAAGGGGGGGTGTTAAGGTTACTTTGCTGCTGTAGGGCATAAAGCAGTACGCGGAGTGAAGGGTGGGCTTAACGACCGGAAAGCTTATCCATAAAGCTAAAGCACTTTTGGCTCGATCGAACATAAACAATACAACAATCTCATTTTACACATCTACGGACTGAGGTTTTCTCGTTTCCAACCAGTAGTTGCTATACACTGTTCGCAGTGGTCGATTCTGGTAATAGATGGCGCGTGGTACTTTAATAGATCATACCTCCTGGATAGAGGATAGTTGCTAGACCATGCTGATGAGTGGCCAAAAAGCACGAAACAGCTGTGTATGGTTGACTGTCTTTGGTCAGACGATCGAAAGCAGTATGTTTAGTATGTTTAACTATTTTTTTGTTTGTTTGTTGAAGATTTATTTAGCATGAATGTTACAAAATCAATTTTGTATAATTATTCGCTTATATATTTTTCTTCAATCCATTTTCTGTAATTTTACATTCTTGTCTATTAAAATCACATCACTATGTGTTTTGAGTATGATTTTTTAATTTCACGTATAACATTCTTAAATTCGATCTCTATTTATTCTCATTATTCAATTTATTAAATTCAGATACTCCCTTTTGAAATACAGATTTGCTAGTTATGCTTCTATTACAATTTTGCAGATGAAAATCTATACTGCCTCTAGTTTCGTAGTTATGATAATGACCATTTAATTTTGTGAAGTTTTCTAAATGTGGTGGTTTGTTGTTTGTTTAAGATTTATTTAGCAGGATTGCTACAATTACATTCTTCTAATAAATTAAACACTTACATAACATACAGATATTTCGAAAAAAAAAACAAAATTTGCATCTCTAAGAATTTCCATTGTCCATGAAATATTCCTTTACTTTTTTTTAAATATCTTTAAATTACAAGTAGACTTTATATCATTATTTAGTTTATTAAATTCAAGTAATCCTTTCTGAAATATCGATTTGTTAGTTATATTACTATTGCTATTTTGTAAATGAAAATCTATGTTTCCTCTTGTATAATAATTGTGGTAGTGATTATTCAATTCTATGTAGTGTTCTAAATATTCTGGCAAAAGATAATTTTTTATTTAATATACAAATAAGAACCAAATATATGAAATTTTTTGTATCCAACACTGCAATTCTTGAAACATAGATTTTATTTTGGTGTATTTATTTTTATTCAATATTTAATAAATGATTTTTTTAATTAGAATATGAAAATGAGAATTAAATAACATGAAATTTTTCACATTCATCCATTGTAACATAGACTTAATCATAGCATATTTGTATTTATTTGATATGATTCTGATAGTTTTATTTTGTAGAATTTGTAATTTTGAAAATATGTTTTCATTTGCTGTCAACAAGATAGTTGAACAAATGAGGGAGGAATTCGAATATTTTTTTGTTCCTAGGTGCTATGGTACAACATGACAAGCAGGGAGCTAGGGAAACTTATGGATGTTGACTCAGTTTTAAGCATGGCAGTTGACTGGATAGGAGAGAAGCTCTATTGGTCTAATCCTAAGCAGCAGCTGGTAAGCACCGATTTGAACACAATCGGGGGTCTCAGGGATCTGTTTTAGCTCCAACATTATTTCGAATAATAAAATAACCATTATAAACCTGTTTGTGTGTATACTGAAGAAATCCGGGCTATATTTTTTTGCGTTGGCTGGTGGCGGGAGCAGCTTTATAGCTTCAGATACATACATGTGGAATCATTGCCTTTTATATTAATGAATAAACCAATTCAACATTTTATAGTGTTAAACAAATCTTAACAAAGAATGCTACACACAAAAAAGGGTGCTCTTGATTCAAGAGCATGAGTTTCTATGAAATTATGATGTTGATTCGTGACCACAGATACTTCAAATGAGGTAATTTTGTTATTTTAAAGAAACGTATCACTTACAATTGAGAAATTGACCTTAATTCAAAGATATGTGTCTTAGAAACATATTGAAGTCACGGTTCCTCAATTGAAGATAGTTATTCTTGAACCAAGATCACTCTTTTTTGTGTGTACTGTTGCTATGGATGCGAGTTCTGACGAAATTTTGTTCCGACGAGTACGACGCGGTGAGCTGGAGCGTTGTCATGGTGGAGGTACCAAGTGTCCATTCTTGACTTTGGCCGCAGGTTTTTCATAGACTCTATGACTTTAGGCAGGCACTGCTCTGTGTACCACTTAGCTGTGACCGTCTTACGTGTGTATAAAACGACACGCTCCACAATTCCACTCGATTTGAAAAACATTTTTCATTGCAGATCAGGATTTTCTGACTGCTACGGGTGTATCCACATCATAAAAACCCAAACTTTGTTGTGAGCCTTGGTCGACACATCGTAATAATAGAACCAAGTCTCATCACCTGTCACGATGCTGTTCACAAACCGAGATTGCCCCTCATTAAACATTTTCAGCATCCTTCGGCACCAAGTCGTACGACGAGTCTTCTGCTCTTCCGTCAGACTATGCGGTACCCAGAGAGAACAAAGTTTCCTTACGTGTAAATGGTCATGCAGATTTGAATGAATTGCTGGTACATGAAGGTGTAAGGTCTTCTCTATCTATTGGTATCTCACTCTCCGGTCTTTCTCAAGCATTTTCCTCACAGTAGTAATGTTTTCCTCTGTTACTGACGTACACGGCCTTCCTTCCCTTTCCGCGTCCTTCAGAGTGAAATTGTCTCTTTGGAATTCTCTGTACCACCTGAATATAGTCGTATGATGAGGACAATCATTCTTTAATGTAAGCGTCATTTCTTCTAAGCACTGGTCTATGCTTAAACCACGCGTAAAGTTATATCTTAAAACTGCCATTATCTCACTACGTGACCACGATACCATAGTCCGCACTATACACTGTCAATACGAATGAACATGTCTCAACGTACAAAACTTTTATAGTATCCTTTGTATTATGATAATTTTTATCTCAAATACCCTACAGTGATCTGTTATCATACACAAAAGTTATCAATTTATCACTGTACATGATGAAATGACCAATAAGTACTCAAGAACAGATACAGGTCGTACAAAACAAAACCTGTTTAAACCCATAGTTCTGACGACGGCCTGCATACTCTGACGTGCTGGTTGCTGCCAGTAGCCCTACGTTTACGATTTCCTTTCAGTCCCCTCTTTAACATGCTTTTATTAGCTTGGCCTGTATGTATGTGGGTATTTCTCAACAAATTTAGAAATTTCATTTTGCATTTCTTAAAAAAATAATGAAGATATATCCTTTTTTTGCAGAGATATAAAATTTTACTTTAGTGAGATTCATTGAAAATGAAGGTCCTCCATATTTTTGTGTATAACGTGTAGAAAAATGACTTTTAAAAAACTATGAAACGAGGGAATGACTGATAGGATGAGGGAATGATTTTTGCAACAATTTGCTGCTGAATTTCAACAAAAAAACATAAGTTAATTTATTAATAGGTGTATTGAGATTTGTTTTATACTTTAGAGAGCTTAGCTTCGCTGGGCACATCCTCGTATTTCCATCCTTCTCTAAGAAATGAACAACATCAGCATTTTGGAGCTAACTTTACGAGTACAGCTCTTTTTGTACGTATCGTTTTTAAAAAATGTTTCGATCTATATAGTAATTTGTATCTTTTGTACTAATTACAGCTTCAAAATTTTGTAATATTTTTTATTTTCTCCATGTTTACTTCCAAGATCTTCCTATATACTCTTGAGGTCCATTGACAGTGCTTCTCCGAAAATGAGTCTTTTTCTTTCACCTTCAGGAACTTGTATATTCTTTAAAAGCGAAGACACTTTAGTTGCTGGAGAGTTTGGGTCAGTATTTTTAGTTTTCAATCTCAAACACCTCTTCATATATTTTTCGCTAAGCTTGACTGCGTTCCTTACTTTATTTTCCAAACTTTTAATCTTCGCGTACAGAATTCGCATTCTACGTCTACTGAGAGCAGACAAAGTCTCTGGTCTGTGCTGTAAAGATGGTGCAGGACGTGGTGGGGGTGTTTCTTCAACTGTTCTCTGTAAATCTGTAATGTAACTCGCCTTTCCCTATAAACTTTACTATTCACTTATAGAACTTATTGACTTCTTCTTTAAATACTTTAATCTTTCTTTTTCACGCAAATCTTCTAAAGACACACAAGTAATTTTCATTTGTGTAATCACAGCGCCACCTATATTTCAACAAAAGCAACTACCGCCGAAGGCTAAATTCCACTACAAACACCACTATGCCCATATCCGGAGGCGGGGCTCGAACCCACAGAGCTTTCGAGCTAAAGCTAGCCTGAAGTGTATGCACAGTTTTCTTTAAAGATAACCAGTTTTTTCAGTTTATATTGTATATAAATTTTTTACAGATCGTACGAGGTAATTTCAACGGAACGGAGCAAGAACCCCTCCTCACAGTGCTTGCAAAAGAGCTTCACATTGACGCTGTGGAGGCGTACATTTATTGGTCATCTGGTATCAAAATTGAATGCGCCAGATTGAACGGGATGGACAAGTTTGAGTACCACGATGTACAGTATTTTTCTGGAAAGCAAAGTAAGTGATTGAAAATAAAGAATAACATGTTTTTAATATGTCTACGTAGATAAGACTACTTCATGCATGTGTTCTAAAAGTTATAGTCTAAGATCCGAGCGCTTGAATCTGCAGGTATCTGCTACTTTGTTTTTATGAATGATAGATAATGGTATTCAAAAATTTTCAAATGGAACGCCCTGTATATTTTCACACTTTTGGTTTCCCTTTTCATAAGCTTTCTCCTAAAATCAGGTTATGGGGGTTGCTAGGGTAGATTTAATTTATAATGAAAAAATGCCAATTCTAACGATCTAACCGTAACCAACTAAATGCTATTTTTTAGTTTTAAAGGTATTGTAATATTGCTCATTGACCTTGATATCCGATTTATAAACAGATTAGCAGTAACTGACAAACCGGTCGTACTGATTCCGACAGCCTTATAAAAAAAAGCTTATGGAAAGGGGAATGAAGGAATGTGAAAATGCACAGGGAGGTTTGTTTCTATGTTTCAGATTTATTTAGCAATCATGCTACTATGTCCATAATATCCATATTACACAGTATATTACAAAATATATTATATCTTCAAGACTACATATTTTGTTACAAAATTTCACTACTATGAATTCTGGTTTTCCATGAGACATTTTTTCAATTTTTCTTTGAACATTTTCAAACTGGCACACATCTTTATATCATTACTTAATTTATTCAATTCGTACAATCCCTTTTGAACTACTGACTTGCTCGTTATATTGCTACTGCAGTTTTGTAAATGAAAGTCGATACTTCCTCTACTTTCTAGTAAAATAATTGTGACACTCATTGTTCAATACAATAAAATTTTCTAAGTGATTTGATAGAAGATGATTTTTTAACTGGAATATGAAAATGAAAACCAAGTAGGCTATGAAATTTTTGATATTTAAACATTGTATTTCTTTCAGCATAAAATTTATTCTACTATATTTATTTTTATTGAAGATGATTCTCATAGCTTTATTTTGTAATATTTGTAGTTTTGAAAATACAGTTTCATTTGCAGTGAACAAAATAGTCGAACAATATACTAGTCAACACATAATTGTTTGTTTGCTTAAGATTTATTTAGCATGATTGCTACAATTACATTCTTTTAAAAAACTATGACAATTACATAACTCACAAATGTTCCAAAAAACAAAACATTTATATCTAAGAATTGTCACTGTCCATGAAATATTCCTTTATTTTTTTTTAAATATCTTTAAATTACAAGTAGACTTTAAGTCATTATTTAGTTTATGAAATACAAGTAATCCTTTCTAAAATATTGATTTGCTAATTATACTGCTATTGCAATTTGGTAAACCTATTATAATACACATCATGTAGCAAAGCGCATCAGATATTTTGCTCACCCTTTGATGTGCTCTGTTTGGTGTGAAAGTATTGAATCTATAAGTTTTGAGTTTTATCAAGATCCAATACCCTGACGTTGTTTCAGTTATGGGCATGACATTAGACAGTGAGGACAAGTACGTGTACTGGATAGTCCGTGGATCCGAGGGTTCAACGCTCTACAGAGCTCCAATGAAGGGCTACCATGACAACGTACAGTTTTCTGTGAAAGCCATTTCCAATTTACAAAAAGCCACTGTACTGGGGCCTCTATGTTATTTCCATAAGAGACTGCTATGGCTGCAAGATGATAGAAGTGCAGCTGTGAGTGACATGTCAGGGAAAAACATTGCTACCATCAGCGGAAAACGATTGAAGAAGTTAAATTTGGTGTATATCATGGATCCCTCACTACACGTCATTCCAGGTCAGCGAAATAGTAAAAAATAAATCATTTCTTTGACATAATTTATTCCACAACATCAAAATCCAAGATACCAGTGACAAGCGTTTTGAGAATATGCGACATTAAAATCCGTGTTATGTTCTGTTTTTGCATTATCTAGAAGTAATGCTACCCATAAGCTCTCCATAGGATTTGCAGATGACACCACTATCATCCATAGAGCCAGAACTTAGACAACATTAAAAGAAGAAATTGACAAAAGATTTAATACAGATAACAGACTGGTTTGATAAATAATCAATTATTTACTATAAATTATAAAAAATCTACTTTATTCTTCACGTCTCACCTAAATAAATTACCGCTATATAATCAGCTAAATATAAAGAAAACGAATCTCCAAAATGAATATATATACATTTGAACAGATTGTTTTTTTGTATAATTATTTAGACCAGCAAGTTTAATTTTATTTACTTTGGTAAGTATGGCGATACTGTCTTCTTCTTGCTGAAAATAACGTTGCAACTTTTTCAGGCAGTCTAATGCCTCCTTAGTTGTCACTGGAAGCTCTTCTTCATCGTTGTTTTCTAGTTCGTCTTCCTTCATTAACCAAATTGGAGTCTGACAATTCCTGTGTTGCTATTAAATTATTGTCAATATTTACATACTCATTAAATTTATCTATATTCAGTAAATTATTAATTTTCAGTAAATCACTTAATGGAATTTCATCTTCTGGATTAAGATCGTTGACTATTTCAGTTATGTTTCTCACTAAACCAGCATGGCGAAAACAATTACGAATCGTTTCGGGAGTAACCAATTCCCATGCAATAGTAAGCAAATTTATAGCATCTAAAATGGTGACAGCTTTGGTAATGTTGGCATCTTCTGAAGCTTCATAATTTTCATCAACATATGTTTCCGACACATTTGTTTAAGACTCCAAATGACATCCTGGTCCATTGGTTGCAGAACTGATGTCACATTGGGTGGAAAAAATTGAAGGTTGATGTTATTAAGTGAGATATTTGGAAGAGCAGGGCAGTTATAGACCAAGAGCAAAATTTTACGATTTTCCTTAACAAGTTTAGCGTCAGACTTTTTTAAATATTCTTCAAAAATTGATGAAGTCATCCAAGCTTTATTATTTCCAACATAATCGACGGAATTGTTTTAACATTTTTGAAACACCTGGGATTCTTAAATTTCCCTGAAATAAAAAATAGGTCATTGAGTATCAAAAAAATTAGAACATGAATGTCTATTGATTCACGTCAAAAACGGAAACTATTATCAATAGTTTCCGTTTTTCAGTCCCAGAAGCATTAGCACAAATCATAACAGTTATTCGCTCTCTTGGATAGTTTCCCTCCATTGCAAGTTTCACCTTTTAATTTGTGAGTTTTATCTGGTTTTATCTATAAAATATCCCGGTTTCATCTGAAATGAATATGCTATCATCTGAATAATCACTGGATATTACGGGCCAAACTTGAGAAATCCAGTCATTGATAACGTTTTTGTCAACTGAAGCTGACTCACCACACATTTTTCCAAAATCACAATGTTATTGTCTTTTCTTAAACCTGTCTAGCCAACTGGAACTACATTTGAAGTAGTCTCCAATCAATTTCCCAAATTCTTCAGCCTTTATTTGTAGCATAGGTCCACTTATTGGAAAATTATTAGCACACTTTGTTGAAACCATTTAAACAGCATATCATCGACTTGGGGATGCAGCGGTAGCCGCATTTTTTCTTTTGACTATTTGATTTCCAGTCATTTCTAATTTTGTCACGGTTTTTCCAAATATTTGACACAGTGGTTTTTTATAGCCATACGGGTACATATATTTGCTTGAGATAAACCCTGCTCAAGCTCACTAATTATTGTTAACTTTTCGTGTAAAGTGAATGCACGTTTCGCACTTTTCGACATGTTTATAACTCTAATAAATACAGTATAACACTGGTGGCCAAATTAGATTGCAAACTGCGAAGCTAAACCGCCGTAAACGATTGCATCAGCTAAATCTGCTTCGAGGAACTACCAAAATAGTTCGCATATAATGGATTAAAATAGTCCGCTATAAGCGTGGGTCTATTTTAAGCGAGTCTACAATATTCGAGGATTTTACATGCAATTATCTATAGGACCTTAAATTGTGTCCATTATATACGGGTTTCCATTATAAGCAAGTTCATTATAAGTGGATTCCACTGTATATATATCACGTAAACTAAATCATAAATACCTCAGAATAGTGTTAGACTGTCATCTTCGTTGGGATGAACATATCCAATACATTTAAAAGTAACTTAAATTTCTATTATATAAATTCAGATACTACAGACAAAGTTTCAAATAAACCTGATTAAAAATTGTATATTAAATATTAGTTGAATACCACAAAACCTATGAAATTATTATCTGAGGATCCACGAATAATAACAATCCCAATTCTTTACAAGTAATACAAAAATTATTCATAAAAACAATTCATAATAAACCTTTACTATATCCCTCCAAATCGCTGTTTAAGGAATCAAAACTTTTAGATATAAAAAAATTATTTTGGTATGATGTTACACTGGAATTCCATAAAAACAAACATTCGACCATTTATAAAAATTATGAATATGATACTAGAAATAAAAATAAACAAATAATTATTACATCGCAAAAAAAAGAAATAATGATGAAATTTTCTATATACTTAAGTCCAAAATTATATCATAACTTACTAAAATATATTAGAAAAATATCATTATTGAAAATAGATGTATAGGAATAGCTTTTCAAAACTGATATAATTATAAAAAAACTAACACATATCTTTTCTTCATTGTTAGTCTACGATCCTAAATTAATGTACATATTACATTTATATTATATAGATTTTCTTAAGTCTGATCAGTTTACTATAACTACTATGTTATGTGTATGTTGCGTTAGCATGATATCCACATACAAGGATATTTTCCGTTTTATTTGTTCACAATTTGTAATTGATCTGAATTATATATTAAGTTAATTAAGTGAAGGCTGACCACAATAGAATGATAGGCGAATAAAGTGATTATGAAAACTCTCCAAATGTAGAGAGCCAGCTGTACTTCCTAGTCAGCAGTTCTGAGATAACACCCCCACTATGAGAGTATAAATGGAATAAATCTTTGAATAAGATGTGATGTTGGAATAAGAGATTTACGTGTCTTTGGGAAATAAATATGATGACTCAATTTTAAGTACGACTTTGGCATTATTTAAATGTGTTTTTTTTATTTTAGAAGGGTTCGATCAATGGAACCGAATAAGCGTAACTCCTGAACCTGTAAACAATTCCTTGGTGAGAGTAACGGGCTCCTCGAAATCTTTTAATGTTACGTGGGATCCAGTTAAAAACGTCAACTATGGCACCGTGTTCTATGAAGTACAAATTGATACACCAATGAAATGGAGAAATTATTCAACGGTAAGTGATACAGAGTATGCTTAGGTATTCTTTATAGCAACAAATATCATCAATGAAATCAAAATTTGTAACAATACAGTGAATCAGATATTTTCGTTCTGCCTATTCAATGGCATGAAAATTGTAACTTATTAATCTGATATTGTCTTTTTGCATTCGTAAAATATACCTACAAGATATTTAGTTTATATATATTATGTAAATAAACAACAACCAAGAAATTCTAAAAAACCTCAGCACATTTCCATTTGTGATTATTAGGTAGGTACATCTGATTGAAAATATGTTTAAAGGCAAAAACTAAAATGGGCAACACAAATCGTACGAATTGCTAAAGCAGAGTGTCTGTGTTTAATCACTGTAAATTTTTTGCTGAAGGTACCACAATACTTTGCCAAGACACAGATATAGATGAAATTACGTCAAAAATCGAAAGTTATAATTATGGTGTGATAATTACTTAACATCCAATGTTAGTTACATCAAATTTATGGAATTTTAATACTCCCTTGATTATATAAATTTTATATAATATATTATATAATTAATGATTTTGATACACATAACAGACACCATCAAATGTTTAGGACTGACCACTGATTATGAATTAAATTTTACTAATCATGTAAACCAATTGCTTATTCAGCTAGCAAATATTTCTTTTATCATAAAAACAATTAGTTACAAGGTAGGCAAAAGCACAGCCTTAAGTAGTTACTTTGCCTTATCTGAAAGTAGCTTGAGACATACCATTCTTTTTTGGTGTGTTCCGAAAATCGTTTTTCTACTAAAACGAAGTATTATTGATATATAACTAAAAACAATCCTAGAGCAGCAAACAGGTCTTTATTTTTAAGTCTTAAATTAATGACTGTGGTATCATTGTTTATTTTTGAAACAGCAACTCTTATTTGTAAAAATCAATCTAAATTTGAGACATCAAATATAAGTTAAAGTATTAGACGAATACAAGATATTAAATTAGTAGTATTTAATTCAACACTTGTGAAAGACTCAATCATTTATAGTAGTCTGAAAATTTACCTGTGCTTCTCTGATGATATCAAAAGTTTCAAATTATTTCGTCGTGAACTTAAAAACCTCCTTCTCTGTTAACCATTTATACCATGTGTCAGTTCTACAAGTCATTCACATGAGATACACATACAGGGAAAACCAATTTTGTCTGAAGGCTTGATTTCAATGTGTACGAGAGAGCAGCGGGAGAAGTGTGTATCAACACATGTTAGAAGGAGATAGAAGTTGGTTGGAGAGCGAAGGTTTTCACCTCACTGTCTAGCAGCGGTGACGCAGAAAGTCGTGCAATCTGCCGTGTTGCCAATAGGTTACACCAGAAAATATTCGCACAGGTGTCTACAATAGGTTAGGTTACTGTATAGACCCAGTAAGGAGGTCTGTTCGAACATTTAATTTATTATTTTGTTTTTATTTTGATTAGATTTACTTATTTCAATTTTGACGCGACTTGGGGTTAAGTTTATTATAGAATTATCTTTGATTTCCACCGATGGTTATAAAATCAACACATCCTGAGTTATTGTAACATTTTGCAACAGCGAGTGGTCGTAAACGTAACAAATGTCATTACGCAATACAAATTATCACTGCCTGCGTGTACGCAGGTGAAAACCATTTCAAAGCAGGACAACAACCACCAGTAAGCACTAGATGCGTAGGTACTGAACAAAACCGCTCATCTATGATCATGGCGGTGGAAAGCTTGCCTTGGATTATATGAGATGCAGTGTTGCCAAGCGAACCAACGATGCAATGTTGCAGAATTTGCGGCGAGCCAGACTTTTCCTTTCGACCTGAAATGGAACGCCGTTAGCACCAATCCGGAATGGATCCTAAACAGATTCGACGCATCTCACAATTCAAAACTGTCTCCGCTCCATTATTTGGGCATAGGGAATAAATTAGTGCATATTTCCAATATGCATCTTAATTGATGGAACTGGTGTAACATATTGGCAGCGCGGCAGATTGCCGCGTCAGCGTTGCTAGGCAACGCGATGATGCGTTTCGCTATCCAGCCGTCTACTATCTCGTTCTAACATATGTGGCTATATACACTTCTCTCTCGTACACATTGAAGTCAAGCCGTCAGACAAGTTTTGTTCTCATTGTATGTAATTTTGTTTAGTTTTAAGATAGCTTTGTGGTTAAGAATGATTCTTCAGAATATAAAGCATATGAGTCTATCTAACATTCAGATGTGTTACGCTACATTTTGGTTCTTAAATATACTATCAAAATAATTATTGTAGATAGAATTTCAAGAAATAATTTAATTAAAAAATTTTAATTTTGGAGATTAAAGATAGGGAGTTTTCTTTTTCTTGATGTTTTAAAAGAAAAATCTATAGCATCAACAGTTTTTTCTTTATACTCGCGCAATTGAAGAACAAAATTTATTCGAAGCTTTCATTAAGTAGATGCAGTGCACTTACCTATAATCTTGTCGTTTATCATTTCAGCTGACTGTTACCACGGACTCATACATCAAATATCCATATCAAATTACGCCATTCACACGGATGACGGTTACAGTTCGTCCATTCACCTATTGGTCTACAGCACCTCAAAGTAGGGCGTTTATATTCTCGCCACCTTCAACCCCTTCAGCTCCAGTCAACCCCAGAATTTTTGTAGCACACACCAACAGGTACGTATCTATGATTGTTTTATTTCGTGCCCATTGGTTCTTCAATAATGCCAAATTATAGCAGGTGTTTCTAAAATGTACGCCGAGAAGGCTAGGATCAGGAACATCTTGTACCAGAAGATACCATATTTAATTAATTAGATCGATTAAAAATTTGAATAATTCAATTAAAAAATTTAATTAACCATGTGACAGCTAACAATCTTAATAAGTTTGTGAACTCAGACTTTTAAAATAGTTTACTTGAATCTATGAAACTAGTTTAATTAAACTGCATCGCAATCGTTTGACTGAATTTTTTAAACCGTTAACTTAGGTTGAGTACCCCAATTTATTTAAAATTAATGAAATGGGTTTATCTGCTCCCTATAAAACAGGTTGAGAAAAATTATTATTTAGATTTAAAAATATATTTGGAGAACATTCGATTCAAAATAAAAACTTCCAAATTTCATAATCCTGACAAAATTCGATATTTTTTTATTTTTGTTGATTGTGAACTTATTATATGTGGGATCAAGTTCTACCAGGTGTTTGATTGTCCAGAAACAGATTATATCACAATTCAATATTATAATATTCAATTGCTATGCGGCAAACTCAGGGTGGGCAACTCTACCCTACTTATTGTCGTTGTGTATCGCCCTCCTCATACTTACTTCAGTCACAGATAGCATTGATACCATTGATGATATGCTTTCTTTCTTCGTACCTCAATATGTTAATATAATAGTTCTTTGTGACGTCAATTTTGACTTTTTAAATCAAGACAATCCGTTGAGCAAGTGTTTCGATAGCTTTAATTTTGTTCAATTAATAAATGAACCGACTCGTGTAACTCAGTTTAGCTCAACTCTATTAGACCCCATTTTTTCTAGCAATTCAAACAGTGTTGTAAAATCAGGATTCTCAATGCTGATCTTGTGTCCGACCACAAGTTAGTTTTCTCTGCTGATGCTCTGAAGCTTCCTAAATTTGAACCCAAGCTAGTAACTTTTAGAGACATAAAAAGTATTGATGTTATTAATTTCAAGGGCGACTTAATTCATGCTGGACTTGATCATATTTTTTATTTTATGGACATTGATGACAAAGTAAGCTGTCTATCTAGTTGCATAATACAAATATATGATATCCACGCGCCATTACGAACTGATCGTGTAACAAAACTGGCTGCTCCATGGATAACATCAAACCTGAGATGCATGTTCAAGGAACGCGACAAAGCTCTCTCGAATTTCCGTCATTACCCATCTGATGCAAACTGGTTTACGTACAAAGATATGCGGAATTACGCACTTGCTTCCTTCCGTAGGGAGAAGAGGGCCTACCTTTCTAGATATGGTGGTATTAGTACACGAACTGCATGGAAAACACTTAGATCTATGAATGTCTGTCAACAGAAACGTGATGATGTACGGTTTAATGAGCTAGATCCCCGTGAAGTCAACGAGTACTTTTTAAGTACTTTTGTGCCTGCCGATCAAAACCTCAAAGTAGTACAATCCACAGTCAACAGCTACAGCAACAAACGTGTTGATCCCGACGTGTCATTTCGCTTTCGTCTGGTAACCCCTCGTGAAGTTATGGATGCAGTATTGTCTATCAAGCCTGAAAACAGCGGGTTGTGATGGCATCACTCTAACTATGCTAGGCTTATGCCTGCCTGAAATACTTGATCACATCACGCATATTATTAATATTTGCTTAGAGAGGGGCGTTTTCCCATCCAACTGGAAGGAGGCAATAGTCACACCTCTGGCCAAAAATAATAATCCGTCTGAACATGCCGATCTTAGACCTTTAAGTGGTTTGTGTTTCTTGTCGAAAGTTTTGGAGAAGATAGTATACCAACAGCTTGTTGAGTATTTTGCCAATAATAATCTCCTTCCAGCACACCAATCTGGTTTTCGTGAAGGTCACAGTACCACTACTGCCCAACTACATTTTGCAGATGAGATACTTTACATCCTTTACAACAAATCCGGCACGCTGTTGGTCATGCTTGATTTTTCCAAAGCTTTCGATACGGTCAATCATGAGATACTTTTGAGTAAGCTAAAATATTATGGCATCTCAGAACTTCCTTTGAATTTCTTCAGATCGTACCTAACTGATCGCACCCAAAAAGTAAAAACATCTAGAGGAACTTCTGATGCACGGTATGTGTCATCAGGAGTTCCACAGGGTTCAGTACTGGGACTTCTTATATTCCTAGTATACACATTCGATCTGCATGAGTGTGTTGAACATTGTTGCATTCAAATGTATGCTGACGATACACAACTAACATTTCGTTTCAATGAATCCAACTTACATGAAGCATCGTATAAAATTAACCTAGATCTAAATAACGTATTAACGTATTGTAGTAGAGACTGTCTCCGCAGCAGTCTGTCAAAATGTACCGCGATACCATATTGTCCTAAACATTCAAATTACAATATCACAAATCGAGTCTCCTTATTTATCAACGACATTAATATTCCATTTTTTGATAATGCTAAGAATCTAGGTGTTATATTTGATCCAAATCTTAGATTTAACTTACATGTGAATATTATTATGAAGATGAAGCTTTTATATTCTAGACCATATTTTAAACTTTAAGTGCCGTAAAAAGTCGTGTGAAAGCCTCATATCAATTTTAGCTTACTCTCTAGTCCCCATTTACCCATGCCTAGACTCAGTTTGCAAGTCAAAATTGCAGAAGCTTCAGAACAACTGTTGCAGATTCATATTTGGTGTTAGGAAGTACAGTAGCGTTTCTTCAAAAATCAAGGAGTCACAGTGTCTCAGAGTTGATGGCTTATACAACTACTCCATGGCTTCATTGGTGCATAGAATTGTTAAAACTGGCAAACCTGTCTATTTACTCGATAAGCTGATTCCTCGTGGAAGCCAAATTACTCTAAATCTGCGGCACAATGATCTACTTTTCATTCCTATACATCGTAAATCGGTCTTTGAAAGGTCCTTCACTTATAATACGATCAAGGTATACAATTCCTTACCAGCTATATCTAAGAGCTTAAGTTTGCAGCGCTTCAAGAATACAGTCAAGTTGCACTTTCTGGACTCAGCACATCGATATCTTGTTCTATTGTTTCTCTCCTTTGTATATGTTCGTATTATATATTTACTCCTTTCTAATGCATTCCTTACAGCTACTGATTCATGTTGTTATGTTGTATTATACTATGATCATTTTCTGAATAAAGACATTACTGATCAATTCAAAAAATTAAAACTTGAGGTAATGAAATTGATGCGTGGATACCATATCTAGGCCGCTAGGCGCCACCTTGGAAAAAAATTATATGAAAACGGGGGTCTTGTGGTCATTTTGAAGCTCCTGACGAGTACTGTATAACCCTAGAATATAAAGTCAATACCTTTACCTACTACAAAATGATGGTACCTTTAATAATTACCTGAATACATTGACATTTAACTTGATAATTCGAATAAATACGTTGTGTTCAGTTTAGAAGATGCTGGAAATGGTTGCCTTGAACTTCTTGACACAATAACAGCCGGTCCGTAATTTCGCGTCGAACATTTTCAAACATAGCAACAGCGATATTTCTATAAAGATTTGTTATTCTCAGCCGTATATCCAATATTGAAGCAGGTTCCGTTTCGTACATCTTCTGCTTCAAATAGCCCCATAAAAAATCTAAAGGTGTCAAATCTGCCGAGCTGGCTATTACACAGGACCTCGACGACCAATCCAACGACCGGGGAAATTGTTATCTAAATAATTCCTAACTTGTCTGTAGTAGTATGGTGGAGCACCACCTGGGAACTTTTTGTTCTTTACACTATATATCAGTAGCTGTAAGTGTAGATGCAAGTTTCCTTAAATATTTTTTACAGATAGGACGATTCGGAAAACGATCATTAAAAATCCTTTCGGTCTCGTTAGAGTTATGCGACGCATCATAAATAAAAAATGCTCCGATTTTTTCTTCCAACGGACGAGAATTGACCATTTTAAAATTAGTTCAAACAGTATCTAGCACTATAACCGAAAACTAAAGAAGAATATTTTAACTGTACAATGATGTTTGTTTTCATACTGATATTCTTGTCACTGCCAACAAAAAATAACAAAACAAGTTTTTATCGCTATTGCTGTGGATACGGCAGGGCATTACAATTATTTGTAGAGATATGCATGTTAGTGGGTTTGTGTTCAAGTAATTATTAAATGTACCACCATTTTGTAGTAGGTAAAGGTATTGACTTTATATTCTAGTGTTATAAAGTACTCGTCAGTAGTTTCAAAATGATGTGCCACCAGACCCCCGTTTTCATATAATTTTTTTTCAAGAATGTGCCCAGCGACCATCTTAACATTTTCATCTGTCAATTTTACTCTAAAATATGGTATAAACTCATCAATTTCGTTACCTCAAGTTTTAATTTTTTGAGTTGATCCGTTCAAAAAATCAAAGGAGAGGGGGATATTAAAGAAAACCACTGTATAACGATTTGTCGATTTGTCACATTTTCTACCGCAGTACTGTAACATGCTTAGATACTGTACATATATTTTCGTAATGAAGAGGTACCTCGAAAATGGTCAAAGGATAAAATACAACTTCCGACGGATGACTATTGATTCGCTGTGTAAAATCCTAAGTTAGATGGACCATGATACTTTTTGTTTAAGATAACACCGAAGATGATGGTTGCAACGGTTTTTCAACGTGGCTTTGACTTCTACGGCAACTAACTTCTCGAGGTTTGATCTACAGAAAGCATCTAGGTTATTGTAACTCAAGTATTTTTTTTTGAATTAGTTCAATATGATCCCATAGTGTAGGGAGCGTAGTTGCTGGCTACTTTGTCTGTCATGTTTAGACTTACTACTATCAACAGCTGCTGTCGATTTATAGATGTTCTTATCATTACATCTAGATATGATGAATACCAGAGAACCGAACTAGAAATGGCCAGCGTCACTGTACGATGGGATCCTCCTCAAGAACCTAATGGAGTACTCAAAGGATACAGGGTGAAGTGTTACTACGTTGAAGATGACGCTGTGGTTGACGTTTGCGTAGATGGCAGCACCGAGGCATCAAAGAGGGAGTTCAAGCTCGACGAGTTAGTTAGAGGAGTTATCTACCATTTCACGGTAAGGCAAGGAAATCAGATAAATGAGGAATATATTTTATGATTCATTGAACCAGTCGTCGGGTTCAATAAATTAAATTTTACGGATTTTTTAATCCGTGACACGTTGATATCTGATCCTCTTCCATTATGTCTGGTTTATAGGCACAGAGCAGTGATTTGAAATATTCCCATATAAAATGATCGATGAGTGTAAAATCACATGGACCTGGATCTTGTATTTTTAATAGCTGATATAATTTGTTTACATCCATTTTTTAATCGTGTATTGTACGCTGGAGGAATTTGATTTTTATTCCGGATACGCGTAGAACATTTCATGGCAAACTTTCAGACTAAAACGTTTTTCATACTTATTAGACGCAAAATATGATATCCCGTCAAAGAAATGCACTGATGTTTATTTATTTATTCAGTAACACCCCACCTTTTCTGTATCATCGATGCAATCCACAGCTTTCCTGAAGACATCATTCTATGGTAACCAAATAATTTCGTGCGGTTGCTGTATATAGCACATTGCCATGGATGTTGTTGATCGATAGCGATTGTTTGTTACCTGTTGTCACTTTAGTATAAATCCTTCTTTTTTCACACACAAAAAAAGTTGCTGAAAATTGTTACATACCTAGTTTTAATAATTGGAAATGGTGACGAATAAAACAGTAATTCGAAGTTGTTTACTGTATGAGTACAAGTCGTCTTACCATTTGTTCAGCAAACACTTCACGCAACGCTATTGAACCATTTCTTAATCGGTTATTAACCTGCGAGGAAAACTGGATCTTGTATACGAATTCTAAGCGTTCGTATCATTGGTTGTCGCCTACTGATTTGGTACCATACAAGCCCAAGGATTCCTTGCACCCAAACAAGGTTTTGTTGTGTGTTTGGTGGCAGCAACTGGAATTTTCCATTATGAGTTTTGGGAATGGGGTCAAACCATCACTGCTAACTTGTATTGTGAGTAGCTTCAACGAATACAAGCAGCACTCATCCAGAAACAGCCTTCTCAATCGGAAGAAAGTGATATTCTTGCAGGATAACGCCAAGCCTCATACCGCAAAAGTGCCCCGAGAAAAAATTTCTGAACTCAGCTGGGAAACGTTACCTCACCCGCCATGTTCTCCCGAAATTTCGCCCTGTGATCATCACCTTTTTTGTCTCTTGACAACTGTATGAGGCACCGACAGTTCACAACTCGAGGTGGTGTAATATTTTTTTTTATACTCCAACTACCACGAAGGCCTAAGGCCTAAGCACCCATTGGGTACCGTGGGGCTATAGGGGGATACATGGGAAAGGGGGGACGCCACACGGACTTTGGCGAGGGAACACGTGTGCATGCAACATGCACACATTCTGGCTCCGCCTACGAGAACCGCCGGGTGGTACCTCCGCGTTCGACAGTCAGAGACCATCTACCACCTACGGACAATCACAACATCCATAGCCAAGAGAAAAATTTCTCCTGGGACGGGACTCGAACCCGCACAGCGCACGGCGACTGATCAGGAGACCGAAGAGTCTACTACTGCGGCCACTGCTGCTGCCTAAAACAAACACACAACATCCATGGCATACAATACCGGCATACAAAAATTGATTATTTGGTTACCTGATACATGCAGGAATTCATAGTGACAAGCAGATCTCTGCCGGTGAGCTGGAGGAAAGAATACTAGCAGCGACTTCGTCTCTGACGAGAGGCCTGGAGGTTATCACTGCTTGGGGACGCAACAATGTGGTATCGTTTAATGCTTCCAAAACACAGTACTGTACCTTGATGAACAAGAAGCGTCCTAGCGCTCATCCGGTTTCGATGGATGGCCGAGTTCTGCCAAAGAACCGTTTATTTCGGCTGGCCGGAGTGCAGATCACCGAGGACTTGATCTGGCACGGACACATCTCGTCAAGGCCCAGATAATACCTAGCCTCGAGTACTGCTCACATGTTTGGAGTGCTGTCGCCCAAATACATTATCCATGCTCGATGCTGTCCACCAGAGGAGAGCTGACCGGTGATCAATGACTTCTCTAACGGACAGCCCCGAGACCCTCTCTCACCGGCAGACCGTCGGTGATCTGGCTCTTATCGACCGCTACGCTAATGACGTTTGCTCCTCAAATCTCCCCTACATGACGCCTGTTTTCGGCCTCCCATCCTAATCGTACCGAACTTCGCACACCCAGAACTGGAGGATACGACTGCTCCTTTGTCCCTGGGTATCGAGATTGTGGAACAATCTACATGAGGATGCTTTTCCCAGTGCCACTATAATCATAGGCAGTTCAAAATCAGATTAACAAAATTTCTTTAAGCTCCTCATAGCAGTCGCGGTGCTCTGACATTTAGGCTTCTGTCTGCGCGGCTGTTTCGGTGTAAAAAAGCCGAAGCCAATTACATAATGCGTTATAGAGAAAGCATGAATGTTGAAAAAAAAACTCAAAATACGAAAATATTTTAGAAACACTATACAGGATTAGGGACTTTCATTCCTTAATTAAATCAAACACCAAGTGACACCATCTTTTTTAAAAGCCATTCCACGAATGCACCCTTTCTCGCAATGACTCTGTGATCGCATATCGTATTTTTTCTAGGGATATGTGATATTTCGTTGATGAACTGAATACATTGGAGCTTTTAGAGAATTCATCATATTATTCCAAATATACAATCTTATTGGACTGTCATTTTAATATGAAGGCCCTAAGTACGTGTAAGTTTACTTCGAGCCTTGTATTGCAATGCAGGGAGGCTTTGGATAGTCTAGCAGCGAGGCATCCGGTATCGTTAGTGTAGGTTCAGAGTCACGCTGGGTTAAAAGACAATGATTTGACGAACAGTCTTGTGAAAGCAGGATCATCGAACATGCTTGTTGGTCCTGAGCCAGCCCTAGGGGTGCCCGCGCAGGATGAAGAGGGAACTGGAGAAGTGGATTGCAAGACAACACTCTCAGAAACGGAGAAGCATCTCTAGATATCTCCGTCATGCATCGTAGGACCCAGTATTAAGGATGAACGTTTTTGCTTATCTTTGGATAGAGCCAGCCTGAGGTTGTTGGTGGGACTACTCTGTGGTCCTAACACGTTGAGGCGCCACCTCCATGTTATGAGGGTACCTAAGGATCCCATGTGTGAGCGCTGCGGGGTAGAGGAAGAGTCCGCGGCGTATGTTCTGTCGCTGTGAGGCTCTGAGCTACTACAGGCAGACTATTCTGGGGTCCAACACCTTGGATCCCCAGAATGTTTAGGAGCGCCGACTCCTCATGGTGGCCGGTATGACTCTAATTTCATAATTCATTCATCTCCCTACTGAGCGGCGCCGTGGCAAATGCTTGTTCCCGAAGTTGTTGTATCCAGCATACAACTTCTTCCGGTTCAAGTGATTGTACACGCGTTAAGGAATACCTCAGTACCGATTGCCGGGTGGCGGTACGCAGCGGCGGCTCGTGGTCTATGATACAGGGGGTTCACAAGTGGTATAAAATAATTTTTTTTACCACCACCAAAATTTTTATGTAATGCGTGACGTAGAAGGCAATAAGAGTACTAAAACAATCATCAAGGACACATTTTTTGTTATTTTTTTTATTATACACAAGAAAATACATTTATAAAAAATACAATTTTTTTAATGAGTACAGTGTTTAAACGTAAAGTCCATTCTCCTGATTTTATTTGCAGAAAATTTATCAATAACTAACTCGTTAAAGTTTGGAATACCCGCTATACATTTTTTCTCGATAGATAGCATTGCTAGCGCTGACAGTCTTTCTTCATTCATAGAACTTCGCAAAAATGTTTTTATTCTCTTCAATGTCGAAAAGCATCTTTCACTTTCGGCCGTAGTCATTGGTATGGTAACAATTATTTGTAAAAGTGTAAAGGTGGCAGAAAATATGCTCTGAAGATTATTTTCTATAAAAAACTGTAACAAACTAATGGCACCAGTCATATTCCTGAAGTCAGGTCGCCGGTAAATTAATTCCAATTCAGTCTGGAGACGAACTTTATCTAAAAACGAATATGCTTCTACTACAGTTTCCAAATATTGCAATGGAAAATGCTTTTCAAATTGTGGAAATTTGTCAGAAGAAAGAAGAATAGCTGCATTTAAATGTTTTGTAAAAGAAAATCTATCTGTTACATGTGTAATTATGGTATCACAAACTTCCTTGGCTGCAACAGCTCTGCAAATATGCTGGTCTTCATTTGCACGACGCTTTTTAGTTTGAGTAGTAGTGGTATCTTCAGAAATTTCAGTTTCAATTGTTTCCAAGCAGTCTCTCTCTTTTTGGATGCAGTTTTCAAAACACTTTATGGCAGTCTGAATTTGCACTGGGTCAGTCACTGTTTTTTGTAACTGATTATATAAAATATCAGCATGTGGCAATATTCGATGAAATACAGTTAGCCAGAACACAAACTTAGAATCTTGTAGCATACGGCCAATACCAGTGGCTTGATTGATGGTAACAGTTTGTTTTGAAGTAGCTTCTATTTTTTCCATGCATTCTATTAACAATTCGCGATATTCATATACTGTATTTATAGATCTGCTTTTAAAATTCCATCTTGTAACAGAAGACCTAGGAACTCTTGCACCAACAATGTCATCCAAAACTGCAACTCGTTGTGGAGAATGAGAAAAAAAAGTTGAAATATCGCTTAAATTTGAAAAAAATACCCGTACTTCTTGATTTTGGCTTGTAGCTTGCAATAAAATCAAATTTAGCTGGTGGGCATAACAATGAATGAAATAAGCATAAATATAATCGCGTTGGATAAGAGCTTGAACACCTCCACGACGTCCACTCATTACACTAGCGCCGTCATAACTTTGAGCTATCAGTTTCTCTGGTTTATCTAGCACTTGTATTAAATTAGTTCTCACACATTCTGAGAGACTAACTGCATCGTGGTCAGGGGGGGTAACAAAATTCCAAAAACGTTCAACTGGCCTTCCATCTGGTAGAATGTACCTAAATACTGTAGTCATTTGATAACAATTAGCTACATCCGTTGTTTCGTCAGCCATAACAGCAACAAATTCAGCTTCCAAAATTTCTTTCCTTATATTTTCCTGAGCCACTTGTAACATGCAATCTAACAATTCGTTTTGAATGATTTTTGATACCCCTTTGAATACTGTCGATTTTTCAAAATGATCTTTAAGTGCTATATCTAATTCGGCAGTGAAATTTATTAAACCTCTAAAAATACCAGGATTTGATGAACCATCTTTTTCGTCGTGACCGCGGAGGGTTAATTCAAAAGCTCCGCAAAATTTTATGCAATCAATAATTTTTGAAAGCACATACCTATTCTTTCTAACTTGTTCATTTTGCTGTTGAATACTGCGCCTATATGCACTGTCCAACTGCTGCCGTATATCTACTTTTCCCAAAAGCTGCATTTCCAGTTGCGCATTGATATGGACTTGAGTGTTTTCATGTTTCTTAATTTTTTGTGCTAAATGTCCTAAGTCGGCTATTCCATTTTTTGTCCAGGCAGGCTCTGCAACCCCGTGACCAAACAACAAACAGGAAAAACAAAACAAACGGTTTGTTGTGCTGCATCCACAAATCCAGTTATTCTTTTCATATATTTCCATTTTAAACTTTCTAATAAAGTCTCTAGATTTACCCTTTGTGGTCTGAGTTAAGTTAATTTCTGGTGTAGGTCTTCCCGCATTTTTTATTTCAATTTTTTGCTCCAAACTCAATGAACTGAAGTTATGTTTCAAATATTCCACAGTGAAACCATTCATTTTAACTCAATATTTTAGTAAAACACTGCTACGAACATAAAAATTCGAACACACCTCCGATTACTGCATAAAATGCACGCGCAACGGACAATGGCGCACTCCAGAAGTGTGCGCCTTCTCCAACTAAAATTGCCATAACCCCGCTATACCCCGCAACCAGAACAGCTTGGTGAGAAACACACTAATCCCGCGTACATGATCGCATATGCGACTATTCGTCGTCATCCGCCGTCACCCGTCGGCGGCAGTCGGATCGGGCCAGACCAAATCACAAGTCGGAGTCGGAATCGCCCGAATCAGGCAGCGCAGCGGGAAGAGTGGTGACTCACCAGTGGAGAGCTACTAGATCTTTGATTTTATAGGATTAAATATCAGGGAGGCTCAGACTTTATTTGAGAAATTATTAAATGGATGTATTATTTATTTTGGGGGTGCACGTGCTCATGTGCTCCTACAGTGGAACCGCCGCTGGGTACAAGTCCGCCAACGGGCCACTTTAGGTCTATTTAATATCACTAACACGTAAAAAGAAGATGGTAGACAAGGACTAGTCGACCGAGGCGGTAACACCCGCTAGCTTTTTCATCATCGAAGATAAAATTTGTTTTTTGAACATCTGCGGGGTTAACAGCAACATTCATGCTGTTCATCACTACCTGCAATCCAATAGTCCCGCCGTGCTTTTCTTGGCGTAGATAAAAATCTCAGAGTCTGCACCGATTAACCATTTTAACCTCCCAAACTACGAGGAGCACTCCAATCTGAGAAAGAACGGTGGAGTTATGGCTTTTGTCCGCAGCAGTATTTCCTGCTGCAGAGATGTTTCTTAGGAATCAGACCGGAAGGACATTCCGTGACTTCGCCTCAACTCCAAAACATCACCCAAATTTATCTGCTGCCTTTATCGCTCTCCCTCGGACCATAACTGGGATGACCTACTCGAATACCTCGCCGTCCAGATCGACTTCCTGAACATCAATCACCATGCTTCAGAGGTAGTTGTTCTCGGTGATTTCAATGCCCATAATGAGCTTTGGTTGGGCTCAAACAAGACCGATGCAGCAGGTCGTGCAGTCGAAGCGTTCGCTCTCACTCAAGGGCTGACCCAGCTGGTGATAAGCCCTACTTTTTTCCCCCGCGTCTCGTCACACGCCAGTAGCCTGCTGGATCTCTTTCTAGCCACGCATCCTGTCTTTTACAGCACTGCTGTCCTGTCCCCCCTGGGTAACTCAGACCACGGTGTTGTGGAGGTTAGGTTTCGGTCAGAACCCTCTGTGGCAGCAGAAACTCGTACAAGCCCCAAAACTTGGCTTACGGACATGACGACTTTGAAGGGCTCAGAGACTTCTTCTCTAGCTTTCCTTGGAGAGATGTCTGTTTCACTGACGCGGATGCGTCGGCTGTCTGTTCTTCGATAACCGAAATTATCCACGTCAGAATAGAGGAATATATCCCACACACAGTGAAAGTGTCTAAACCAGGGTCCAACGGCTGGTTCAACAAATCGTGTGACACTGCTCGCCGGCAGAAGATCAAGGCACACAGAATTTTCTTACAAAACCCCACTGTAGAGAACAGACAAGCCGACGTCGAGTCCAGGACAAGCAGATTGAAAAGAACTTCTCACACAGTAGCCTCCCACCACTTACGTGTCAGAATGGAACTATTGTATTCGACTCAAACGTCAAGGCGGAAGTGCTAGCCAAGATCTTTGCTGCCAAGTCCACCATGGACGTCCCTCCCAACGCCCAAGTGCCGTCAATTCAAAGGGTTCCCTACACTATGCGGGAGGTAACATTCAGGCATAAGACCGTAAGACGAGTGCTCTTGCCGCTCGACATCAACAAAGCTTCTGGTCCGGACTTGATTCCTGCCATTGTACTAAGGAGGTGTGCGCAACAATCTTGTACAGTTCAATGCTTCCAAAACACAGTACTGTACTTGGACGAACAAAACGTGTCCTAGCGCTCACCCGGTTTCGATGGATGGCCGAGTTCTGCCAAAGAGCCATTCATTTCGGCTGGTCGGAGTCCAGATGACCGAGGACCTGATCTGGCATGAACACATCTCGTCAATAGTTGCAGCTGCTGGGAAAAAGCTAGGCTATTTAGGGCTACAAAGTACTTTTCTCCACATGACGTTCTCAATCTATACAAGGCCCAGGTAAGGCCTATCCTCGAGTATTGCTCACAGCCAACTACATTATCCATGCTCGATGTTGTCCAGAGGAGGGCGGTCCGACAGATCGATGACTCTTCTGTAACAGGCATTCTCACAACCCTTTCGCAACGGCGGGCCGTCGGCGATCTAGCTCTTTTCTACCGCTACACCAACGGGCTTTGCTCCTCAGAGCTCTTTTCCATGATGCTGCCGCGCGATGTGCCTGTCAGGCAGAACTGCCTGACTTTGGCGTCCCATCCTAACCGTGTCGAACTTCGTACATCCAGAACTGGCCGATACGACCGCTCCTTTGTACCGAGGGTGTCCAGATTGTGGAACAATCTACAAGAGGAGACTTTTCCCAGTTCTACTAACCTTAGGCAGTTCGAAAATCGTATTAACAAAATTTCTTTGGGATCATCATAGCAGCCGCGGTGTTCCGGCGTTTAGGCTTCTGCCTGCACGGCTGCTTCGATATAAAAATATCTCTAATGCAGTCAGTTACATTATTTTCCATATCCAACTTCTATACCTCTAAAAATACCCATAAAAACAGTTTGCTGGAGTATTTAAAGTATCAGAATGATGGAGGTAAAACTTGTTGATGGTTGTTTCAGATCCAAGCGTACACCGAAGTAGGATCTGGTGAAGTATCTCAACTCGTCTTTGCCAACACCAGTATCGAGTCGCCAATACCCATACTTATCATATCAAAAAATGAATCTGTCTTCATCGACGATATGGACAAAAATCTCACCGTACCTCTGATAGAAAACATTGCACCACCAGTTAAACTGGCCCACATCAGCAGAGAAAATAAGACGTTTTGGATCAACACCAAGAAAGAAATTGTTTTGTTCGACATGCAGAATCACAACCAAAACACTATATTCGAAATTGAAGGTGAACCACTGGGCATTACAGTAGACTGGCTGGAAAGAATTATATACTATGTGCAGCTAAAAGATGGAAAATCTACAGTACATAGACTAGACTTAAATCTACTTGAAAGTCAAATGAAAAAAACTGTGCTTCTTGAAGTTGATAGTGTAATATACAGCATAAAAATTTCCCCACTAACTCAAACGTTGTATTGGCTTGAGGAATCGGCGAACAAATTCAAATTGATGCAGAGTACTAGTGGAGGAAGTAACATCAAGCCATTTTTCCAAGACAGCAACTATCCCACAGACAGTAACTGCAACTGCCCTCATTTTATTGAGTTGGGGTCATGCTTCACTGTAGACACATCAGACATTGACACTCCTTTGATAATATTCATCGATCTACTCAGCGAGAATATTTTTTCAACCCCAGATGGATGTTTCTGCTCTGTAATAGTGAGTAATGAACTTGTGAGAGAAGCTTCGCCAGTGCAACTTATAGAAACTGATTACAGTGCTGTCTATTGGGCAAATGAAGAATATATCTACTTTTTAAAGAGAAGTGAGGCACAAACATTGATTAAGCAGGTACGTAATCTTATCCCATTCCATCCACTTTGACAAACCTGCGCTGCCCAAAAAAAAGTGTTACTTCAGACCATAAACAAAATGTTCCCGTGATGGTTCTCAAAGTATATTTGAAGCTCATATAATTTCATTGAAAGATTCTGTACACATACGGTAGTTAAATACGGTTTAGAAAGTAGATGTTGAACGCAATGTTTGAGAAATAGACCTGCGTGTTCGAAAATTTTACCATTCTGTTTTAATTTTAGGGCATGCGTGGAAAGTTGAATAATACAGAGTGTAAACGATACGATAGTCATTATTAAAATGGGTGATAGATGGGGTTAAAAGGGGCAAAAAGTTTCATATAACATGGGGGTCAAAACGGCATTTTTTTAGAGAAAAGCGACTTTAAAGTAAAATAAAATATGACAACGCCGCAATGCCCGACGCAAATTACGACGGAACGCAGTGTAACTAAAGATGGAGTTTGTTATTTTTGGATCTTAGCTATTATTTATTTATTTGATAATGTACTCGTAAAATGCAAACAATTGAAAAAAACGAGTCTTACCACTACCTGTCTCAGCGCTTCACCTAGTGTGAAAAAGTTTATTGAACGTATTAAAAAATCCACTTATAAATAGGGAACACAATTTTGATACATACATTGTATTTCTTTTTAAAACCCACACTGCACTTTTTTTGTATTCAAAGAAGGTGTTCAAAATGTCATCCTCCACTTTCCACACCAGCGACGAACCCAGTTTCTTCTTACTCTAGGTCCTCGAAGTTGTCCATTTATTATTTCAGCCGCATTAAAAATTGTTTCGCGAAGTTGTGCTTCAGTGCTCCAATACCAGAAATCCATCGAATTGAGGTAAGGAGATCTTGCTGGCCATTTTCGAGGATCAGGAGCATTTCGAACGATAATGTTCACTAAAATACTTAATGACGCCTCTACAAATGAGTGGTGGTACACCGTCATGAAGAAACCACAAATTCTGTCTCCATTGTAATTAGCTTGTTGTCTAAGGTCTGTTCGAAAAGTTCTGACAACTTTGGGGGTAACTCAAAAGGGCCAATTACCTGATTGTCAAGAATACCCGCCCAAATATTTATTTTAAAACGTTGTTGGAAATGACCTTCACGAATGGTATGGGGATTTTCTTGGGCCCACGTGTGAGTATTATGGAAATTTAATATCCCGATCTCTTGATTCGAGAACATTGCAAATAAGCACGACGACGTACGCGAACAATAACAAAACAACATACTAACCACTGTCACCGTTTGCGATCGATTGCAGGTTCGATAAGAGTGATGATGACCGACCTGCTGTTGTCATGTGTGTTTTAAATATTCAATTTAATGAAACTTAGTTACTTACTGACTACAAATTTTGGCTTAACTTAGAAAAACTTAATTTGTTAATTATCCAATTTAAAAACGTTTTAGATTAGATTATAAAAATTAGGCAGTTTGTGGTGATTGTGGTCGATATAAAGCACTTAAAGTTGTAAACTATAAAGCCATTTAGACAAAATTCTATTGACTTTTGGACCATGGGTCATATGAACTTTTTGTCTTGTTTTGACCCCCCCTATTACACATTTCAATAATGACTACCATAACATTCACACCCTGTATAAATAACCATCTCAAAATAACTAGTACAACTCTATATGTTTATAGTTTTATAATATATGGTATTCTTACTATGCAATCCATTCAGTTGCCACTACTCAATTTGTGGGTGACTTTAATAATACAAAAAATTCAATAGATTGGGATGATTTCACTTGCCCTAACACAGTTTTTCTGATGTTACATTAATAATGGCTCAAAAATAAGATTTGCGGGAACCCTAATCATTTTGACGAAAAAAATGTATTCCCGGTATATGTATACTATATTTTGCAAACGGCATGATAGTACAACTTTTTTTACTTCCACGCCACCGATAAAGAAGTATTGTACCACTGAAAAGTTTCGAAAATGAGGTATTGTTTTTTTGATGTGAATTCACGAAAAACCATGTCGGCTAACCCTTGGCCCATCTATACCATGCAAAGTACCTCTCGGAGTTTGACGAAATTACCAAGGGCGAAAGAGCTTTGTGGTTTTCGAAAATTGTTCCAGTGGCGACAGAGCTACGAGCACAAAAGCGAAAAATTTGAAAATCTGTCATACTTTTTGACGTTTTCATAGTTTTCAGAAATTTTTGTTAGGGATTGGAAGTTTGTTCGCTTCAGTATACCGGGTGTAAACGTTATGGTAGTTATTATTGAAATTGGTAACGGGGGGGGTCAAAACAAGTCAAAAAGTTCATATGAACCATGGTCCAAAAGTCAATAGATTTTTGTCTAAATGGTTTTATAGTTTACAACTTTAAGTGCTTTATATCGACCACAATCACCACAATCTTACTAATTTTTATAATCTAATCTAAAACGTTTTTAAATTGGGTAATTAACAAATAAATGGCATTAAGTTTTTCTAAGTTAAACCAAAATTTGTAGTCAGTAAGTAAATTTCATTGAATTAGATATTTAAAACACACAAGACAACAGCGCGTCGGTGATCATCACTCTTATCGAACCGGCAATCGATCGCAAACGGTAACAGTGGTTAGCATGTTGTTTTGTTTTTGTTCGCGTACGTCGTCGTGCTTATTTGCAATGTTCTCGAATCAAGAGATCGCCGACATGTTGTTAGTTTACGGTGAAGCTCGTCAGAATTCAAATCTTGCAGCCCAAATTTATCGCGACAGATTTCGCCAACGGGTACACCCAGACAGAAGGACATTTGTGCAAGTCTACCAAAGACTTCGAGATACAGGAAGTGTTCAGCCCACTAATATTCGCACTCGTGACAGACAGGTTACTGTAGAGCAGGAGGGACAAATTTTAAATATCGTGGAAATCAATGCAGATATCAGCACTCGGGAATTAGGCCGCCGCGAAGGACTATCGCATACCATAGTCCATAGCAGCCTACGGGAAAATTTGCTTTATCCCTACCATGTACGAGTGCATGCCTTGTTACCAGAAGACTATCCTCACAGACTAACATTCTATCAGTGGTTTTTGCACAAAAACATTGAAAATCCGGATTTTTTTAAAAACATTCTAGCGACGGACGAATGAACTTTTACGCGAGACGGGATATTAAATTTCCATAATACTCACACGTGGGCCCAAGAAAATCCTCATACCATTCGTGAAGGTCATTTCCAACAACGTTTTAAAATAAATATTTGGGCGGGTATTCTTGACTATCAGGTAATTGGTCCTTTCAAGTTACCCCCAAAGTTGTCAGGAGAAGGATACCTTAGGTTTCTAGCCAATAACCTACCAGAACTTTTGGAACAGACCTCAGACAACATGCCATTACAACGGAGACAGAATTCGTGGTTTCTTCATGACGCGGCACACCACAAATTTTTAGAGGCGTCATTCAGTATTTGAATGAACATTATCCAAATCACTAGATCGGTCGAAATGCTCCTGATCCTCGAAAATGGCCAGCAGGATCTCCTGACCTCAATCCAATGGATTTCTGGTATTGGGGAGAACTTAAAGGGGTGGTTTATGGAGCTGGTCCAATAACAACTGAAACAAAACTTCGCAACTTGTGTGGAAAGTGGAGGACGACATTTTGAACACCTTCTTTAAATAAAAAAAGTGCAGTTTTTAAAAGGTTTTAAAAAGAAGAACAATGTGTTTATCAAAATTGTGTTCCCCATTTATAAGTCGATTTATTTAACACGTTCAATAAACTTTCACACACCAGGTGAAGCGCTGAGACAGTTAGTGGTAAGTCCGTTTTTTTAATTGTTTGCATTTTACGAGTACATTATCAAATAATGAAATGATACCCAAGAGCTAAAAATAACAAACTTCATCTTTATTTACACTGCGTTCCGTCGTAATTTGCGTCTGGCATCGCGGCGTTATCAGATTTTTTTTACTTTAAAGTCGCTTTTATCTAAAAAAATGCCGTTTTAACCCCCATGTTATATGAAACGTTTTGCTTCTTTTAACCCCCTCTATAAGCCATGTAAATAATGACTATCATAACGTTTACACCCTCTATATTTTCAAATTCAAGTTGTACTGTCTTTTATTTCAGAAAAAAATATAAAATTAATTTTTTTGATCTAATATGACAAGTTAGTATTAACAATTTAAGACCTACTTAAAAAAACTGCTAACTAGCTTACTGAATGGTTTCAGACTGGCGTGACAGACCTAACAATCTACGGCCACCATATTCAACCTCATCCCCCAACGCACTGCCTCAGTCCAAAACAAGTCGCCTACACAGTTTCTTTGGTATTCGCCACTTCGACCAACGCTCGTCTACGTATGCCATCAGTAGAAACTCACCAAGATTGCCGGAACTTCGCGATAGCAACGGTCAAATACACAGTGTTCTATAGAGAAGAAGAACAGGATGAGTTCGCTAGCAGTAGCATCAGCACTTGGAATGATGAGGTCGAAATTGAGAGGTTGAAACCGTTTACTAAGTATGTAGTCACTGTTGGGGTTAGTAATTATTTCACGAGAAGAGTAGGAACTTTCGTTGGACCGCCAATTGTCTTTCAAACGGCCCCTGGAGGTGAGTATACATGGTTACGTTTGGTTTCAGGTATTATAGAACATATGTAGAATTTTATAAAAAAATACAGAGTGTCCAATATTCCCTGGACATAGAAGTACTACGTATTTTCAGACTTAAAATAAGTCAATTGGAGGTGATTTACCTTTATACAAAAGTGCTCCGTTTAACCGTTAGAGGGCGTCAAAGTTTTTTTTAAACACATTTTTTCAGATATTTTTGGAACCGACAGTCCACTTTGAATAAAATTTGGAACACATGTTTGGCTATATATCCTAATATTTGACTTTCACAAAAGGCCCTAAAGGTTTGAGAAGGGTGAAAACTAGCCCCGCCCCTACATAAATTATAGCTCTATAACTCTGCCAATGAACCTGATTTTTTTTATTTGAATTATCTTTTTATTTACTTCATTCTTTGTTGCAGTCAAACTTGAGTCATTTATTTTAACAGCTTGTAGAACTCGTCAAAAGGAGTTGATAGACCAAAAAGTTCTACCAGAGCATTTATTGCTCCCTCATGATACACCAACTCTTTCAAACAGCCCCACAGAAAAAAAAACGCAAGGCATTGAATCCGGGGAGCGAGCAGGCCTAGAAGCGCGTCCATTCGAAAACTCATTATTTAGATCTTCATGAACTTCTCGTCTAACATGCTGTGGAGCCCCATCATCCAGTATCATTTCAGGTTGAGCAGGTCTTCCAACGTGACCTTCTCGTTGTTCTTTTAAATATCCTGTGTCACGAAGTCTAATAACTAAATTTACAAACATCCGTGGGGCCGGATGATTTCTTAAAGGAAACCTTTCCGCATACAACCTGCATGCTGCGGCAGCATGATGTTGACACACTCCATATATTACTATTATGTCCACTAGTTCATTGTTTTCTTAAGCATGAGCCATTTTTTCACACAAAATAATCAGACATATGAAGGTATACGCACTATTAAAAGACTGATACAACTAATCGAACCAAAGAACCATACATTAACACAAAAAGTTTGCCAAATTTATATAAACGATAGAGTAGTAAACAAAAAACGCTAAGATTTTATACGGAGGTGGTCGAGAATATAAAAAAATCTGTGTAGTAACATTCTTATTTTTTTAAATTTTCAATTTTTTACTATTTCTTTTATTACCTATTCAACTTTTATATAGATGATTTTTGACGAGTTCTACAAGAAGCTAAAATAAATGACTCAGCTTAGAAAACACCCTGTATAAACAGACCATCTCCCGTAGCTTTCGAAAAAAAAATGTTTTTCGCTGCTGGTTTTTAAAAAGTTTCCTCCTTCTGTTTAGATTATTTGTGATTAAGTTCTTGTTGTTTCTCGTGAATATGGAAAATTCTTTTGTTGTTAGTAGTTTGTTTCCTGTGTAACCAGAGAGATATCCAATTCGACGATTTGAAATCGGCAGACCTTAGTAAGCATAGAACGCCGACTTCGAGAGCTTGGTTAGTTCTAACCTCTAAAGCCATGTACAGATATGTAACAACACCGCGAACCGAACCACGCGACGAACCGCGCCGCGCTAGTCTAGAGCGTAGAGCTGATTACCGTTACAGCTCGCCCGATCCAGGCTCTGTCGGTTTTTCAGCGCAACATCAAACGAATGGCTCGCGATGAAGTTGCACATGTCTGAACAGGCATACCGGTGCGGCGAGCACGCGCTCATCTCTGTAAATGGATAGACCCCGTGAAGAGAAGATGGAATGGTCTGAGGAGAAAACTCTTTTGGTTATAGAGCATTACAGAGCAGCGGAATTGTTGTGGGATGCAAAACATACCCTGCATTACAATAAATTAAAAAAAAATGATGTCTGGGAGCAGATAGCGTCCACAATGGGAACAACAGCTGGCTTATGTAAACGGAAAATGGAAATTCCGTTATCAAATTGTTGCAACCGTGTGCTGATCTATTGGTATATAACTGCGATTGCCACCATCGTCATCACTTGGATTTACATAATTCGTAGTGAATATAAATATAGGCAGCTGCAGCTACTGCTATATCCATTTCAGTTAGTATTCGTCTTTCACTGAACGAGACAAATATCAAAGTTGGATCGGCATTTTGTTGCGCGATGTTGGTTGCACGACGTCGTTCAGTTTGTGGTGATGCTCGTTGCAATATTGTTCGTCAAAATGCGCACGCTGCGGTTCGTCGCGAGGTTCGGTTCGCGGTATTGTTACATATCTGTACATGGCTTAAGAGTCGACGCTCAGAAATCGCAGCAAACCCGAACACCGCTACTGGAAGAAACTGTTCTTGAAGTGGTCGAAGAAAATCCATGTATCAGCACTCGCAGACTAGAACATGGGCAAGGAGCTCAAAAAAGCACTGCTAACCGGATTTTAAATAACACATACGTTCTTTTCACGTTGAACCTGCCCAGGAATTATTGCCTAGTGGCAATCACTCAAGTTTGAGATTTGTAGAAAGTGTAACGCAGAGCAGCTGATAGGTCATTTCACAACAAAATTTTGTTTAAAGATAAGTCATGTGCCCGTCGAGGTATGATAAATTCGCATAATACACCTGCTTACGCTGAAGAAAATCCGCATGCAGTTTGAGAAAGACATTTTCAATAGGAATTTAAAATTTACGTTTCAATAGAGGTTATTGGTAACTTTTTATTTGGTCCGTATAGGTTGCCTGGTAAATTAAACGGAGCTGTTCATTATCTACAATCCGTTTTACCTGAATTATTGTAAGAAATGACATATTTTTTGTGCAAGATGGTGCTTAACCTCATTTTGCGAGGGCTATAAGAAATTACATGAACGAGAAATTTGATGATCAAGAAGCTCCTGTTCAATGGCCACCACGCTCCCGGATCTTATAATCCTTGCAATTTTTTTATATGGGGAGCATCAAAAACAAAGGTATACGAGGTTTAGATAGACAACGCAAATCAGCTATGGGACAGGAATCAAAATGCTGCAATGCCATCTCAGAAAAGATTAACTATATTTTTTGCGCCATATCGTTATGTGCAGTAACGATAATTGTGGTCATATTGAATACCTTTTATGAAAAGTTTGCACCATTGTCTGTAGTAAATAAAGTTGCGATAAGTAATATCATACTTGTTTATTTCCGCTAACTACACTTAAAGAATTAATAAGACGCGTGGGAACCTCTTGATGCAATAGAAGAAATTCCGGGTAAATGTAGCCTGAAGAGATGCAACTTATTTTTTTTCTCAAAAACTAACCGAGATGGCATGTTTTTATAAGAGACAAAAAATTAAGTAAATAGAAATATCAACTAAATAAAAAAAATCAGAGTTATCGGGAAAGTTGCCCAAAAATTCTGCTATAATTTATTAGGGGCAGTTTTCACCCTTCTCGACTCCTTTCATAAAAGTAAAATATTAGAAAGTCTAGTAAAACATAATTGTGTCCCAAAGTTCATTGAAATCGAACTGTCGGTTCTTAAAATATCTTAAAAATTGTCCAATCTTTGAGTCTAAAAATACTTGGTACTAGTCCATGAAATATTGGAACATACTCTAGACTTTCATAAAAAATAGACGAATTTTACGGAAAAATCATATTCTTGGAGATAACTAAAAATAACAGATAGGTATTTACTTATTGGCACTGTTTTATACGTTTTTAGCTCCATCTAAACCACGCCAAGTGTACGTCAGAGTATTAAATCCAAACCTAGCTGAGGTCAAATGGGTCCCTCCGAAAGAGTTGAATGGACCAATGGTTTACTACGAGATTCACTGGCAAACGGACAGTACGATATCAGGTGTTAGACAAAAAGGAGAGTTAAGTGTTAATAGCACTTCCAAACATACAGCTCTATTAAAGAAACTGTCTCCAAACGAAACTTATACGATATGGGTAAGTAAACCGATACAGTGGAACCCCGATTATCCGAAATCCGCTTTTTCCGAAACAGATCGCATACAATAATTTTTCCGTTTTAACCGAAGTTGTTCGGGAAATCGGCGCATGATCCGAAATTGCCGTCTGTGTAGTTCCCCTTTCGGCGTTTGCAACATTAGATTCGCTGCCGGTAATTCCCCAAGCGCGTTTGCGGAATTCACTGGTATGTGAGCGTGTATGTTTGTTTCAGTCAGGTTCATAATCGCTAATATGAGCAGCATAGAAATAAATGTAAACGCGTTGTTATTACCATAGAACAGAAACTTGAGGCAATCGGACGTTTAGGCAGAGGTGATTTGCTTGAAAACGTGGCAAGTGATTTGGGTGTGGGCGTGAGTTATCAACGCGAGAAAATTGAAAAGTGGTCTAATGTTCTGACATCATCGCAGCCGTCCCGGAAAACTATGAAAAATGGAGAATACCAAAAAGTGGACGACGCTTTATATCTGTGGTTTACACAGAATCGAGAACGTGGAATACCAATTTCCGGACCAATTCTAAAGCAACAGAAAGTCAACTTAAGTAAAGAAGAAAGTTATTGAGACGCCTGATAACTCTACAAATAGTGATGGTTGGCAGCATAGATGGAAACAACGACACGGTATGCAAGAATTAAAAGTTTGCGGAGATAAGTTATCTGCTGATCAAGATTTGGAGAACATTTTAAAGAATTCATGAAGCAGTGTGGTTTAAATCCAGAACAAATTTTCAACTGCGACGAAACGGGCCTAAACTATAAATTGTTACCGGCGAAAAGTGTAGCTTCAAAACAAAAATCTGGAGCTCCTGGTTACAAACGCAGTAAAGAACGTGTAACTATAATTGCTTGTAGCAGTGCTTCCGGTACACACAAACTTCCTTTGTTGTTATTCGAAAAATCAGCACTTAAACACGTCCGTCCCAACGCTCTTCCAGTGTGGCATAAACATAAAAAATGCCTGGATGGATACTGCTGTAAGGACTGGTTTTACAATCATTTTGTTTCCAAGACATAACGATATTTGAATAATAGTAGTAGTAGAAAGATTTAATTAGCACATTTGGCCACATAAACAGAATAATTGTAAACAACTTAGAACTAGTAAATTCAAGCCATATGGTGTATGATGTAAATGCTGGGCAACCTATAATTGTAGATTTAACAAGTGATTTCTCAATTTTACTTTAAATTTTGTCAAAGTTTTCTGGTTTTTTATCTCCGAGTATAATTTATTATATTCAATCAACCCTTGATGGAATACAGATTTGTAGCATATGTTATACTTTTTGGTCATTAAATGGAAGTCATCTTTATTTCTGGTATTATGTAAATGATGGTCGATATTTAATGATGTTAAATTAGTTAGACTTGATGGAAATATATTATTTTTTACTTTATAAATGAATATCATTACAAGATATTTGATAAAATTTTTTATATTGAGTAATTTTAATTTGCTAAGCATTTGCCTAATTGGAGTATATTTATCTTTATTTAGTATTATTCTCATGCACTTATTTTGTAAAATTTGCAGTCTTTCAAAAATGGAATTATTTGCCAAATCTAGAATAGTCGAACAGTACAAGAAATTTGGAAAAATTATGGTATTATAGATAATTTTTCTGCTATATGAACTCAGACGTCCAGAAACTCTCGATAAATATCCCGCTTTACTACTAATCTTATTTATAACTTTTTCATAATAAATATCAAAAATTAATCGAAAGTCAACAAAAACCCCCAGGTATTTAAAATTTTCTACGAATTCAATATCTTCACCATCAATATTCAGTTGAACATTTGTACATTGTTTTTTTCCGTTTAACAAGGCTTTCGTTTTACTTGCATTTAATTTTAGTCTGTTAGATGCTAACCATTTTGAGACAAGCTTCAAGTCTTCATTTATATAAGAGATACCAGACTGAATATTTTTAGTACTTATATAAATCATAGTGTCATCGGCGAAAATCTGAATTTTGCATTTTTTGACTATGACTATGCCAGGTAAATCATTTATGTATAAAATAAAAAGAAATGGTCCCGGGATGGGAACTGCCCTGTGGACACCCAACGTATTTTCAATTTTTGATGAAATAGTGTCATTAACTTTTGTAACTTGCATCCTTTTAGACAAATAATTTCTAAACCAATCTAAAACACTTCCTGTTATACCATATGCCTTTAATTTACCTAACAAAATATCTCTATGAATCGTTTCAAATGCCCTCTTCAAATCCAAAAATACTGCTATGACAACTTCTTCTGAGTCTATGGATCTTCTCCAATTCTCAGTTACCAACTGGAAAGCTGTTTCTTTGGAATATTTTTTTCGAAAGCCTCCACTAAAATTTTGTTTTCTTCTATAAACTGCATTAATTGGTCATGCACTATGGACTCTAATAATTTTTCAATGTCTGGTAACACATTTACTGGTCTCATATCGCTGCATCTTTTAGAATTTTTTATTTTGGGAACTGGTGTTATTGTAGAGCATTTCAAATTTTCAGGAAAAGAACTGCTTCTCAGTGAACAATTGATCCAATTTAATACAGGATATCCCAAAATTTCGAAACAGTTTTTCAGCACGTTTTTAGTAGTGATTTTGGCACAGTTGTTATTTGATTTTAAACTGTTTACTTTTTTCTTAGATAATTCAATGATACGCTGTGAAATTTTGAAAGTGTATGCAACATTTCCCCCTGCAAACTGATTTTCATATAGTCAGGTGCAGCATTGGCAGTACCCACAATATCAACAATACTTTCCACAAAATATTCATTTAGTTTGTTTGCAATCACCAAAGAATTTGTTTCGGTACCGTTTTCGAATTGAACTTGATTTACACAATCATGCGGCTTCGAATTGATCAATCTTTTTAAAGTCTTCCACATCTTTACACTGTCGCACTTGTTATTATCGATTTGTTTATCGTAAAATTTCCTTTTTTCTTCTCTAATTACATATACACATTTATTCCTAAGAGTTTTATATACCTCCCAATCATCATTTGATTTTGTGAATATACATTTATTTAATATTCTTGTTATACCAGGGTGTATTTTTTGTCGAGCAAATCACTTTTTTATCAGTTGCAAGATCTAAACAAGTTTTTATATTTCCTATTATGTTGTCATATATTTTTTCCATATTCTCACCAAAATTCCAATAGCAGCCATCAAGTTCTCGTTCAAGTTTTTCGTACTTAATAGTATTTACGATTTTCTTAATTTTTGTATCAGAAAAATGCCCTACCAAGGGCAGCATTGTCCAACTGTGACCGCTAACTTTAGGTGTATGTACAGCTTTAATCCCTGTACATTCGAAATTTACAATAACAAGATCTAACAAAGTCTCTGATAATGATGTTATTCTGGTACTCTCTTCAATTTTTTGCTTGAACCCATAGTTGTTTATGGTTTCTTTCAATTTTCTTGTTTTCATGCTTTTACCATAATAATTTAAATTAAAATCACCTAAAAGTATTATATTGTTTCTAAAATTCCACATTTCTTCGCATTTTTTCTTCAAAAAACGAATTAGACAATGCTCTGAGCCACCCAAGTGAGAAGCAGCTTAAAAGTGGAGAAATACGAGTGGTTTTAGTGCCTCCTAATGTAACGTCACTGATTCAGCCAATGTATCAAAGAGTTTTAGGAAATTTAAAACGCAATTAAAGACGTTTGTTATTAGAGCCAATTTTAGATCAAGTTGGTAATGGTTGTAACCTCGTTCATTGTTTAAAAGAGATTAACCTCAAGAATGTGGCACATTGGGTAGCAGAAGCATGGGGCCAAATAAAAAACTCTACTTTACAAATTCTTGGTCGACAATAATTAAGCAAGAAATGGAACCTTGCGCATACTATGAGAATAACAACGAAAATTTATATGAGGTCGTCGTAAAAATAGCAGGGTGTGAAAATCTTACTCAAGCAGATGTTGGTGAGTGGATTAATGGTGATGAATTGGTGGAAGAATTAACTGATACAGAACTAATAAAAACTGTCTGTAACAATGGCGATGAGACAGTTTTAAGTGATGCTAGTGACAATGAGACAGAAATCTCTCAGAAAATATCACATTCTGAGGGATTAGACGTTCTACAAAAGGCGTTGACTTACGTCAAACAACAAGAAAATGCGACAGCAGCAGATGTGCTACTTATCAAACGTTGGCTGCCAAAAATAGGAACAATGCCAAACGTG
Organism: Acanthoscelides obtectus; assembly: GCA_963669975.1. NCBI lineage: Eukaryota > Metazoa > Arthropoda > Insecta > Coleoptera > Chrysomelidae > Acanthoscelides > Acanthoscelides obtectus. The sequence continues at coordinate 20,670,866 of CAVLJG010000009.1, forward strand.
TACAGTTAAAACTTACTTCCTTTGTTACTAAATTCTCGTAAACATATATGTTTGTATCCACATGTTTATATTTTTCGTAACTCTATATTGGTATATACTCACTTAACACACGCATTTACTTTCTTCAATAAAATCATTATGAGTCTAAACATTTATTTCCGTTTTATTCGAAATTTCGATTATCCACAAAAAAATTAACGTTTGGGATGGGATATTGGGAAATCATATTGTGGGGCCTTTATTCATCGAACAAACTTTAACCGGGAAACTGTATTTGGATATGCGGGAAAATACTATTGACCCTCTAATCACCGAAATCGTCGAAGCGAATCATAATGAATTCGATACTGATATTGTATTCCAGCAAGATAGTGCTCCACCACACTACTACAGACAAGTTGGAATTATTTAGATAACAATTTCCCCGGTCGTTGGATTGGCCGCCGAGGTCCTGTGGAATGGCCAGCTCGCTCGCCAGATTTGACGCCTTTAGACTTTTTTTATAAGGCTATTTGAAGCAAAAGGTGTACGAAACCGAACCTGCTTCAGTATGGGATATACGGCTGAGAATAACAAATATTTGTAGAAACATCGATATTACTATGTTTGAAAATGTTCGACGCGAAATTACGGACCGTCTGTTATTGTGTCAACAAATTCAAGGCATCCATTTCCAGCATCTTCTAAACTGAACTCAACGTATTTATTCGAATTATCAAGTTAAATGTCAATGTATTCAGGTGATTATTAAATGTACCACCATTTTGTAGTAGGTAAAGGTATTGACTTTATATACTAGGGTTATAAAGTACTCGTCAGGGGCTTCAAAATGATGTGCCACAGACCCCCGTTTTCATATATTTTTTTCCAAAAATTGATAGTTTATTAGATTACGGAACATGAAAATACACAATGATGTATATATAGGGAATGCCCTATATACTTTTTTTCCACTAATGAAATGTGGTGGAATTTGTGGACTTATATATATCGTTTATCGTGTGTGGAGCACATTGTTGTGGGATATGGAAGACAAAAGTTACAGGGTGTTCAAATAACCAGCTGCCTCGCAAACCTTTCTCGAGAAAGCAGCATTATTATTTCGCAAAAGCTGTTCGAAAAACGAAAATTGATAGTTTAGCATACGGAGAAACCTTCTGGAAATATTCAATATGGTATAGGGTGTTACAGGATTGAGCTAGATACCAATGACATATATTCATTTTTGGATCGCCCTATATTCTGTATTTTTTCACGGTGTGCACGAATGACGTATGGTGCAATTTGTAGACTTAGGTCTGTAGTTTATCGTGTACGAAGCGCATTGTTGTGGAATATGGGAGATCAAAAGTAACAGGGTGTTCAATGAATCAGCTGGATCGCAAATCTTTCTTGAGAAAGCTGCATTATTACTAAGCAAAAGCATATAAAAAATGGTAGTTTATTTAACGGGCGAACCTTGTTACAATATTCAATAATATATAGGATGTTACACTGTTAACCCCACGAAATATATATTTTCAACGGAACGTCCTGTACTATAATACGTTAACTTTTCGCATTCTCCATTATTATATTTTCTCTTGTTTCGCTGAATTTGTTTTTTTTTTTCCAGTTCCTAGGGATGATATCTCACAGTTTGCGTATTTCTCAGTACCATTCTTTTATCAATTATATATGGTATTATTTTTATTGTGCATTATTATTTTGAAAAGTAATCAAACTTTTGTACCCCTTACCTATGAAAAGCCCTGTGTTATATTAAATACTTTTGATGAGTCTCTAGATGCAGGATATAGTGATCTGTTAATAATTTTTTTTTTATTTAACTATCCGCTTCAACCTTATGGTCATTAGCGGTGGAATTGATTATATTTTATAAATAAAGTTAGTGGCTTTCAGAAAATTTACAAGATTTGCTATGCTACATTTTGGGCCTAGAATTCCTATCAGAGTGTTTTCTAAGTTGAACGTTATCCTATACACTTCAAGCATTGGGCACTCCACTAGAATGTGCTTCACTGTTAACTGCACGTCACAAATTTCACAAATAGGCAACAGGTTCTTGGGCTAGAAGATATCCGTGGGTGGCTCGTGTGTGTCCTAGTCGGAGTCGTGTGATGGTGGTTTGCATGCGTCGGTTGCTGGTGATGGTTTGCCATGTTCCAAAGCTCGGTTTCACATCCCGTAGTTTAGATGGCTTGGTTCTCCAGTTATCATTCCAGTTCTCCATTATTTTCTGCTTTAGATGCACCGTGGCGTCACAAGCTGGTACCTCTTCGATGGACAGGATTGAGTTGTTGATAGCTGTCTTTGCTTTCCGATCTGCTAACTCATTACCAGGGATCCCTATATGTGACGGCACCCAAAGGATGGTGATATTTTTGTGTGGGGTGTCGCTTATTTCGGTCTTGATTATATTGACCAATGGGTTTTTACAGTATATTGTATCCAGTAGTTTGACAGAATTTAGTGAGTCCGTTATGATAATCCAATCGTTGGTTGAGCTTTGTTTAGCATACCGAACAGCTTCAAGTATGGCGTATAGTTCACCAGTGAGCACTGTAGCTGACTGCGGCAACTTGCTTTCCAGAATTGTTGTTGGAGTTACTACAGCTGCTCCTACATATGTGTCTGATTTGGAGGCATCTGTGTATATTTCGCTGTAACTGCTGTATTGGTGTCGAATGGATGAAAAGTGTTGGATGATAACTTCGCTCGGAGTGTCTTGCTTGATAAATTTGGTCAGTTTAATGTTGATGTTAGGAGGCTGAATGGTCCAAGGAGAAATAGATGAACTGGTAGTGGCCAGGACCGGAGGCAGTCTGTGTATATGTAGTCGCCGTAAATACAGTTGTACCCTATGGTGAAAGGATATACCATATGACACATTTCTAGGGTTCGTTCGATTTCTTAATAAAATGCGTCTGTATCCTGGTAATGATGGGTTAGAGGCAATTTTGGTGGCATACTGTAAACTTAAAATTTCTCTTCGTACCTGCAGAGGAGCTTCTCCAGATTCGCAGCATAGGCTGTCTATGGGTGTAGTTCTGTAAGCTCCTAATATCAAGCGAAGTGCAGTGTTATGTAGTGTATCCAGTGGTTTCAGTATAGATGGCTTTGCGGAATTGTATGCTACACAACCATAGTCTAATTTTGATCTAACTAGAGTTCGGTAGATACTGAGAAGAGTTTTCCCGTCTGCACCCCAATGTCTATTAGATAAGTATCGGAGGATATTTATTCCTTTCTGGCAAGATTGTGTCAGATAGGAGATGTGGCTTCTCCATGAAAGGCACTGATCAAAAATTACCCCAAGAAATTTGATTTCTTTAAAATATTCAAGAGCAATGTTAGCTAAGTGCAGTGGTGGTTTTGCGTGGTTAGGCTTTTTTGAGAATATAATGCACTGCGTTTTATGTGGTGAGAATGCAAATCCACTTCTATTAGACCAGTGTTCCAGCTGGTTCAATGTCGATTGAAGTAAATAGGTACTGGTTGTAATGTATATAATCATGTCATCAGCATACAGGCGTGCTTGTATAGGCTTTTGTATGCTTTCTATAATATCATTAATGGCTATAAGGAAGAGCGTTGGGCTAATGACAGATCCTTGAGGTAGGCCATTTATCTGTTCTCTCTTTTCAGATAGTGTGCCATTGGTTCGAACTTGAAAGTTTCTGGTTCGCAGGAAGTTTTGGATAAATGCGAGGATATTTCCGTCATATCCCCAGTTTTGCAATTTACGGATTATGTCAAATTTCCATGCGGTGTCAAATGCTTTGTTAATGTCAAAGTATATTGCGGCACAATGTTGTTGGTCGGCGAATGCTTCGTGTATACATGATTCTAGGTCTATTATGTTATCCAATGTTGATCTATTTGATCTGAATCCTGCCTGTTCGCATGCTAGCTGATTATTGTATTCCAAGTTCCACAATAGCCTACGATTAATAATTTTTTCCAATAGCTTACACATTGAGCATGTTAAGGAAATTGGTCGGTAAGATTCAGGTGCCTGTGGCGATTTGTTTGGCTTTTGGATGGGTATGATTATGGCTTGTCTCCATATATCTGGGAATACTTGTTCATTCCATATAATATTGTATATGTCCAAAAGGATATTTTTAGCTGAAGGTGTAAGATTTTTGAGGAAAATTGTTGGTATGTCATCTGGTCCTGGTGATGTATCTTTTAAATCAAGAAGGGCTTCTTCCATTTCTTGTTTAGTGATTGGTGTATTTATTGGACTAGAGGTGTCTTTATTTGTAGCAATTACCGTTTCAGAGTGTCTTTTCTGGTGAAGGAATTGCGTGTTGAGATTCTCATCACTGGAGTTTCTAAAATAGGTCCTCGATAGAACGTTCGCAATATCATTGCTTTGAGTGTAAATTTGAGACACTTCTTTCAGTAACTCAATATTTGTGTGTGATTTGGCTCCAGACATGCTCTTTATCTTTTTCCAGACTGTGGATACGTTAGTAGAAGTATTTATACTGGTCACGAATTTTCTCCATGATAACTTTTGTTCCGTTTTTATTATTAACCGTGCTTTAGCTCGCTTATGTTTGAATTCAGACAAGTTATCAGTTGTTTTATGTCTTCGCATCTTGTTTAGTGCTTGTTTGCTTTCACGTATAGCCTTTTCACAATTTTCGTTCCACCAGGGAACTGGATTCTTATTATGTAAAATTTTTGTTTTACCCATGCATTGATTTGCAGCTTCCTTAATAACTTCCATGAATGATTCAAGAGTTGAGTTGATGTTGCTGGAAACTTTGACTTTCTCTATATTAGTATCAATGTGGTGAGAGAAAGAGTTCCTGTCAGCCTTTTTTAGATTCCATTTTTCAATTGGTGGAGTACTGGTGACTTCCTTATTTGTGTCTCTTATTATTATGGGAAAGTGGTCGCTTCCATATAAGTCATCAGCAACATTCCACTGTAATTGTGTTACTAAAATTGGTGAACATATGCTAAGGTCGATTGCAGAAAAATGTCCTGATGCAGAATCTAATCTAGTGCTGCTGCCATCGTTTAAAACTATCATATTCGCATAATCCATTGCATTTTTTATCATATTACCTCGAGTATCATTTTTATATGAATTCCATGTGTGGCTGTGTGCATTGAAGTCGCCAACTACTATTTTAGGTGATGGTATTTGTTGAAGTAATGATTCAACTTCATTACTTTCGAGGTGATAATTTGGGGGTATGTATATGGAGCATATGTTGATTGGTTCCGTTGATTCAACGGTAATGGCTATAGCTTCTAAGTTTGTAGTTAAAACTATTGGTTTGGTAGGTATTTCAGACCGTATGTATATTGCCACTCCTCCACTGGCTGTAGGTGTATCACGGTTCTTAAAAAATCCTTTGTAGCCTTTTGGTGTGTGTGTTTTTGTTTGATGGAAGTGTGTCTCTTGTAGGCAGATGATGTCTGGTGTGTGATCGGCAATTATTTTGCGCAGCATATTTAAATGGATATAATATCCATTTAAATTCCATTGTATTATAGATTTGAATTTTATATTAAAAGGTAGAGTCTACGGACGAGGTGTCACTGAGAAGATCACTAGAATTATTTTCGAGGTGTTTCTCCATCTTCTTTCTTAATCTTGTGCAACGATTTTTTAGTGCTTTGTCTGTGATATGTGGATAAATCAGCAGAAGCATTTCTATTATTCCTTTGAAGTCAGATGAGTGATCATTGACAATATTAAATATGTCTTTTGCACCATGCGAATTTTCCAGTAGATTTTTCAATTGGATAGAGTTCAATACAAGTGGTGGCGTTTGGTTGTTAATGAATAATTTAACTGATTCGAAAGCACTGTCTGCTATGTGCTGTGGTTGGTTGTCTGTTTTAGGTTTCTTTGTACTTATGTTTTTTGGTGTAGCGAATGTAGGATATCCAGTATTTGGAGGTGTAGGTTCAAGTTCAGTTGTCGGCGATAATATTTCTGAAAGGCTACGTTTGTTACTTGTTTGTGTGTTTGAGCTTGTGTTGATTTTATTAGATTCTGTCTCGATCTGGTTTGGGCTGTCTTCGGAGGTCGAGGCTCTTGTTATAGGTGTAGTGAAGCTGGTGACATTAGGTTGTGGGTTTGGTGTAGCTGCTGTTGATTGCTGGCTGTGGTTAAGGTTTGTTTGCTGGGATACAGGTGTGTCTGATTGTGTGGATGGACACTGAGATGCGATATGTCCTGTGAGTTTACATTTAAAGCATTTTTGACTATCTAGTGATAGAAATATGCGATAAGTCAAGTCTTCGTGGGTGACTTCTAAGGACTCTGGGATGAGGTTGTGCTCATCAGGTGTTATATACGCCTGACGTCGAAAACTCAAGATATGGCTGTATTCCGGTAATGCTGCCCCGATCTTGAGAAAGGTGATAGGTGAGATGAGTTTAACTCCTATTTGCTCAAGTCGATCCTTTAGAACTTTATGTGGGATGGTAGGACATACGTTAGACATCACTAATCTGTCAGAGGGAGTAATAAGTCTGCGAGCTTTTATTGGTTCTCCATTAATGATGATCTCACCAGGATTCCCTAGGAAATGGTCTACAATTTGTTTACCTACTTGATAGGTAAATACATATTCTATTATTTGATATTCTAGAGCAGAATAAGATGTTTTTTGGGTTCACTATAGGGCCCAGTTTCAATAAGTAGTCTTGGATCTTTAATCCATCAATAGCATTTAAAATGATAGCTTGCTCTTTATTTGGATATTTTACTGAGTTTTTACTCAAAATTTGAGAGTATGATTGAACTGAAGTATTGTTTTCTGGTGTAGTTGGGTGGTCCATATCGGATCTATCAGTTGAACTTATCTGGTGGAATGAGTTGCTGTAACATATCTCGATGCGGTCCTGTCCGCAGAAATGTGTTTATTTTGGAACGCTGTTTGCTCGCGGAAAAAGGAATTTCTGTTTGCTGAGATTTGTAGATTGCTGGATACAATTACAAAATATTACTCACAGCGTATGTTGATACTGGTATTTATAGGTGTATGGATGATGCACTTGTGTTAAAACAATTTGAATTTCACTACTTATGAATGATTTAAGTCAGAGCTCGGTTCACTGGCTGCTAACAGTAAAACGATCAGGAACGGACTCCGATCTGTTAATAATTACTTGGTAAGCATTTGTCCAACAACAATACATTTTGTTCCACCACGTTTAGCATACCTACCCTTTATTTTACCTTCCACAGTTTTTGTAGAAAATAACGTTGAGGACACCGTTGGTAAACGTTAATTCCGATCTTCAAAAACATTTTAATGAAACAAAAACGTCAACATACATAGATTAAACTCGTGTTAAAACTGGTGCATTTTCATATTTTCAGGTTCGTGCATATAGTGAGAATAACAAAACTTCAACAGACAGCGACCAAGTACGTATTGTCACATTTCCAGAACCGACCGATATTATCCTTCTGAACCGAACGGGATACACAATGCATCTGTCCTGGGAAATAGATAAATACATCAAAGACTTCAAGGTAGAGTGTACTCTGCTCACCTCTAATACATGGCACACTGTCGACAGCATCGAAAAAAGGAACAACACTGTTACTTCCAGTCTCACGGGGCTAACTCCAAAGACTCATTACAAATTTCGGTTGAGATTGACGTACCAGTGGAACGCAGATGAGTATGTGTGGCCAAAAGATTCGAGGTTCACATTTGAAACGTTAGGTAAGCCTCATTCATTATCCTTCTTATTTCCACTTCAGCCGTTAAGCTTATCGGTACCTCAGTGGTTAGTTATTTTGACTTGTTTGATTCTCACTGCAAAAAAACATATTCTATTTTCAGGTATTTGTTACCACTATACATAATTGTTGTAAATAAATGTTATTATTGTTATTTCCTAAAGAATCCATACTCGTGACTAAATATGGTTAAAAATAATTCGTTGGTCCAGAGACAAAAGACCAGGCCTAGACCATGCTCGTGAATTGCCAAGAAGCACTAAACAGCTATCCATGGTTGGCTATCTTTCTGATCGGACGGACGAAAACATCATGTTTGATAGACAATAAAATGGTTTATACATAATGAGGTCAATAAATAGTAAATGATATGGTATGGTAATATACAATAATGACCCTAAAATGTTTTATTCGTCAACTGCTAATTCCTCTTATTTATAAAAATCAAAATACTTCTCCAAGTATTCAGAGTGTCCTGAAAGTTGGGTATTTCCTTTTCAGAAACAACTACGCTTAAAAGCTAATGTGTGGTGGAACAGTAGCGAAAACGTAAGAAAAAATAAATGAAAAAGCACTCACCAATCACTTACAGAGACATTTCAAGTACGGCTCTTTCACTTATATGTCTAGGTAGTGTAAACCGTCCATCCGATAAGGGAAGATAAAGATAAAGATTTATAAAATTGTTCGTTAAAGATGTGGCCGATGGGCTACGTGAGGATTTTTCAATACCCACAGAGGACTATTTCGGAAGTTGTTCGCCCTGTTATGTGTGAAGGTTGATTAGTCCGTGACCAATACCGACTGCAACAACCACTCTCAAAAGCACACTCTTACATAAAAATTCTCAGCTTGGAGGGCTTATTCAAAAGGGTACAATCCATGAGCACCCAGCGTTTACCACAGTTTAGTCTTGGAGACGTGCACTTGTCTAGCCACTTCCATAGTGCTTATTGAAGGATTTTTTCTACAAGATCCAATACCCCTTCCTCAGTTTGCACCATTTGCGGATAATCTAGATCTCCCACTGTCCCCACCTCGACATTCCTGGAGAACGGTCTGTGCCTCTAGCACAAGGTAAACAGATCCCTGAAAGTCTGGGAAAGCAACCTGCATACACTCGCGAAGCCTCGGTAGCATTTTGAAGACGCTCACCATTAACTAAAACCATGCCGACAAGTTCAATAATGCTGTAAGAGGGTGCTATTTTGTTTTTTTCGAACCAATTAAAATAAATGTTTTGTTTACGTACGCTGCCGGCGCTTGGGTTGAGCACAAACGTACTTCGTGCCTTCTTAAATTTGATTTGACCCAAATACAGGAGCGGGTTAGATTGGCTTTAGGTTTTATTGAATTTTTGGTTATATGTAAGTTAAAATTATGAGTTGTACACCAATATGTAGCCAATAAATGTTCTGCCAAATGTTGAAAAAGTTTTTGAAGAAATTTCAAGCTGGATTCAGGAGGGCGTTTGAGACTATTGACAGGTATAAATTACTTACAAAATTGCATCACTTCGGATTTAATGGACCAGCATTCAAAATTCTACAAAACTACTATATTAATTGACAGAAGTGAAAAAACCAAAATTGGATCTACATTAACAAGATCAAAAAATATTTCTGTTGGTATACCACAAGGTTGTAAACTAGGTCCACTACTATTTGTTTTATACATTAATGACATTTGTAATATTTTAGACTATTGTAAACTTCAGATATTTGCAGATGATACATTAATATACATATCAAATGAAAATATAGACACTGCTTTAAGAATGCTAAATTCTGACTTGAAAAAAACCGTAAATTGGTTAAATGTAAGTAAACTAAAATTGAATACTTCTAAAACAAAATGTATGTTAATAGGGAAATACCTAAATGAAAATACTATCACAGTTAGGATAAATGCAGAGATAATTGAAAATGTTGAATCAATTAAATTTCTAAGTATATATACTAAGTGACATATAAATCCGAACACCCAGTTTAAATGGTTTTATTTTAATAAAATTTTGTATAAGTACTTAATGAAGCATAATAAGTAAATGATAAAAATTTTAAAATGATTGCACTGCTTTAAAGCCCTTTGACCTTTAATAATGTGTGGATGCACCCTGATGTGCTACGCATTCTCCAACGCGCCTAGGCATGCTTCTGATCAGGTGGTCAATGTCCTCCTGTGGTATCTCATTCCAGGCAACCACCAACTCCTCTCGAAGTGCTTCTAGAGTCTGAGGAGGACGTTGCAAATTGAGCAATCTCCTACCCATCATATCCCACACGTGCTCAATTGGGGATAAGTCGGGAGATCTTGGTGGCCATGGTAACAATGTGACATCATTATGTTGAAAGAAGTCTATTGTGACTCTTGCAACATGTGGTCGGGCATTATCTTGTTGGAAAGTTGGATCTGCCAGGGTGTCAAGATAGGGTAAAGGGATGGGGTTCTAGAACTTCGTGGATATAACGCTGCGCGTTCATGTTACCTCTGATGAAGATTAAAGGTGACCTGGAACCATAAGCTATAGCACCCCAAACCATAACTCCAACAGTGTGATGAACATGTCTTTCAACAAAAAACTGTGGATTCCTCCTTTCACCACGTCGCCTTCTAACCCTGGCACGACCATCGTGCATGCCTAAACAAAATCGGGACTCGTCACTAAAGACAATACTGTTCCATTCCTGATCCTAGAGTGACCGTTGTCTGCACCACTCAAGGCGATTACGTCGGTGTTCTCGAGTTAAAGGGAGGACCCAGTGTGGCCGTTATGAAAACAAGCCAAAACTTCTCATTCGTCGGTAAACACTTCGCATGCCAATAGGTCTAACGTGTTCTGCAAACCATTCATTTGCAATGGACGTGGTAGTGGAGAAACGGTCCCTTAAGGCCAATAATCTTAGGCGGCGATCTTCACGGTCTGTTGTTCTACGGCGGCGTCCAGTGTCCCTTGCTCTTTGCGTACGGCCTTCTCGAAGCCATGCCTGACAACACCTAACCACAGTGTCTACACTTCTTTGCACTCTAACTGTAATTGCCCGAAAAGAAAGTCCAGCTTCCCGAAGTCCCACTATACGGCCCCTACCAAACTCACTAAGTTGACGAAATCGTACAGGTCTCCGTACTCTAGGCATCGTAACCGATCGTAAAGGATGTCAAGAACCAAAATCCGCCAACGTTGATTCTTTACTGCGGCTGAAATATTCATTTTTAGAGCGTTAGTGAATTAAAAAAAAAAGTAGTATAAAAACCGGAATGTCCAACTGATAAGGCTGAAAATTTTTTCACTTGTTATTTACAGTAAGATAAATACATTCACCAACTTTTATTAAAATAAAACCATTGAAACTGGGTGTTCGGATTTATATGTCACTTAGTATATATATATATATACATATATTGATAGTAAACTAAAGTTTGAGCATTACTATGAATACATTATTTCAAAAATTGTCAAGAAAACAAATTACTTTTATAGGGCTTCTCATAGTCTTGGTATCTATTCCAAGAAAATAGTTTATAATACAATTATTCTACCGCATTTACTATATTGTTCAACTATCTTGTTCACTGCCAATGAAGCTGTATTCTCAAAATTACAAGCCTTGCAAACTAAAGCTATGAGAATAATATTGAATAAAAATAAATACACCAAAATAAAATCTATGTTACAAGAATTGCAGTGGTTGAATATAAAAAATGTCATATCATATTTGGTTCTTATTTTTATATTTAAAATAAAAAATAGTCGTTTGCCAGAACATTTAGAACACTACATAGAATTGAATAATCATTATCACAATTATTGAACAAGAGGAAATATAGATTTTCATTTACAAAATTGCAATAGTAATATAACTAGCAAATCAATATTTTAGAAAGGATTACTTGAATTTAATAAACTAAATAATGATATAAAGTCTACTTGTAGTTTAAATATATTTAAATGAAAATTAAAGGAATATTTCATGGACAATGAAAATTCTTAGAGATGCAAATTTTGTTTTTCGTAAACATGTGTATGTTATGTAATTGTTTAGTTTTTTAGAAGAATGTAATTGTAGCAATCATGCTAAATAAATCTTAAACAAAAGGCTTTGGTGTATATGCTACTAGGTAAAACCTCTTATTTTTTCAAGATGTATACGTCGTGTAAAGGAAAGTCCCAGCTTTGCGGACACTCGATATTTATACACGATACGAATATTTCCGACAAGAAAAGGGAACTTTTTATAAAAATAACGAACTTCACCATTCTTCAATGGATTTATCAACAAATTATTGGTACCATTCATTTCAGGTGATAGGCCAAGTCCTCCCGGTATACCAATAATACAATACGTGAAGCCCAATATGTACAAAGTATTTTGGGAGGCATCTAAAGAAAATGGATCTCCTATCGAAGAATATAGATTAGAGGGAAAAGAAGTTCATTCTTACAGAAACAAGCGAAATAGCGATCTCACACCTATGAGTCATATCAATTCTTCAAATGAACAGAGCGAAGAAAACAGTTCGGATTGGATTACTTACTATAATGGCACAAGTGAGCTTCTATTTTCTTTCATTATCTTTAGGAGTGTTTGAAAAAATATACTGCTCTAAAGGACCAGACACAAAACATATAGAAAGTGATTAGTTTCTGAGAAATAGGCGGATGAAGTTTGCTCGATTTGCAAAAAGTTACGAATGTGTCGATTATAATTCTCAGACCAAAAACTCGGAAATATAGAATAAAGAAATATTGCGTTAAAACACATTGTAGGGAGGTATTTTGATCGTGAACATAATCCTTACGAGGTCGATTTCAGGGAAAGTTGATTTTTATATGTGTCTGCTGTAAGAGATCTGGCACGAGTTGTTCGAGAGATCAGGAAACTAGGACAGGTAACTTTTGAAGGACACAGTACGAGGTCGGTTCAATAAGTACCCATGTTAGAAATGAAGACACCATTTTTTCCAAAAAAATTCTTTATATTTTTCAACATAATCCCCTTTATAAAGATAGAGTTTTCCCAAAAATAGGATTTGTCGAACTGTCCAAAATATGCCTCTGTCTCGGCGATGACTTCCTCGTTTGAGCTAATTTTTTTCCCGCGAGCCATTTCTTCATGTCAAGGAACAAGAAAAAGTCGCATTCGTTTTTTTATATACTCCAACTACCACGAAGGCCTAAGGCCTAAACACCCATTGGGTACCGTGGGGCTATAGGTGGATACAGGGGAAAGGGGGAACGCCACACGGACTCTGGCGAGGGAACACGTGTGCATGCAACATGCACACATTCTGGCTCCGCCTACAAGACCCGCCGGGTGGTACCTTAGCGTTCGACAGTCAGAGACCGTCTACCACCTACGGACAATCACAACATCCATAGCCAAGAGAAAAATTTCTCCTGGGACCGGATTCGAACCCGCACAGCGCACGGCAACTGATCAGGAGACCGAAGAGTCTACTACTGCGGCCACCGCTGCTGCCTGAGTGAAACATCATCTTTTTCGTCAAATGTGGCCGTGTTTCCTTCAATTTTTCGAAGAAGCGGTCCAATAACTCACAGCAGTATTGTCCAGTGATCGTTCTTCCTTTTTCTGAGAAATCCACGAGGATGACGCCGTTCGTATCCCAAAAAATCGTCGCCATAACCTTTCCAGCCGATAGGACAGTCTTCGCCTTCTTTGGAGCAGATTCACCGGGAGAAATACATTGTTTTGATTGTTGCTTAGTTTCTGGTGTGTAATGATGAATCCAGGTTTCATCGACGGTGACAACTCGTTTCGCTTAAATTGCTCCAAACTCTGCTTTGAAGTTAACAGCCACATCCGCTTGTTGTCCACCGTGAGCAATCGCGGCACCCATTGTGCCGACATTTTTTTCATATCCAACGTATCTATCATGTGAAATATTGATTGCCGTTCCGGTCGACACACCTACGGCTTCTGCTACTACGCGCACTTTCGTTCGTCGATCAGCGAGAATCATGTCGTGGACTTTTTGAATGATTTCCTAACCGGGTCTGCCGGGCGTCCTGGTCGCTCCTCATCAAAAACGGATGTTCGCCCACGTTTAAGTTCGCAGAACCAATATCCAAATGTAGTCATAGATGGCGAAGTGTCCCCATAAACATCATCCAACTTTGCTTTTATCTCCTTGCATTTTTTCCCATCCTAAAACAAAAAGCGAATTACCGAACGATACTGCTCTTTTTCCATCTTTCCATCACGAAACACGTGCTACTCGAACGTCTGCCACACGATGATAACATTAACTTCCCTCAGGAACGCCTTCCGTCGTCAAACACGGGTACTTATTGAACCGCCTTCGTATATGCCTGACTCTTAATGCTTTTGGAAATATACAAATGTTATCGGTTTACGTTTTCCTTAAACAAAACATTTACATTGAAAAACTTTTTGAATCAGATCTAGATTGAAAAGGATTCCGTTTATCTGGTTTATCAATAGTCCATACATCATTCAAAGTCCGTTGATGTAAAACTTTTCTAGAAAGTGTCTAGATTTGGCAATAAAAACGACTTTTTAAATTAAGAATTCTAAACTTTCCAAGTGACGTATTCGTATTAAATACTATTCCTTGATATCACTGTAAGTTGGGTACAAATTGGAAAATGCCTTCACTTCTGTGCCCCTATTCTTGACTTTAATAGAAAATCGCACTCCTCTTTTTCTACTCCCGCGGTTTTCTATCAATCCGAAAATACTGTATTCTTGAAAGGACTTGATAAAGAAGAGAAAGGAAATCAAGACACAGGGTTGCCAGGTTTGATTACACGTGTTAAACCGATCAAAATGGAGATAATTTTGACAGTCAAGATTGTGGTTATAATTTTATGTATGGAGCCGAAAACTTTAAAAAACACATTACAAATGAACAGATGGACAAAATGATTGAATTTCTCTGAGAGCACGCCCAAATGCACCAGGGAAAATTCAATCATAGATTAAAAGATGCTGTTTTAGAATGACCAAAACTTAATCTACTCTTGACTTTGTTTTGATCGAAAGTGCAGAACCTCGTGGGGGTGGTTGTATAAATGGAGTCAATATCTCTAGCAATTCTTACACCAAATCTTTGATCAACCTAAACATCTGTACAAATCTTCTATCCGAATTTATGAAGGGATCTAGGATCTCTCCCAATCTCCGATTCCTCAACTGCCTCCTCTACATCCTCGTTAATAATATCGTTCCAATACATCAATTGATTGAAATTAACCATTTTTTGAAATTTGTTTAGCAGGAACTACAATAACAATGCCAAACATGTCAAGTTTTAGGTTATATAGGGCTATTTTCTACTAATTCTTCCAGTTTCTCTTGGTCGGTACCAAGAGAAATCGCGACTGTATTTCTTGGCCACGCCCACTTTTTTTAACTTTCTCTCATAATTTCTTCTCCCTCAAACTCAAGAATAGAGGTCCTGTGAGGAAATCAATGGCAGCTGTCCACATAATTAGCTAATGAATCCCATTTAGTCACCAAGACAAGAAGGTAGTTCGAGAGTTATTTAAATACTGCATGAATCAAATGTTCTTATTGATAGGTGCTATCCTCAGATTATTACGGAAAACGTATTCAATCACGTTTTTAAAACCCAATAAAGTTTCCACTATGGATATCTTATCAACAAGTATGAAAAAATAAAAATATCGAGGATTTACCTGATAATGCAATGATTAATGGGCACTACTGTAGATGCAAATCTTCTGTCCGAACCCTAGTTGTATGTGGTTTTTTGACATGCTCTCCATGATATTGGAATGTGGTTATCCTTCGCAAAAGTGACGCCAACCATTAGATTTGTCAGATGCAGAACAAAACAAGAAAACTCAAATTAATACTCAATAAAATACAATAACTTGAAGCTACGTTCCCATTAGTGCACTTTTTCTTCTCATTTCACCTTCAAAATCAACATGACCTTAATTTGACCTTGTAAAGCAATTCGTTCCTGATCAGCATAAACATATGAAAATCAACTTGCCTTGAAACTGACCTTGTAATGATCATGGTCACGATTACATGACACCTTCCAACAAGGTGTTTCAATGAAATATTTCTTTTGGTATACCGATTCTCAACGTTTTTGGTCTGAGAACTAGAATCTGCATGTTCAAGATTTTTGTAAATCGGACAAACTTTATCTGCCTATATCTCAGAAACTAGTTATAGGGTTGTTTTGGTCTCATATACACTTTTGTTTGGGAAGACAAGAAATATATCATATTGAATTTTTAGACAAATCGGCTGGGAGCCATCATCCATATTCAATTCAATCGACTTTGTTTAACAAATACATTCACTAACCACAGTTACAAATGACGAAGTCTGATCAATCAGGATTATTATGTTTTGATCAAAATGCTTAATACAATTAAGGTGTTTTAAACCAATTTGTTTCAAACTGTTTAAAACATGTTTTTTGTCGTTTGTGAACTATTCAAGTTTTTTTTATATTTTTTTAAGTATCATTAAAATTGATTTTATTTTGCAAAATGAAACTAAAAGAGCCATAGGTTAAAAGACATAGGTACTAAAAAATATACTTAATTTTTTATTAATTAATCAAACATGAAACTAGGGAATTACCTAATACTACAGGAAAAAAATATGTTTCTTAACGAACGAGTGAACATAATAAACTGCATTAAACTCTAATACTAGTACACTACAAGCTGCAGAATAATAATATGACTATGTATTTACTTGTATAATAACATTAAATAAGTTACTTAAATTTCTATAAAAGTATACAACCCATGTTATTTAACAAAAAAATCAAAAAATCCTTAATTCCATATTTTTAAAATATAAAATCATGGACAATGTATATACATAGAATAAATTTTTAGATTTCACTACCTTTTACGGAACTCCAAGTAAAAAAAATGTACCGTTTCATAATTCTCCAAGCTACTTAACTTTGAGGAAGTGGGTTTGGTAGAAACATCATCATTGTCGGTATCAGAACTATCTGATATATGAATATTTTGTTTTTCTAACTTACTTCATTGTTCAAGTTGTTTACAATTTTTAATATGCTTGCTCATTCTAGCCACCTGTGGCACTATATCCATATTGCAGGTCAAACATTTTGCTCTTTTATTTATTTTGAGCCAGCTTTGGCATCAGTCTCCTTAAAATATTTCCACACGGAATAATTTCTCCTTCCTGTCATTGCCTTTCTTTTGTTGCTGATCTTTAAACAAAAACACCACCACGCTACGACTTCGCACATTTGACTGCTGGAGATCGCAACTTCCCCGACGTCCGCACGGTAGTTTCCCGCCGTCCCCTTTCAAATTAGAGATGTGCTCTGATAGAGGTGGATCAAAAATAGTGATAACACTTTCAAGGAACTTCATTAACGCAGCTAGATTATATAGGCAATAGTTTTTTAATTTTTTTATTGTTTTAAACATGTATTAACAGTGTTTTAAACATGTTTTTTTTTCAGCTAAATTTGAATGTTTTAAACAAAAAAACAGTTTTAAACTACAAAAACATGATTTTATTTAAAACATGTTTTTTTCAACCCTGTGATCAGTGGTCAAATCATATTTAACCATTTCAAGCTTATTGCTACCATAACCTCAAACTTAGCCTAAAGGAAAATAATTAGAATAGAAAAAGTCATCCTAAAGTATATCGCCTAGTCGGCCTTCGTACCGATCCTACGCATCAGGAAGAGACTTAGGATCAATATATAATTTAAACTGGAGAGAAAAAGAAAATAATTAAGAATTTAATAAACAGATCTTATAGTTTTTGAAAAATTGCTAATAAAGTTTTATTCAAATGAATTAATCAAATTAAAAGAGCGTTGAAATATAGAATCAAATTCAAGCGAATAACCAAATGAAAATGGTTTTTACCATTTTGGATTGGTATTTACCGATCCGTTCAAGCGAGTGTGGTTATCAGTTTGGTTATAAGATCCGTGACGTCATGAATCAGCTGTTATATGTCATAGTTATCACCGCAAAATTCTGGTATTTACCCAACTCAGGAGTAGTTTTATATTTCTGGTTATTATTTGAAATGTGACAAGTTAAAATTTTGCCGGGTATTGGATATTTTTGTTGTACTTCATCTTCATTTTTGGGAAACCTGATACAGGCTGACTTCAGTTGTAGCACGCAGGCAGAGTACCTTAATATTTATAGTCATTACTTTTGTTGGGGACACAAGTTCCTATGCTTAACAAAGTATTCTGTTTAGCCATATACCACAAGAATATTAAAATATGGCCTTATAAACTCACTGGATAATGTCCACCTGTATACGGTTTTGCTAATATCTTTTTTCATCGCTTTTTTTATCATTACTGCTAAATTAATAAATTTTCTCATTGACATGCGGAAAAGCTTAGAGACTTGAAAGTTATCATAGCTACAAAGCCATGGTTACATCATAAAAACTATTTTCTGAAAAAAAAAACATTTCTCCCTTTAATGTTATGAAAGGTTTCTTTTTTAAACTTGCCTTACACTGTTGTAGACGAAAAAGCACCGTGTGTGATAATAAAAATAATCAGAAATTATATACGACTTGCAACAAAACCGCGGTTAAAACCAACGCGTTCAAGCGATTCGAGTAACTGACTTCATCAACCCGTTGTCATCTTAAACCATATTACAACCGCGGTACATAACACAGAAATTTTGGTTATTCGCTTGGATTTGATTTAGCTATCCGTATTGTGACAATTTGAGGAGTTGGTTGTTGCGCGTATTCAAATGATGAATCAATTTCATGAGTTTTGTACCTGGTCCTTTAGAGATATGACAAACATCATTCTAAAAAGAAATAGGAGTGCTAATTTTCGGGAGTACAGTTTTCTTGAATCCTATATTTCAGACGTATGGCTTGCGGAACTCACGGAATTGATCATGTTACAAAATAACGTTTAAACGCCCCAATCTCTCAGTCGTATATACATGATAAGATTCTAGTTAAAACTTTCACATTTTCAGATACTTCCTGGATAATCAATGGTTTAAACGACAAGAATAAGTATATATTTAAAGTATATGCACGGAATGCCTATGGTTGGAGCAATGCGAGCGAAAAAAGTAGTGAATTTGATCTAACTGCAGCAAGAATAGCAGAAAGCAAAACGTCGATAAACATAATTATTGTAGCTATTGTCGTACCTATTTGTATGTGCATCATAGTCATTGTTGCCTTCTCCATTGGTAAGTTCATCTGCTTATATTTAGATGTGATATGCTCAATTCAAAGCAAATAAAACTAAGTACCCGCATATGTCCATTTTTTCATATCGAAGCGGCCACGCAGGCAAAAATCTACATGCCAGGGCTCTGCGGCTAATATAAGGAGCTTAAAGAAACTTTGTTAATCCGCTTTTTGCTCGTCAAGGTACAGTACTGTGGTTTGGAAACATTAAACTATACAATATTGTTGCGACCTCAAGAAGTCATAACGTCCAGGTCTATGTTGTGTGACTCAGTGGACTACACAGTGGAGCAAGTTCGTAAGCATTCAAGGCCACAGCTCGCACTGTAATCAAAAGGTAGCGCGAACTTTTAGTAGACTTTTACACACTAACAAAGCCGAATCAAAATTTGTTTAGTTCACCTTAAAATTAATCCGTGTACCAAGTCAAAAAACCTAGGTGTTTTCTCTTAAAATAAACTTGGCTCTTTGCTCTTCTCCTTTTTTCTTCTCTTTCCCTTTCTCTTTTTCCTTGACATTGTCTGGTTTCTGGGCAACCAGGACTGGCAGATTCGACTAACGTACATTAGACAATGACTAATGGGCAAAGGTCCTACGGACCGCCCAAACAAACAAATGACGAATAGTGTGTCATTGGGGTTTTGCGGGAGACGTCCATGGTGTAGTTGGCAGCAAAGGTCTTGGCAAGCACTTCCGCCTTGGCTTTTGAGTCGGTAACAATCGTTCCATCCTTTCAATCTGCTTGGCCAGTACCTAGAAAGACCGACCGCCGCCGCTGTGACTAATTTTTGTATCGTGCTGGTCTTTGGCATTGCGGACCGCTTCGTTATGTTTATTTCTGGGCTCGTCGTCGGCTTGTCTGTTCTCTACAGTGGGGTTTTGTGTGCCTTCATATGCCGCCACAGATACTGCTGACGAAAAGTTTCGCACAATTTGTTTGAACCATTTGTTGATGATATAACACGAGTATCGAAACTCTACTACAATCAAATTTTCAGTATTTTGTTCGGGAAGGAGCAAACAGAAAAAGCTACAACAGGTAGGACCAGTTCCTAGATCACCAGATGTTGAACTTGCAACGTTAAGAGAACTACCGAGAAGTTGTGTTCATAACACCAACGTCTTGTATGTTTCTGCGCATCCAACACCTGAAGATCTATCTCTACTACCACATATTAGAAGGTAAAGTAATAAAATAATAATATTTGATAGTAAGTACATACAGAAGTTACATCCTGCAATATTCCGTCACCGTTAACTGTAGTCAACAAGTTTCAGTGAGAATGTCGGGAGTTGCATTAACTCTGAGTGCATGCCAAACTTTTTTATTTTTCTATGCATTTCATCTTTTTAACATTATTCACGGAAACTGTTGCTAGCATAATATTGTCAACTACAAAGAAGTAAACCAGAAAGGGGATGACTCAAGGTCACTCATATTCAGTACTGGTCACCTCATTCAGGTATCTGTAATCTTCATTATGGGTTGGGATCCTGGAAAGACTAAACAGTAATTAAAACCCCATAGCAGATCAATGTTTATACAGAAGTGTCTGATGAGTTCCGGAACCCACCGGTAATTTGTGAACTAATAGTGTTATGAAAAAACAAGCCTTGAGACTGATAGAAGTTTTCCCCAGCTATATATATATAATAGTAGCCTTAGATTTGACCTTGATCATGACCAACAAGGTCATTTGAAGATCAAGTCTATTTTTTTAAATGGAGCCCCCATTTTTGACCCGTAAATGAAAAGAACGGAAAATTTTTCGTTTAAGAATGGTCTTGAACATTCTTAAATTTTGACCTCAAAAGGTCATGATCAAGGTCAAACCCAGGTACGGTGATATAATTTAAAAACCAGTAGTCGTATAGGGAAACTACCGAGGCATTATTTTCATGATTTTGTCCCGGATATCCAATGGTGACCTTAGATCTGACCTTAATCATGATAACCTTCAAGGTCATAAGAATATCAAGTCGATTTTTGTATCCAGGGAAAAATACTGGGGTAAACTTGTATCTGACCTTGATGGTAAAGTCCAAGGTCAAGTTCGAAAAATAGTTAATAACATATTCTAACATAAAATTGGCTCTTTTCCCCAATTGCGCGGTGAAAAGTATAGGGCCCCAGTAAAAAAGATTCGAAATCCAAATGACCTTCAACGTCATGTTCAAAGTCAGATTCAAGGTCACCGGAGAAAAATCATAAAAATAATGTCTTGGTAGTTACATAATCGTACCAGAGACCTCTTAAGGTCAAAATTTAAGAATGGTCAAGATTATTTAAACGTAAAATTTTCCACTCTTTCCGTTTACGGTGTCAAAATGGGGGGTTCCATTTAAAAAAATTGAATTAACCTTGAAGGTGATCGTCAAAGTGAAATCCAAGGTCACCCCTGATTAGCTGTGAAAACGATCGATCGCAGGACTTTTAGTTCGCAAATTATTGTGAGGTTCTGGAACTTTTCTATAATTGCCTATATTTTTTCAACTTAACGAAAGTAACTGGACAATATGATAATACGCTGAAATTTATATATATACAACACTATCAGTTACGCACTTAGTATGTAATTAGGTATGCCGGTATAATGAAAGGCTTCGTAATTATTTTAGAGATCAAATTACCTTGAACAAGTTCCTGGGAAGTGGGGCTTTTGGTGAAGTGTTCGAAGGAAAAGCAAAAGGGATAGAAAGCGCAACCCCAGAAACCAGAGTAGCTATTAAGGTATTTATCGAAGTAACCCTCAAATATCAAGATTATTTTAACCGAGCCATATATTCTAGACATTGAAGAAAGGTGCCTCAGACCAAGAAAAGAACGAGTTCTTACAAGAAGCTCAATTGATGAGCCATTTCAAGCACGAGCACATTTTGCAATTATTAGGAGTATGTTTGGACAATGATCCTCACTTCATCATAATGGAGCTTATGGAAGGCGGTGACCTACTCTCATATTTGAGAAATTCTAGGCATTCATCGGTAAGTTAAAATTGTTAGTTGTTAATTTATCCAATCAGTTGAGGAAAATGATGCATAAGTAATGCATCATTTTCCCAAGTTTCCATTCCTTGACAGATTTCGATAGCTGGAAGTGACAGAAGAGTTGTTGAAGAGCTTCCGCAAGGAAGAATGCAGCCATCTTTGTTTCGCTACACTCCTCAAAGAGTACATGGCAGGGGTATTGCATATCTTGCAAAGCGATATTATGACGGTTTTTTGACATTCAGTAGGTTTCTAGTAAAATTATTTTGGTATTCCTATAAGATATCAACTTGTAACTAGGTGTTGTTTACATCGTGCACTCGTTGTGTAGCTGTACGTGTTGCCTAAACGTCATGACGCCTGAGCTATCGTTGTTTGGTTCTGATGTGATGTAACATCTGCTTCAGACATGTCATTATTGGAGGTCTAAGCTGTAAGTTTTATACTAACGTATGTCCTAAAAGTTTTGGCACAGAATATTTATCGGATTTTTTTTTATGAAAAACTAGTTATCAGAAATTACAACTCAATACTTAACTAAACTATAATATCGAATTATGTGGAGAGGTCAATTTTGCTCTACGAGATGCAACTTTCTTCGAATCTCTCTCATGAGGTGCTGGACGGAATTCAGATCAATTTCTATCAGTTTTTCGTAAATTCATCATTGTTCTTCATCTTGGTCTTCCATGATAAACCTCCTAGACCGTAGTCGAAGCCAGTTTTGAGTACCTCGTGAGTAATGACATGATGCTAGGGCTGACCAAAATATGATGTGGTCGTTGGCGTGATGTTCGTCGACAAACTGAAGCAATTTGGAAAGGCAATTAATTTCAGCTTTGGGTACCCGCCTAAGCAACTTGTAGATTCTTTTTCTTATTTCTGATTTATACGATTTTTCTTATGCATCCTGGAAATTATACAGGGTGTAAACGTTATGGGAGTCATTATTGGGGGGGGGGTCAAAACAAGTCAAAAAGTTCATATGACCCATGGTCCAAAAGTCAATAGATTTTTGTCTAAATGGCTTTAAAGTTTACAACTGTAAGTGCTTTATATCGACCACAATCACCACAATCTTACTAATTTTTATAATCTAATCTAAAACGTTTTTAAATTAGGTAATTAACAAATAAATGGCATTAAGTTTTTCTAAGTTAAGCAAAAATTTGTGGTCAGTAAGTAAGTAGGTAAGTTTCATTAAATTAAATATTTAAAACACACATGACAACAGCGCGTTGGTCTTTCATCACTCTTATCGAACCGGCAATCGATCGCAAACGGTAACAGTGGTTAGTTATCGTTTTGCATAGATAACTTACTTTATCATTTTGTCGAGCATAGCATCGGGCGTGTTGTTTTGTTTTTGTTCGAGTACGTCGTCGTGTTTATTTACAATGTTCTCGAATCAAGAGTTCGCCGACATGTTGTTAGTTTACGGTGAAGCTCGCCAGAATTCAAACCTTGCATACCATAGTCCATAGAATCCTACGGGAAAGTTTGCTTTATTCCTACCATGTACAACGAGTGCAGGCCTTGTTACCAGAAGGCTATCCTCGCAGACTAACATTCTGTCAGTGGTTTTTGCACAGAAACATTGAAAATCCGGATTTTTCAAAAACATTCTAGCGACGGACGAATGTACTTTTACGCGAGACGGGATATTAAATTTCCATAATACTCACACGTGGGCCCAAGAAAATCCTCATACCATTCATGAAGGTCATTTCCAACAACGTTTTAAAATAAATATTTGGGCGGGTATTCATGACGATCAGGTAATTGGCCCTTTCGAGTTACCCCTAAAGTTATCAGGAGAAGGATACCTTAGCTTTCTAGCCAATAACCTACCAGAACTTTTGGAACAGACCTTAGACAACATGCCATTACAACGGAGACAGATTTTTTGGTTTCTTCATGACGGGGCACCACCACACATTTTTAGAGGCGTCATTCAGTATTTGAATGAACATTATCCAAACCGCTGGATCGGTCGAAATGCTCCTGATCCTCGAAAATAGCCAGCAAGATCTTCTGACCTCAATCCGATGGATTTCTGGTATTGGGGAGAACTTAAAGGGATGGTTTATGGGGCTGGTCCAACAACTGAAGCACAACTTCGCGATAAAAATTTTAAATGCGGCTAAAATAATAAATGGACAACTTCGAGGACCTAGAAGTAAGAAGAAACTGGGTTCGTCGTAATGAAGCTTGTGTGGAAAGTGGAGGACGACATTTTGTTTACCTTCTTTAAATACAAGAAAAGTGCAGTGTGGGTTTTAAAAAGAAAAACAATGTATGTATCCAAATTGTGTTCCCTATTTATAAGTGGTTTTTTTAATACGTTCAATAAACTTTCACAAACCAGGTGAAGCGCTGAGACAGTTAGTGGTAAGTCTATTTCTTTTAATTGTTTGCATTTTACGAGTACATTATCAAATAATGAAATAATACCTAAGATCCAAAGATAACAAACTCCATCTTTATTTACACTGCGTTAAGTCGTAATTTGCGTCTGGCATTGCGTCGTTTTGTCACATTTTATTTTACTTTAAAGTCGTTTTTCTCTAAAAAAATGCGATTTTGGCCCCCTCTTTTAACCTCCTCTATCACCCATTTAAATAATGACTATCATAACGTTTACATTATTTTTTATTTCCAGTTATTTAAATTTTATGGAATTTTATTTTGCGATGTCAAGTATAAAATACAAATTCTATTCCTAATTCCTATCTCGGCATTCTGCAACCAGCACACAATCTGACTTGCAGCATGGTTGATAAGCATGTCGATTAATCTCTCCATAGATGACGCTATGGGTGACGCTCACAGCGCTTAAAGCGACCAAGAGCGGAATGAACTATTGGCACACTATGAGCTATGTAGTCAGCAAGTTGACATTTTGGCGTTTTTTTTAAATACATAGGTTTTCTATGTAATATCCCTCCGGATATTTTGACAACTCTCATGTCACTCCAGCTCTCAAAAATCTCAATGGGCAATGGGAATGATGTCGCATCAAGTGGAGGAGCGTCAATGCAAGGCAGCAAATTTTTAATCCGCAAGAAGAACTAAAAATAATAGACGTATCGCAATAAATACTATTGTCAA
Source organism: Acanthoscelides obtectus (assembly GCA_963669975.1). NCBI lineage: Eukaryota > Metazoa > Arthropoda > Insecta > Coleoptera > Chrysomelidae > Acanthoscelides > Acanthoscelides obtectus. Next base: position 20,695,913 of record CAVLJG010000009.1, read on the forward strand.
TATTATACAGTTATTATGGCTATTATTTTCAGAGGGGCACGCCACCTTTAACTCTCATAGAACTGATCAAGATGTGCTTAGATGTAGCGAAAGGTTGTAGATATCTCGAAGAAATGCATTTTGTACATAGAGATCTAGCTTGTCGAAATTGTCTTGTTTCTTCGTATGATAAGGAGCAACGAATTGTAAAAATAGGCGATTTTGGATTAGCCAGAGATATATACAAGAACGATTATTATAGGTAAGTAAACTTATTTACTTATGTTCTTTATAACCTCTTTTTTTGAGCTACAACTGCAATAATTTTTTTGTGTGTTCCTCCATACTGCTTCATGTAAATTGCCATTTACTGACCCAACAAAGATGTTCCTTTTTTTCATCTGTCGATGTGACTCTTAACCTTTTTGGCAACATACCACCATAATCTGAACTCAAAAGAGCACAACTATCAATCGGACGCTCATACATGTTTGGCTTCATGGAATAGAGTGAATAGTGATCGTGTGAACTGTCGACGACCTTCGCGGATTTTCGTTTCAGTTCCCACTCCAGACAAGAGCTACGAAAGGGAGACCTAAGGCATGCCCGAGAACGTAGCTTAAGTGTCCACAAGATTCCTGGCGCTGTTACTGCGACGTAATTACAAATCTGTATCCCAGAGCCAGACTAGGTTAAGCCCACTTCTGTCAAAAATGAGTTTAATATGTTAAGCTTATGATAATATTGTGAATTTTCATTTGCTACATGCAGCATCCATCTATCTGTAATAATAAGAAAGTTACGACTTTTTAACTTTAAGAAAAATATTTCAAATACAATTATCTCAAAACTACTTATTTGGACTTAACCCAGTCTGGCTCTAGGGTACAGAAATATAATAACTGAAACTAATCCTGTGGTTTTCATGTCGATAATCTCCCAGGTTTGTCTGGCCAATGAAACCAAAAATATTTGAAATTCCTCTTTAATGTAGTAAACGTTTTTTCAGTATTTTATTTATCTGTCTTCCTGGTAACACTGGAATGATGGCTTCGCGCAACCTCGGCACTTGGCATGTTACGGACTTCCAGACTACTGTAGTAACACACTGATTCTAAAAACCTCCTTGTAAACGCAAACCTCCATCCGCCAGTACTAAACATGAGCTTCTAACATGAAGGTTCAGTATTGATTTTGATTTGTTCGACTACTTCATATCAAGTTTCCTGAGCCTTTTCCGATAAATACAGGGTGGGCCATTAAGTCAAGCAGATTTTAATAAATCATAGGAAAAACTACAAAGCGTAGGGAAGATCATTTATATTTTTAACAACACATTGGAATTTTATTTTTTTAAAATAACATCATTGTGATGCGAGCAATCGAGACGTACACACTCCTCGAATCTCGACTTCAAATTCGTGGAAACTCGCTGGCACATCGTTCGTAGGATAGCGGACATCTCTGCTTGAGCTGGGCAATCGTCGGCAATTTATTGGCGTAAACGCGGCTCTTGAGGTATCCCAGAGAAAAAACTACAGTGGCATGAGATCTGGCCTCCGGGGAGGCCACAGAATGTCCCCTCGTCGCGATATCAGTTTTACGCTAAACATTTCATTTACAAATGCTTAAGACTCGTTGGCGGTATGGGATGTCGCGCCATCATGTTGAAACGACGTACTGCTATGGTAGGCTTCAAAATTATGCAGTTGTGGAAAGAAAAAGTTATGTAGCATTGCTGTATACCGATTAGAATTTACTGATAGAGTCTGGCCATGCTAGTTTTCGAAGAAACAGAGTCCGATGATTCCTTCAGCCGACATGGCCACCCAAACGGTAACATGACGCTAATGCCAAGGTAATTTTGCTTGTTGACAAATCCACTCAAAGATAATATTGTTCAAACTTGGAAAGAGCTCTAACAGTGTTTCGGCAAACGCACGGCTGGTTCAATTCATGCACTAGTTTATATGGGTGCAATGTAAGGTCTTTTATCAAAATACGCCTTACAGATGTTCTTGATATGGCGAGCTCATCTGATCTCTCTCGGGATGATAACTGTGGATCGCGCTGTAGGGAGTCGCAACTTCGCTTACAGTTTCGTCTGTTCATATTGACATTGGACGCCCCGCAGACTTCTGATTCAGTATCGAACCGGTAAACTAGAATTTTCTGACCCAAGGCCTGATCACACTTTCACTAGGAATTGATTTAAATCATGTAAACTAAACTCAGAGCGAAACAGACTCCGCGCAATAGTGCACGAATCTCCAATGTTGTGATAAGCCTTAACACAGAACGCACGCTGCTCACCGGTGAAACACTCCATAGCGACTAAAGTGACTAAACTTCCGAGCACTAAGCTACTTATCCCCACAACCCTTGTACCGCTCCCACGTGCTTGTCTCGAGCAATGCAATTTTGAAATTCGTACGTCTTTCTTTCTGGAAATTTTAAAAAATTGAACGCGTCATAAATCGTTCTAGCACAACGCTTATTTTGCGTCACTCTCTACATACAATATTTACTTGCTAACACTCAAGAGTGAAAATCAATGAGTGCATGGATTGAAGGAAAAATCAAGACAACTATTTACCGATGATATTTTAAAATATTAACTAGTCTAATCTCCCATATTTCTCTGGCCAATAGAAACAACATCACAAAAAATCTTTATTGTAATTTTTACGGTCACAATGGTGACCTTCAGTACAATGACTAAGGCTCTAGGACAGAAACATTAAACAAGTATGGTTGAACACAAAATTATGAAGATAATTCATGAAATGAAAGAACGAAAATGAACAGGTTTAGACAAAATTAAATCTTACTCATTGAAAAGAATAAACTTTAATATTTACGGTGTAGTTTCATATTTGATTAATTACTGCATGAATAAATTACTATTCCGATCTCATCTGGAAACAGCCGTAATTATGCAAATCTGTCGAAAAATAAATAACATGTAATTACACACCAACTTCTTTACTAATCATTTTCTGCAAAATATTTGGAAAAATTTTGAAAAAGAGGTTTACGGATTTCACTAAGAAATATAACATTATATCTGCCCAACAAATCGGCCTCCAGGAAGGAAAGTCAATAAGATGCGATTATACATTTAACTAATATAATAGATGAAAAAATAGATATAAGTGAACCAACTGCTGGCATTTTTGTTGATCTTGCCAATGCATTCGATACCATCAGCCATAAATCTCTTTTGGTCACTCTAGAGAACTTGGGATTTTTTGAACAAAGACTATCTACATCAACCAAAATTGAAAAGACAGTGAATATTACAAAAATTGACAATGATTATGAAAAACTAAAGAACTTACTCAATGAAAATTGGATTGCAGTATATAACGAACCTAATATCGAAAATGCATTTGTCCTTTTTATATCCAGCATTGAAGGTCATATTGCTGAATGCACCAAAACAGTAAAGATTCCACGAACACAAATAAACAGACAAGCATGGATATCAAAAGGTATTATTACCTCCATCAACAAATAAATAGAATTATATAAGGAAACCAAAAAATATCCTTATGATGTGAATCTTTTGAATGAATTTAAATCATATCGAAACAGACTGACAAAAATAATTAAAGAGGCTAAAATTAAATATCTCCAAGAAGAGTTTGATAATCTACAAAACTGTTCGTCCAAAATGTGTGAATTTATCAATAAAATACAAGGCAAAAAACAAAACAACAAAATTAGTACAATTAAAATGGTGAACTAGTGGGTAATAATGTAGATTTAGCAAATTAATGTTCCGAATATTTCTCAAAAATTGGGAAAAGGTTGTCATAAAACATAAAAACCGCGGAAAAATTAAATTAGAGTAAGGCCATATTATATAACTCTTTATATCTGGAACCGACCGATACGCATGAAATAAAGACAATAATCAAAGAATTGAAATTAAGAAAATCACCAGGTCTAGATAATATAACAGCATATACTGTCATATGTGATAAATTCTTGTATGAATAAAGGAATATTCCCTACATATTTAAAACACGCTATGGTAAAACCGTTATTTGAATCTGGAGAAACAGAAAGACTCATCAAATAATACCTGCATTATTAAACGTTGGGTAACATTTGTATTTTTTCATTCTCATGTGGACCCAAGCACAACTTGTTTGGCTATTTTAGGTTTATTGTAACATAACGATTTGGTGTACATTATTCCAATAAACATTATTATTATAAACGCCCACGTGCCAGATGTTTTCCGATATTCTAGAACTTCAAAAATCTCGGGGTAATAAATGAACTTTACATATTTTCAGGAAAGAAGGTGAAGGCCTTCTACCAGTAAGGTGGATGTCTCCAGAATCTCTGGTAGACGGAGTATTTACTAGTCAATCAGATGTTTGGGCATTTGGCGTGCTGCTGTGGGAAATTATGACCCTAGGTCAGCAACCCTATCCCGCCAGAACAAATCTAGAAGTCTTACATTATGTTAGAAGAGGAGGTAGATTAGGAAAGCCTACAGATTGCCCCGAAGATTTGTAAGTTTAAGATAAACTGCAATTAAATGATATTTATGTATATAATAGCGTATAAACAATAATCATATACTGTTCTGGTTCTTGTAAGATATATGTCATCTATGATACATTGTTTCCTTTTTCAGGCATAACCTCATGTTGAGATGTTGGGAGTTTGAGCCCGAAAAGAGGCCAACTTTCAAGTACTGTTTAGCAGAGTTGCAAAAATTGCACTGCAATACTTTGAGTAATCCTTCTACTGCAGCTCATAATGGGCACTACATCAGTACCGTCCTAGAGGGTAAGTCTACTAAAATATCACACATACTGAAATATGATGAAAATTGTGCATTTGATTCGCTTTTTGCATGCTTTACTCACGAAATATTGAAATATAAAGTCTTTGGAAGAATGGAAAGAATGAAAAAAATGCAAATTTTTGTAATCTGGCCATCCTCAGTTCGTGATTTGTCAAAGCCAGCCTTGCTTTTCTAGAAGCTAGACTTGATTATTCAATGATCAAACATATGTTTAAATACAGTCCCGAAATATTTTTTACATATATATTCGCATCCTTTATTCACGAAACTTTGGATAAAAAATCGTTTTTTAATTATCATTGGAAGAAAGGAACGGATGAACAAATCGCAAATTTTCGTTTTTTCTTATATCGAAGCAGCCGCGCAGGTAGAAGCCTAAATGCCGGAACACCGCGGCTGCTATGATGATCACAAAGAAATTTTGTTAATACGATTTTTGAATTGCCTAAGGTTAGTAGAACTGGGAAAAGCTTCCTCTTGTAGACTGTTCCACAATATCGACAGTCTCGGGACAAAGGAGCGGTCGTATCGGCCAGTTCTGGAAGTACGAAGTTCGACACGGTTAGGATGGGACGCCAAAGTCAGGCGGATCTGTCTGGCAGGCACATTGCGCGGCGGCATCATTGAAGAGATCTCTGAGGAGCAAAGCCGGTTGGTGTAGCGATAGAAAAGAGCTAGATCGCCGACGGCCCGCCGGTGCGAAAGAGTCCCGAGACTGTCTGTTAGAGAAGAGTCATCGATCAGTCGGCCCTCCTTCTTCTGGACAGCATCGAGCATGGCGGCAGCACCCCAAACGTGTGAGCAATAATCGAGGCTAGGCCTTATCTGGGCCTTGTATAGAGTGAGAAGGTCATGCGGAGAAAAATACTTCTTAGCCCTAAATAAATAGCCTAGCTTTTTACGAGATGTGTTCGTGCCAGATCAGATCCTCGGTGATCTGGACTCCTACCAGCCGAAACGAATGACTCTTTGGCAGAACTCGGCCGTCCATCGAAACTGGATGAGCGCTAGGACGCTTTTTGTTCGTCAAAGTACAGTACTGTGTTTTGGAAGCATTGAACTGTACAAGATTGTTGCGTCCCCAAGCAGTGATAGACAGGACTCTTGTCAGAGAGGAAGTCGTCGCTAGTCTTCTTTTCTCCACCTCAGCGGCAGAGATCGGCTTGTCACTCTGAATTTCTGCATTTAGAGTGCTGTCATCAGCGAAGCTGTGGATTGGGTTGATCGTGCAGGAAAGTAGGTCGTTGCTATGTAACAGAAACAGTGTTGGAGCCAAAACCGATCCCTGGGGAACACCCGCGTTGACGTTGTGGGATGAAGAGGAGAACCCGTCAATTACGACGGATATCTTGCGGCCAGAGATAAAGTCAGCCACCCATCTGCAAAGCTTTTCTGGGAGGCCATAGGATGGAAGTTTGCTTAAGAGGGCAGCGTGCCACAGCTAATCGAACGCTTTCGTAATGTCAAGAGCAACGACATGAGCCTCACCATAAGACTGGATGAGTTTACTCCACAATTGCGTGACGTAAGGTAGGAGGTCCGCTGTGGATCGTTGGTGCCGGAAACCACACTGCCTGTCACTAATCAAGCTGTGACGTTCCGGCTAGTCCAGAAGCTAGCGATTTATGTACCTCTCCATCACCTTACTTATAACAGAAAGCAGAGCTATAGGCCTGTAGTTGTAAGGGTCGGCCTTAGATCCTTTTTTTGGAATGGGTTGGACATGAGCAAATTTCCAGTTTTCTGGGAAGGTGCCGGATTCATAAGATATCTGGAAGAGTCGTGAAAGAACTGGAGCAAGCTCCGCTGCACACCTCTTCAGTACAATGGCAGGAATCAAGTCCGGACCAGAAGCTTTGTTGATGTCGAGCGACAAGAGCACTCGTCTTACGGTCTTATGCCTGAACGTTACCTCCCGCATAGTGTAGTGAACCCTTTGAATTGACGGCACTTGGGCGTTGGGGGGACGTCCATGGTGGAGTTGGCAGCAAAGATCTTGACTAGCACTTCCGCCTAGGCCTTTGAGTCGAATACAATAGTTCCATCCTGACGCGTAAGCGGTGGAAGGCTACTGTGTGAGAAGTTCTTTTCAATCTGCTTGGCCAGCGTCCAGAAAGACCGCTAGCCATTGCACTGCGACATTACCATGTGCCTAAATTTTATATCGTTCTGGTTTTTGGCGTTGCGAACCGCTTCGTTATATTTGTTTCTGGACTCGACTTCGGCTTGTCTGTTCTCTACAGTGGGATTTTGTAAGAAGGTTCTGTGTGCCTTGATCTTCTGCTGGCGAGCAGTCTCACACGATTTGTTAAACCAGCCGATGGACCCTGGTTTAGGCCCTTTCACTGTGTGAAGGATGTATTCCTCCACTCCGACGTGGATAATTTCTGTTATCGAAGAACAGACAGCCGACGTATCCGCGTCAGTGAAACAGACATCTCTCCAAGGAAAGCTAGAGAAGAAGTCTCTGAGCCCCTCCCAGTCGGCATGTCCGTAATGCCAAGTTTTGCGGCCTGTACGAGTTTCTGCTGCCAGAGCGGGTTCTGACCGAAACCTAACCTCCACAACACCGTGGGGGGACAGGACAGCAGTGCTGTAAGGGTCAGGATGCGTGGTCAGAAAGAGATCCAGCAGGCTACTGAGAGCTAAGAGTGATCGCTTCGACTGCACGACCTGCTGCTTCGTCTTGTTTGAGCCCAACCAAAGCTCATTATGGGCATTGACATCACCGAGAAAAACTAGCTCTGAAGCAGGGTGATTGATGTTCAGGAAGTCGATCTGGACGGCGAGGTATTCGATTAGGTCACCCCAGTTATGGTCTGAGGGAGAGCGATAAAGGCAGCAAATAAATTTGGGTGATGTTTTGGAGTTGAGGCGAATCCACGCAATGTCCTTCCGGTCTGATTCTAAAGAAACATCTCTGGAGCAGGAAAGACTGCTGCGGACAAAAGCCAGAACTCCCCCGTTCTTTCTCACATTGGAGTGCACCTCGTAGTTTGGGAAGTTGAGATGATTAGTCGGTGCAGACTCTGAGATTTTTGTCTCCGCCAAGAAAAGCACGGCGGGACGATTGGATTGCAGGTAGTGATGAATAGCATCAATGTTGCTTTTAATCCCGCAGATGTTCGAAAAACAAAATTTGTCTTCGTTGTTGTTCCCTCGAGCCCACCCTCCACCCGGACATTCCGAGAGTGGAGTGAGTTTACGCCCGGAGTTCTGAGTGCTCGAGGGATCCATCATCATTAATTTCTTTGTTTTGGAAGATAACCGACTGCATAGCTTAGGTGTGGAAACATGCGGACATTCATAAGGCTCCCTGCGAAAAGCTAGCGGGTGGCACCGCCTCGGTCGACTGGTCCTTGTCTACCGCCTTCTTTTTACGTGTTAGTGATATCAAATAGACCTAAAGTGGCCCGTTGGCGGACTTGTACAGCCACCCGGCAATCGGTACTGAGGTATTCCTTAACGCGTGTACAATCACTTGAACAGGAAGAAGTTGTATACTGGATACAACAACTTCCGGAACAAGCATTTACCACGCCCCCGCTCAGTAGGGGTTAACTACTTAAACCATTGTCTGACGACCATTGTGGATCATGAGACTATTTGTTATTTTATTACTACCCCATCAGTTTGTTGTTTGTGAAATTCAGGCCTGCTTTTCCAGAAGCCAAACTTGGTTAGTCGGTAATCGAACATATTCATGTTTAAATACAGTTCCTGCAATATAGCTTATTTATATAAATATGACCATAATTTCAACGAAACACAACAAGCATACCTAAATCGCAAACAAGTTCAACCTAATTACTGATCTAAAAAACGGCAGTCCCATATTTTGAAGTTAGCAAACAATACCAGGGTAAAACGGGGAGAGTATTATTAAATTCTGAGAGGTATATCTGTCTGATGCAAAAAGTGTGTGTCATGAGTCATAAAGCATGCTTACGGTTCGCATGGTCTACATCTCATTTAATGCTTTTCAGCTGCTTTCACTGATGGGATATGCAATGCCATATATTTCCAAGATGAAAACCATAACAGTTCAGGTAATAAACTTACTATCTTAACCCTTATTTGCATGTACAACAGCCCATATGTTTACTAATCTACACTAATTTCTTATGTGAAAACGAATTTCCAACTTTTTTATTGTGCTGTATAAATAAACTATTTTATTTAACCTGTATACATAATTCGTTATAGCATAATACTCACTTATACATAAATAAATTCATTAGACTCCCTTCAATAAAAAATTAATTGAAAAAACTGGAACTATGAAGGACAAAAATATATAGACAAAGCAAAACAATTATAGAAAAAAGTTCATTGAATTATAGAAAACCAACCATGTTTATGTTAATATTTTGTAGCATAACCATTATAAAGTTCATCCTTGTTTGAATAATTTTTATCTCGTATTTGCTTATCTAAGTAGTCCCATAGATTTTCAATGGGGCTTATATCGAATTTCTTTGCGAGATTTGAATTGTGCTTCCGGTCATTATCTTGCTGGAAGATTGATCTTAAGGGTATATTGTCTTCCATATAGGGTAACATGACATGCTTTAGTATGTCTATGTATACAAACTTATCCGTAATGCCATCTATTCTATGTAAAGGTCCCATCCCAAACCCCGAAAAGTACCCCCAAACCATATTAAACTAACTGATCTAGCATTTAGTTTTCAAGGCCGGCCACTTCTCTTAGAGGCTTCCAAGGTACCTTGTTGTTTATATTTGTTCAATATTGCTTCAGCTTCAAATTTTTGGCAATGTTGACTTGACGTTGACCATCTTTGTATAACTCAATGATCTTAATTTTCACATCGAAAGAAATTTCTGGACCACGCGGCATGGTCTTAAAATCGCTCAACTTATTCCACAATAGATGATGAACACAAACTAATCCTCTTCTGACACGAAACTGTACTAAACTAATGTTGAAAAGAATTTGTATACATATTTTTGTCCCTCATAAAAAAGTGCTTATATTCTGACTTGCATTGTGTTGATTGCAGATAATGTAAAAACAAGGAATTTAGTTTTTCTACTAATAACGCATTTGTTTATGGAGCAATGAAGTACGATTCGTTTTCTAAAGGTATTTAGGTAAATGTTCATATCTGTCTATATACTTTTGCCCATTACTGTATTTACTGGGTAGTTCCGTAGTGTTGTCGTACTTTGGCGCGCGGACGGAATAGGTTGTCAAAAAACTATTAGCATTCTGACAGAACGATTTTTATGGCAATGAATGACAAATATCCTTTGCTTAAAACAGTTCGAGTTGAAAAACAGTTTTTAGCCTCTACGTCCCTGACTGGCGATTAATCACCTGTCGTACTGTCTTATTTGTCATTATGTAACTTCAGTAACCTCTGTGCCGATTTTGTCAAAACATGGTATATATATACTGTATGGTCACAAGTTTGAAAATGGATGTAAGGGCGATGAGTTGAGTAAAAACATTTTTTTTTTAAATTCTCTTGTCTGTAGTTAGGTGAACAACTGAAATAAATGCCACTGCATTAGTAACTTTCCTAAACAAATCTATGGATCAAACTAGTAATATAGCTTTCGTCCGTCCAACCTCAGACGGCCAACCACGGACGACTAGCAGTTTCGTGCTAATTGACAACTCATCAGCATGGTGTAGGCTTGATCTCAGTTCGGACAATGAACGAAAGCTTAGTAGCTGTCCATAGTATAAGTTCTATCGTGTGAGAGAATAATAGCTCTTGTTGTGTACTTTGAACCCTGAACAGCACATCAATGCACTTCTTCAACTTTTCATGGAAAATTTTTTCCCCTAGATTTCAGGGAGTAGAGCGTACCGTACGCGACAGGCTTCTTTCTTTGGAGCTGGCGTGTAAAACCGTTTGCCACTACTTTTTGATAACTGTTTATAATAGCTCTTGATGTGTGCTTTGAACCCTGAAAAATACATCAACGCCCCTCTTCAACTTTTCACGAAAAAAAAAATGAGATGAAAATAATGAAGATATGATTGTGAGACGAAGGAATGGAAATTACTTCCACATAAATCATTTGGTTGCATCTATTCGCAGGTAACTGTCTCAAAGGCAGCTCCGAGGATGAATCCAGCAGGGAGAAAACTCCGTTCCTTGCAGAGGGCAACTCTCAAACAGAATCAAAGACACCTAAGTACTTGGAACTTGTCTACGAGCCCGAAAATGATGGTTACGAAATCCCGAATGATATCATCAACCAGGAACCTACCGAAAGTACAAAAAATGTTGCTAAATGTTCCTATTCAATTTTAACCAGAAGCGATGGCTCGACTGACTGTGAAGTCCCAGAGACTGCTTCTTTAAAATAGGTTTATTTATTATAGCTATTTATAGTTGGTTGTAAAAAGTGTATAATTTTTAAGCGGATCTGATTGATTTTTATCCAAATATATATTTATATTTGTATGAGGCTGTTTAGATAATTCTTGCTGTCATCCATAAAGATAGCTTCTGGTTATGTATGTTTCATATCTAATGTTCAAGAAAAATAGTCCATATTATTTTGGATAGCAATTAGTTAACTAAGAGTGGAAAGATGAGTGTATACCAGCCTTAATATCCTTCACGAATACGGTGAGTTGATACGAACGATTGCTAAAAAGTAACTGTTCACATTCGTAAGAGCGATCCACTTTAATTATACGTGGTGTGGCAATTAATAATTTGTCAATTTAATGAAAACCAATAAATTTCGGACAAAATTTTGTAATAAATCACACAAAGCCTCTCGCTAATTCTACGCAATAAATCCAATGTTGCTTATACAATTGAAGGCACACTTGGTACTCTTGGGAGATAAATCCTTCAGCACCATAGTTATATCCTTGACTTTTTCAATATGATGCATTCCCTTAAAATGGTATATAGCGTTGGTTCAATATCCAGACTATACGGTGAGTCCGGCAACGTTGGAAGGCCTTTTTGCACAATGAACGAGTAATGAGTGAGAACTTTTGGCACCATCTTTATAAAAGTCTATGACATACCTATTCAAGTTCCTCAAGTAGCATCTTGTTAATTTTGAACAAGTAAAATAGCGCAGTGACCCAAATGGTCGACATTTGTACTGGGTGTCCCAATATTCCGTGGACATAGAAGTACCACGTGTTTTTAGATTCAAAATAATTCGACTATACATCATTCACCTCTATGCAAAAGTGCTTCTCTTGTCCATTAGAGGGTTTGACATTTTTTCAGATATTTTGGAAGTAATAGTCCGATTTGAATGAAACTTGGAACACATGTGCTTTGCTAGACGTCCTAATATTTGACTTTTACAAAAACCCGAAAGGGTTCGAGAATGGGGAAAACTACCCCCACCACTACATAAATTATAGCAGAATTTTTTTCGCCGTATTTTTACGTGTAGGAACGAAAAAGGGGGTCATGTTGAACACCTTTTATGAAAGATTCCCACTATTGCCTGGACTAAATAAAATTGTAATAAGTAATATCATACTTCTTTATATATTTTTGCTAACTACACCCAAATAATGAATAAGACGCTTGAAAACTCCTTGATACAAACCTTTTTTCCTCGAAAACTAACCGAGATGGCCTGTTTTTACAGGAGACAAAAAATTAACTAAATAACAGGACCTGAAAAAAAATCGAAGTCGTCGGGAAAGTTGCCCAAACATTTTGCCAATTTATATAGGGGTGGTTCCCGAGATCTGTGTTTGTCATTGTCTGTCATTGGGGACTCTTGGTTAAAAAGTTAGTTATTCTGTTGGCCCGAACATCCAGAAACCAGACAAAATTGAAGGAAACGAAAGAAAGAAACAAGAATAATATAATAATTATAACAGTTAGACTAGAATTCAAAACAAATAATTCATGTTCAATTAAAATGAAAAAAGAGGAGAGCAACCAGTTAAAACAACAACCATTAGAATTTTTAATGCAGAACTCCCGAGTTATCGCTGAATTCCGGGAACTCAACTACCATATACCACGTATTTCGCGTCTAAATATCTTATGTTAATTTCGGACTCTACCGGCCAAAAAATGCTAGGACATAGTTGATAAATCTCAATTACGAATGTGAAGAGGCAAAAGTGGTGCAGTTGTTTTTTACCACTCTAAAAGGGCTGGTGCTGCGGTATTTCTTAGCATGAAACAAGAAAAGTGCGTCTGCATCGACAATACATCACCTCTTTTAACTCTCCTTGCCCATTGAACATTTTCTGTCGTGTCATTTTCTTCTTTTCACAATAATTGTTGTCACGTAAGACATAAGTTTTTTTTCATTCATTCTGTGACCATGAAGTCAACGGCAGCTAGTTCTTAGTTGACTTCTTGTTGGAAAACCTACATAATGTCATAAAAACCTAAGTGTCACTTTCCAAGTTACATATTACCCCTGTGGACACCTTAACCAAGATTCGGAACAATTTATTCATTTCTCTGTTCACGCCATGCTCCCCGAGCGACAGGACCTCAGACAATTGTTTTATTGTTCGGTACGTTTACATAGCTCTTTGCCAAGAGTTGGCGCAGCACCAATACTAGACCTTAGCCGCAATCGAAGCCACTACAGTTACTGGAGATACATCGTATAGAACAAACAAAAAATAGGAATATCTGATGTTTTGTGGCTAGCACAGTACGGTGTAAACACGGCAAATACCATCTTCCTCGGCCTCCCCTACTGACCGCTTCAGGATATGATTAAATCAAAGAGTGTTATACCAATTTATACCATTTACCTTGGGTTTAGCCTGCATTATTGATTTACGACGAATACATCGATCTATGGGAGAACCGACCTTGTTCTGGACGTACTCTAATAGATGGCTGGGCATCCTCCAAGGAAGCGCCCTTTGTATGGCGATTCGCTCATAGATGGCTCAACATCTACCTAGGCGATGTTGCCAAAGTGACCGAAAATAGTTATAAAATGGTATATTTATACTGAGCTGAATAAACCACAGTTATTTGCCCGGTTTTGGCGGCTATATTATAACATCACGCGAAATTAGTAACTAAATTGGCTTAACTGTACCACTTGCAGAACTGACCCTCCCTAGGGAAATTGCACACAGCCCAAGCCTATCCCTAATCTAGCTTTTTTATACTTGAACCACCACGAAGACCCATGGGAACCGTGCGGCTATAGGGGGATACAGAGGACGCCGCACGGACTCCTACCTGGAAGCGTCTACCACCAAGGACCGTATCGTCAGTCGTTCTTACAATTGTAGGACGTCTTTAGGGCCTCCTTGATTTTCATAGTTTTCTTTCTTCCATGTGAACGCTCCACTTTGAGGTTTTGTTGTTATTTAGAAGTACGAATCATACGGATTTGAAGAATTTCAAGTAGTTGCGTGAAATTATCGTCGCATTACCAACAAGCGCCAAAACCTACATTTTGCTTCGTCTTTCGGCCGTAACATTTTTGCTATTAGTCAGATCTTTTTACGTGTGCAATCATTTTGTAGGTCTCATAAATACCTAAAAATCTTATTTGAAAAGTGATGTCGTTCCTGTAAACACTCGGTTGAATCCCAAAAAACACGTTTTCTCATTCTTTGTTGTCGAATAAAAAGTTTTCTCAAAAAAATTGGTGTACCCATTGTTTGCACCAATAAAACCAGACTTTACCATTATTTCCAAAATAGATTAGGTATTTGACTCATGTAATAACTAAGCAAGCATTTAAGTATACTATTTGCTATGGAATCCATTGGTTGACCTGAGGAATTATTAAATTGCCGGATATCTTTTTTGATCGCTGTGATGGATATACTTGCATATTATGTACCATATGCATTGGATGAAAAATAAATTTCATAGACTGCAAATATCCCAATCATGGAGGAATGTCCAAACCAAAATATATTTGAACAAAAAATCCGTCGCTACAATAAACGATGCACTAATTCATTCAAAAAGGCAAACCGCAAATTAGGTAACACCGCATTTATCTCTGACCAAACAAGAACTTGTGATTAGACGCCACCAGCTGTTTTGTGGTTACTTATCTATCTCTCTCTAATTTTATTCGTCTTGTCTGTCTTCTCTTGGTATAACTACTATTTGATTAAACTATATTTATTTAAGTAGTAATACATATCATTGATCCAGTATTTAATTTCTTCTGATTTGTAAATAGTTTCTTGTATATAACATATAGTATAAGATACGTTGTACCTCTCTGATGTTTTTTCTTCAATAAGTGCAGCAATTGTAACAAAATATTTGAATAAAATAAAGATGACATTAATGCATTTCTCTTATTTGTTGAATGGGATCAAACTAACAAAAGTCTCTTGAATATTCAAGAGATATTATTATAAATAAAAGAAGAGTTGAGGAAAAGCTATAAGCTCTAAACAGAGACAAGAAATTAAACATAGAAAAAATAATCAAAAGCAAACTAGGGTTCATCGTGCACCCAACTGTCGAAACGGTTCTTGAACCCGTTAACTGTGGATGCATTAACAACGTCGTAATGCAGCCTGTTCCAGGTGTCAAACATTCTGTTAGACAGGAAAAATTGGCGGAGTGTAGTTTTAAGCTTCTCTTTCATTAGTTTGTAATTGTGGCCTCTCAGCTGGTTGGGAGACGAAGACGTCAGTGCCGAAGACACCATGCAGAGGTCTGTATTTGACTATCAAGTCCCCTCGTAAGCGTCTATCGGAGATGCGAGTTAAGCTGAATAGGTTCAGTCCCTCTTCATGACAAGGTCGTTGGATACCGTACGGGATGCGTGTTTCCCTCCTCTGAATGTTTTCCAGCAGGTCTCGATCACGTGGTAGCGTTGGATACCAAACAGGTCCAGCAAATTCCAGAAGTAGAATTGTCACAACCCCTTAAGGATCTTTCAATAAGGTATAGACTCCTTTTGGCCTTAGCCGTCGGGTATTGGGTATGCTCGGACCACGATAGACTATCAGATACAACTCCTAAGTCTATGTGACTGGAGACAAAGCAGATGTCCTGGTTCCCGATGATATAGTTGATCTTACGACATTGCCAAGGTCGAGTTGAAGGATGCTATTATAGGCACTGGGGATATTGTATATCTTTGTGTCGTCAGCATACAAGGAGCAGATGGAAGGATGATACAAGGCAGGTCCGATGTGTATAGGAGAAACAAGACGGAATCCTGGGGAACGCCGCTAGTCACCATCCTACTGGTTGATAGTCAATCGCCTACCCTCACCTTGAACTCTCTGTTGCTAAGGAAAGCCCTTATCCACTTCAACAGGTTTCCAGTTATTCCCAGGCATTCCAGCTTGTAGAGGTGTGCGTGGGGTACTCGATCGAACGGTCTTGAAAAATCCAGGTATATTACATCTACACGAAATATCTATCGTAGTAGTAAAGTCGTTGACACATTTGAGCAGGTTTTTGATGATAGAACGACTTGGCAAGAAACCATGTTGATTGGCTGGTAAGATATCTGCCGCAGCAAACTTGAGCATTTCACCAGGTATGATTTTTCGGCCGCTTTAGCAATTATTATGGGAGTGAGACTGATGGGAGGATAGTTTTTTGCATTGTACTTATAACCTTTCTTGAAATTTTGCGTAACTGTTGCTTTAAGCCAGCAATGAGTTAGTGAATGAGGATGAAAATATCACACTTAAAGGTGAAGCAAGAGTAGAGGCACACCTTTTGAGGGTCATTGCTGAAATACTGTCACCGCCTGGTGCAGTACAGCAATCCAGGTTGATGAGATGATCTTGAATTAAGTCAGGAGTGAACCCAATTTGACATAGGCTGATATTTGGTGTAGGATAGATATTAGAAGGTGTACCAGCACTGCAGATGTGATCTAGGTCGCGCACCTTGGGTGTAGAAACTTTTGAACTCAAAAGGTGAAGATCGAATATATCTGAATAGCATTTTTCTGTTTTTCGATGATACCAGCTTATTTTCAAATTGGCGTTTAACAGCTTTCAGTGTCTCCAAGTGTTTTAGAGAAGTTTCGATGATTCAAAGTCTGTCTGGCAGGCTCATCGCGCGGCGGCATCATGGAAGAGACCTCTGAGGAGCAAAGCCCGTTGGTGTAGCGGTAGAAAAGAGCTAGATCGCCGACGGCCTGCCGGTGGGAAAGGGTCCGCCCTCTGCTCAGCATCGAGCATAAATAATGTAGTCGGGGCGGCAGCACCCCAAACGTGTGAGCAATACTCGAGGCTAGGCCTGATCTGGGCCTGGTATAGAGTGAGAAGGTCAGACGGGGAAAAGTACTTCTTAGCCCTAAACAAATAGCGTAGCTTTTCCCAGCAGCTGCCGCTATTGACGAGATGTGTTCGTGCCACATCAGGTCATCGGTGATCTGGACTCCGACCAGCCAAAATGAATGGCTCTTTGGCAGAACAAAGGCCGTCCATCCAAACCGGATGAGCGGTAGGACGCTTTTTGTTCGTCAAAGTACAGTACTGTGTTTTGGAAGCATTACACTGTACAAGATTGTTGCGTCCCCAAGCAGTGATAACCTCCAAGTCTCGCGTCAGAGAGGAAGTCATCGCTAGTCTTCTTTTTTCCAGCTCAGCGGTAGAGATCGGCTTGTCACTGTACTGATCGTTGATATGTAAGATGAGCAGTGTCGGAGCCAAGACCGATCCCTGTGGAGCACCCGCGTTGACGTTGTGGGATGAAGAGAACCCGTCAATTACGACGGATATCTTGCGGCCAGAAATAAAGTCAGCCACCCTTCTGCAAAGGCTGGAAGTTTGCTTAACAGGGCAGCGTGCCACAGCTGATCGAACGCTTTCGTGATGTCAAGAGCAACGCCATGAGCCTCACCATAAGACTGGATGAGTTTACTCCAGATCTCATTTTTAGGTATTTTATACATTATATTAAGGAAGTGTTAATAACAAACATACACATTTTCAATAGTTTATTTTTACTTAGAAAATAGTAAATTGCCTGTATTGATAATAAAAAACACTGTATTACAATTTTAGAGACTGAAGAAGATAACTTCTTGTGTAGTTATCCTTTCAAATGATTGGAAATAATTTCTTCGCTGTAAAATGACACCATTTTGAAGAAAAGAGTATGCAAAAACATTTACCCAAAGCCAATCACCGCGTCTGAGACTAACACTGCAATTTCTAAATAATAATGTAATAATCACTGTGAGAAATCTTTGGGGTGAAACAACAAACTGAACTAAAATCGAGTGACTGGACATACATTTGAAATACTCTTGAAAATTAGCTTACTCCAGTAATATCGCTATCATACAGGCTCAGCCTTAACTTTAACTTCCTCTTCTTCTTCCTCTTGTTTGACATCATCATCCAAAACTTCATCTTTGCTGTTCTCGTGCAACAAGACGTACTCCCTCGAACTAAAGCCAAATTTGATGACATCTCTCTCCAACAGTTCAATATATTTTTTTGGCTCAATTTTCTTGTTATTTATAAAAGTACCATTCGCCGACTCTAGGTCTATGAGGTAAGGGCGAACTCTCTTTCCTGGAATTGAAATGAACAAACATTTTCATTGTAGTAGAGAAGTAATACCCATGTGACTAGAATTAGTTTAGGTTATGGTGATTAATAATAATATACCGGGTGTTTCAAATTCGACCCTCACCCGATCTCAGAAACGGTAATAGATACGAAGTCGCTTAAACGAGGGCAAAGTCGCGTATTTTTTTATTTTTTGGAAAGTTTCGAAATTAGTAGTACTTCCGGAGAGAGACAGAAAAAAGAATGTTCCCAAAATCGTTTTAAATTTTACTAAAATTTTAACTTTTAGTCCTCTATAAGATAGCATCATTAGAATTTCAATATAACATTTCGTCTCTTGTCCTCCAGCATCAAGTTTATTTTTTCTTAAGGACGCCACATTGGATTTGTGCACGGGTATCCTGTTTTGACTTCCATCACCTATTTTGTTTTTCATATGGACGCTATATTGGAATTTTGTACATTTAAATAGTGTTTTAAGTCCTAAATTCAGTGATGTATTTCCTTTGCTGGCCATGCTTTTGTTGTTCGGACGAAAATTATAAGGAAATAAAAAGGTTTGATCAATTAATGCAAATGGAGCTTATGACAGTTTGAAAACTGAACATAGTAGCAGAGTTTTTGGGAGTCTGAGAGGAATGGGAAATAAACCGAACAGTGAACAACGTACAGAGAAGAGTCAGGCTTTGCCTAAAAAAAAGGACAACGTTTTTAACATCTGATATGATTTATTTCAGCTTATTTATGATTATTGTTATTACCGTCATTAAAATTTGGCCAATTAAGTAAATACATCGCTGAATTTAGGACTGATTAATCGATTTTAATATCCAATATAGTGTCCATAAGAAAAAATAAAGTTGGTAGTTGGAAAAAGAAGCCTCGAATTGAAAATTTGACTTACACCATCTTGTAGAGGAGAAAAACTGACAATAATAACATGCAATTTATTTTAAAATCCCGACTCAAAATGAGGAGCAACTTTTCAAAACGTATTTTGTCCAAAAAATATTTTATTCAGTATTAACGAAAAACGATTTTCTGTTAAATCTTGTCATATAATTTTAAGACAGTGAGTTTTTTTGACAGAAACTAATACATAGACGTAATAAGTTACCTCATTTAAATCAAAATTTATCAGAAAAAGTGAGGAAATCTGAAAAATGTTTGGACTTAATGCGCTTTGTTTCGTCACAATGTATAAAATTCGTTTTGTTGCGGTTAAAATTGGACATAATGCTATTTGTTGCAATTTATTGGTTTGGGAACATATTATTTTGTTTTTATTTAATTTATTCGGAACATACAAACATAAATAGTAATGTTAATAATACTTATATCAAGCACACGTAAAAAAAGTCAAATTTGTTCCTCGGTAGGATCTTCTTCGAGGCAGTCGCACATGGACGTTTGTTCAGTTACATCTTTGGCGGGATCTGTAATTTCAGTGTCTGGATTTGCACTTTCAGCGTCTGGTTCTGTCATGGGCTTTAAGGCATGATGAAAAAACAAAAACGACGATAGCGGGATGTCATCTTCCCACTCTTGGCCAAATCTTGCACAAAGCAGCTTCCGCACATCAGTTCTTTTATCTTCCTTGACTTTATTTACCAATGGTAGGTTGCAGCGATTCTGCATATCCCTTGAGAAAGCATGACCCCGTTTTGTTATCGACATTAGCTGCTTCGAAGTGTCGTCGAATATGTAGGTGGGCGCAAGTTTCATTTTAACATCAACGTAGCCTTTTTTTAAAATTTTTTGTAAAACGATCCTCTTCATGTCACTTATTCCATCGATTGGTTTTAGTATCTCTTTTAAGTCTTTGTAATTTTTGATAAACCAATCTTCGCCTAGTACTCTGATAGTCCCGTATTCTTTGTAAATTTTAATATAAGCTGTGGGGTCCAACACCTCTTCAGTTTTTCGTAGATGTTTTTCAACTCGGCCAAATACCCTGTCAGCAGGTAGGTATGAGTGCCCGCGAACTGGGAAATACATTACTATCTGTTTTATATTGTTTGGAGAGTTTTTCTGTAGCCAGAATGTTAGGGCATGGAGTCATCAATCCGCAATTTATCTAAAAAGTCCATTAAAGCTGAAGAAATTTCTTGAGCACCTCTTGCAGCTTGTGTTTCATTCCAGATATAAAAATGTGGATTTTTAGTTGCAATATCAGTTACGCAAAAAGCATAAAATGAAATTTGCCTTGCATAGAAAGATTCACCAATACTGACTTTGGGAATCGGTTGCACTTGTTGCAAGTCAAACACATACGTTATGCTTGCTTCTGGGGTTGCTTTCATCAAACTATGGAAGGCTTTAGCTCTCTTTTTGTGGGTTACAATGTCTGCAACTAAACGTTCTTTGGTAACACCATTTTCACAAGATTGAAGTTCACTTCTAAGACTAGCGCAATAACTACATGTATCGGAAGCAGGGGACCCAAACCCTAGATTAAACTTTGTCTCGAAAATTTTCACGAAAAATGTCTTTTTCACCTTCAGCTCTTCTTCAACGGTAGAGTTTTAATGATGAAAGAGTCGATTTATGTTCAAAGATGAATGCAAGTAAAGTCGGCGGCTTTTATTTCTTGCGTAATGACTTTCGGAAGCTCTTAGTTTTGAAATAAACTCGTACACTTTCTTCCTTTTTGCTGAAAACCTCTGAAGTTTGTGATCTCCTCCTCGTTTATCCACTATTCCGACACCAGATAACATTCCGTCAGCAATTGTATTCAATCTTCGTTGACCAACCCCAAATAACTTCGCAAAAAATTTTGAGCATACAGGTATTCTTTGTTTTTCTGTCGACATCAAGAAATATTTAACTGCAACGCGATGTCGCTTGTTTTTTCTCACATCACCACGAACACGGCTGCGTTTTGGATGCGTTACATCCATTAAAAAGGATAATCTTCTATCTTGCTCTTTTCTGTCCGGCTTAATGAAAACTTTTCTTTTTGCGTTTGCTAGGATGCTTCTAGAAATACTGTTGCAATTAAACTGGCCTTCTCGGTGGATACAGGTTGGCCGAAAATTGAGCAACAAGGGGTCGGCGTCTTGATATCTATAAAAGAACGAAACATGTACTACCATTTTTTTTTGTAACAAACAAGCAGTGCCTACCTCTTTTCATATTCTGCTTCCCTTTTTGTTTTTCGTCGTAGCTTTTTTCTTGATCCCTCATTATAGCTGCCCACCATAACACTGGTATCGAGGCTTTAAATTGTAATAAACTTAACACCCTAAAATACAGTAATTTTTAAATATTTAATGTAAATTATTTTTATTTAAGTAAACGTGTATCGCTGTTGCACCTGTTGCACTGCATAGGCAGAACTGAAATGCAGGTTATAATGAACAAAACTGACAAGTTTCAGCTGTTTTTGGTCGATATTGTCGCCTTCTAGCGGTGAAATGACATAATGCGTTTTGATCAAACCAGATCCGTGGACAAAATGCATTTTGATGTGAACCTTATACTTTGCATGCCAATTACACAGGGACATAATGCGCCTTGATATGTTTTATTTATCTAGGAATGTAGAACACAACAAATGATTTCAGAAACCGCTTCTATCTCAATTTTGTCCAAAATGGACAAAATGCGTTTTGAAAAGTTGCTCCTCAAATAAAGTGAGGAAAAAATAAAAAAAATTATTTTGAGATAAATCTGATATATGAAACAAATGACTATTCTGATAATTTTAATGCCTACCTAGGAAATTCTGTATTTGAAATAACTAAGATTTGGCAAGGTCAATGGATAAATATTTAAAGCATGATGTGGCAACAATGTCAACGTTTTATCTGTATATTTGTTTACCTTTGTTAGTATGTTATCTCTTAATTTTTGTAAAGAATGCAGTTTCTGAGAAATGAGTAGTACAGATATTTTTAATTATTGCTCTTTCATGTACTACTTGTTAAGCATAACAAAATGCCTTCAGCTCGAAGACCATGTTAGCGACTTTGGTAGGGGTAAAATTATTGCCTATCGAGATGTTGGTTTGTCCTATCGCGAAATTGATCGCCGTGTTAATTGTACTGCAATGACGGTAATGCGTGTGTCATGTGTGGGTAGCAGAAGGTAGATGAACACGAAGAAGGCCAACTGGTCCACCGAGCGTCAAGTTAGTCGCTTCAAACAACTAGCCCTACGAGACAGTTTTGGTACTTCGCGTCAGATCGAGCCTTTGGATTTTTTTCATACCATCCACGGTTAGTGCTTCCACTAACTTCGGGTCACTGACGTCAACGTTCGAACTGGATCAGAGAACGGCAACATTGGGAGGCAGAATGGTATAATGTAGGCTTCAGCGAGGCTTCGCGATTCTGTCTAGGTATGCACGATGGTCGTAGAAGGGTAAGACGCCGCCGTGGATAACGGCATGATATTGGATTTGCTGTTGAGAGGCATGTACACACGACTGTTGGAGTAATGGTTTGGGGGCTATTGCCTATGATATCCGATCACCCCTTCCCTTTACTCAAGGCAATATGACTGCTGTGCGTTATGTTCATAACGTCCTACAAACCACTTTACTGACGTATCTAGAGGGCCGCCACACGTCCTTTTTCAGCAAGACAACGCCCATCCCCATATTGCTCGTCGTACTACGGACTTTCTTCAAGAAGCAGGCGTTAATGTTTTGCCGTCACTGGATTTAAATCCCATCGAACATGTGTGGGATATGATGGCTATCGCCACAGTCTCTGCCTCAGCTTATCCTCGAAGTTCGAGTTGCTTGGGATGAGGTGCCACAACCAGATATCAATCATCTCATTTTGTCGACGCCTAGATGTATTCAGTTGGGGGGTCGCCCACCACATTATTTTTTTTTTCTTATTACTGGTCAACAAAATTTCGTGAGAATGTTATTGTTTCATTCTTGATGTAAGACTATGTCATTGGAAACAAATCAAGTTGAAGAAATTATTTCTGGGTGTAACACTTCTAATGTCACTGTGTATATGAGTATATATTTTTCCGAATTTGATGATCCTTTAATATACCCACCCATTTCGCCTAAACTTTAACTTGTGGCACTTAGTACATGATCGTTATCTGAATATTTCGTCAAGTAGATTGACTCAATATATATTACCCATTGATAAACAACAGTCACTGAAGTACAAACTGACATAAATTAGAGAGACGAACTTGCGTGATGCAGATATCTTCAAGCAACTTGTGGATAGAAGTTCGACTATTATCGTTAGTCCAATACTTACATCGTTTAGGTAGTCGTAGATTTTGATAATTGATTCAGTAGCGGCGGAACTACGTACAAAAAAATAGATATCGCTGGAGCATAGTGAATGCGGTAAATGGATATAAATTGTTACATGTTTGGTTTTTTCTTATTTCTTGTGAATAAAATTTCGTGAGGATATTATCGTTTCGTTGAAGAAATCATTTTGTCTGGTCTAATGTCAGAGTATATTATACACTTTTGGGATCAGAATTAAAAACTATTCATCTGCGCAAAAATTCCAACAAAACGTCATATTGAAATTATAATTATATTATATTCTAGTGGATACAGGGACAATGTTAATGTGAAAATTATTTAGAAATCCCACTACAAATAGGGTCATAAAAAAATTAAAACGATTTTGAGAAAAATTCTGTTTTTTCCGTCTTCCTTCGAAAGTACTTTGAATTTTCAAACTTTCTAAGCCACATTTGTTAGTTACCTAAATACGCAACAATGGTGAGGGTCGAAGTTGAAGCACCCGGTATAACTCGAGCACCACCATAGAGAAGATGCAGTGTTGCATGTTAGTTGTACAGTTTTAGTGGTAATGACCAAACATGTGAGCTAGACGGGTACGAGATTAGGTATTTTCTGCATGTTGAAACCCGACCTATTTTCATCGACAATCAGAAAAACACAAACGATGACATAATCGATAAAACAAGGCATCCTTTAAAATATCGTCAGAATTCCAATTTGAATTTGCAAAAACTGAATTTAGAAGTACTGAAATAACATACGGCGTAAATAGTTTTTTATTGGTATCTAACTACAGATATCTCCTACATCTAGTGGTTTCTCGGGTTTTTATAACTGTTGGCACAAATCTGCGAAATGATTAATATAAGGGACTATCAGTGCTCATACAGGATGTCCTGAAAGTTGGGATTTTCCTTTTCAGAAACAGCTACTCTTGAAATAACAAAGAACAGTAGCAGAAAAGTAAACAAAATAAATTAAAAAGTACTCACTATTAATTTTCAGAGAAATTTCATGTATGGCTCAGTCGCCGATGGTAAAATGTTAGAAAGTCTAGGTACGGTAAACCTTCCAGCTGATTTTAAAAAATAAAAGGTCCAATGAGCATTTACCATGTCAACCCAAATATTCAAAGAAAATATTTCAAGAAAATCTGAACGACGAAGTGAGGGTTTTCCAATGACGACACATGAGAACCCACTTCGTTACGCGTGAATGTTGAACAACCACTCCCAAAAACGGACTGCTTAGACTTGCACTTGTCTAGCCACTTTCCTAGTGCTTGTTGAGAAACTTTTTTCTACAAGATTCAATATTCCTTCCTCAGTTTGCACCATTCCTGCACAACCAAATGTATCCCTAGCTTTTATCACAAGGTAAACAAACGAATACGGCTCTCAATGCCTGTCTGGGAAATTGATATGCATTCACTTGCGAAGCCTCGGTAGCATTTTAAAGACGCTCATCAAAAATTAAATGCATGTCGAGGAGTTCGATAATGCTGTACTAGTGTGCCCTAATTGTTCTTTTTTGGAACCAATCGGTCAATAAATGTTTTGTTCACCTAATCTGCCGGCGCTTGGGCTGAGTACTAACGTATGTCGTCCCTTTCTCACTTTTGACATGCTGGAGTAACAGGAGCGGCTTAAGTTTGCTTTGTTTTGATTGATTTTGCGGAGCCTAATATCTTGGTTATCTTAAGACTTTGGTGATTATGCTACTAGGAAAACCTCTTATTTTTTCAAGATCTATACATGGTGAGAGGAAAGTCCCAACTTTGCGGATACCCTGTATATTACTCATAATAATTAAATATGTAATAATAAAGAAGAATGCACTCACCAGAACTTCCATCATCTCTTGTGAAAGGTACTAAGCGAAACTGTAGCACCGCGTGTTGCTTGGAGCACGATGGATGATCAACAGGTAGGTCCACAACTTTTCTATCCCTCCCAATAAGATAGGCGCTCTCCCTATGAATATAGAGAGTTTGTAGTGCTTTTTCTCCTTTAAATGGATACAAACGCCACCTGCGTCTAGGTTTTCGAGCCTCTGGCGGTTCACTGTATTTTATTACAACACCTGAAAGATTCGGCTAATATAAAACAAGAAAAAAATGGCGTCAAGTAGGTTGACTCTACACTTCCCAAACAACGCCCTTATCAGTAGGTAGAGCAATATGTCCATCACAAACTAGACCATCTGAGAAAAAAAGTCAGTCAAACAGGTCCATTCAATTAGTCCACAGACATTCTTTCCCTGCCCTACCGGTAATGCATCTCGTAACGTCGTCTCTCCCTGATGCCTAACTCGGGCAGACGTGATACCGTGGTAGCGCGGTCAGAGCATAGAAAACACTATGCTGTTCCAGAAATAGTGTGATTCCATACCTGAACATTCATCACGATAGGTGCACGACGCCAGCAGCAGCCGCGGCCGATAAGGACTCGATCCGCCTCCCGAGAATATTTTTCAGGGGTAATGTTCAGAGAAATCTATGTGTAAAATATGTCTAATAGGTACGTAGAATTACCAATGTTGAGAGCGTATAAATGTACCCGCATCAAAAAGTTGAGACAAGCCCCACCAACAAGTTTGTTCGATTCTAAAATTTTTTCCAGGAAGTCTGAGCGATTATTACTTTTTTCGTTTTATGCCTTTTTCGCTGGCGCCACTGGATGGATTTTAAAAAACGAGAAATCCGAGCGCTACTTCCCGAGTTCTGGCGGTTATAAGATTAGCTAACAGACCGACACAATTATTAGTACTATTTTGTGAGAATATTGTCCCTCACCTCTATAGGTATTGGTTTCTTCTGTTAATTTCCCAGATAGTCCAAAGTTGGGCTTATCCTTCTCTTCATTTTCTTTTTTCATTGAACGATTTGGTTCACCTTCGCCTTTGCCCCACTTAGCATTTGCATGATCAAATGAATTGCTTCTCCTCCTAAAACAAACCAATGCCTCAGCCAAATGTGGGAGATATTTATCTATATATCACATATTTCTAGATGTACTACCAGTTGCTTGCAAAATTGTCACTTATGTTACTAATTTTTACTAATCAAAGCTGTAAATGTAACGTTTTACCTTTATCTTTAACCTTTCATTTATTATTAATTAATTGTATCAATTATTTTAATTATTACAAAAGGACAGAAAAATCACATCAAGTATGAGATTCTGCATACACATTATATTATGGAATCAAAATTTTGATTTTTTTAAAGAAGTGCATTAGGAAAACCCAGATTGATACATTTGTGAAAAACATTGCCACCATATGGATGCTTGCAAATATTAGTTTTTGAGAAAAAGGGAGAAAGTTGTGTACAATATTTAAGGACGTAGTAGACGAGGACAGATATAACCAAAAATATTTACTTTTATGTGCTGATTCATGTATTTTGTTCGTAGTTGCGTTTCTTGATGATCTAGTAATTTTGGGTATTTTTGGTAGCAGGCATAATATCAACTCATAATCCGTAAATAAAGATTGGTGCAACTACATGCAGATTCGAATAAGCTAGATAAGTATGGAATATTTGGAACATTTATCATGTACTTTCCACTTCAGGCATGTTATTGTCAAAAATGCTACGTAAATTTTTTCTGTATAAAATATCAATATATTTTCGCCTATTTTGCCTGCCGAACATTTATAACATAGTCTAATCATATTACAAAATTTACCCGAAATAATTGGAAAGTCTGGTTTTAATGATGCAAGTTGCTCAAGGAGGTACTTAAAACATGGAAGCATAAAATGGGTACGCCAATTATTGTGGGTAAAACTTATTATTCGACATCAAAGTATGAGAAAACGTTTTTTGGGATTTAATCGAGAGTGTTTGCGGTAACGAAAAAAAACTACAAAAAAGATTTTTAGGTATTTAGGGGACCTACAGAAAGAGACTACATGTAAATAGATCCCACTAATAGTTAAAAATTTGTGGTCGAAAACTGAGGCTAAATGCAGGTTTTGGCACTTGTTGCTAATGAGACGATAATTTCACGCAGCTGCTTGAAATTCTTCAAATCCGTAGGTTTCTTATTTCTGAATAGCCATAATAAAATTGTAGCCGATTGGTCAAGTAGTTTTTGAAAATTTCTAATTGTATATCTCAAAACACCTGTCTTCTGGCTGTCACTATTAGTTTATTGAGTTTGTTCAAAAGACACTTTATAGCAAAATACACTAGTTTACCTTTCTGACTTGAATCACAAGCCTTTGCTAAAGATAATTATTATTTTTTGCGTAAAAAGTAGAATTAGGTTTTTTCTTCTAAACAAATTCAAACATTTCGTATTTGTAAGTAATTGAACAGATTCGCTACGATATTCGAAAAACATTTTAAAATAAAGCGGTTGTGTCTATCACCTTTTGTCGCGAAGATTTGTTCATACTATACGTATTTGGAGTTGAACTTTTACACGGTCACAAATGAGCCTTAACGTTTATAAAAAAAAATGTTTTATACTGAAATGCGCTGAACTGTTTATAAAGTTGCACCTCCATCCTACGGTTTTTCAATCGTCAATCCTTCCCATTACGCAACGCCGCCTTTTGGTTTACTGGATCTTTATGCCACTATACTTGACACTGACAAATGTCAAGGCATATCAAATCTGTTATAAACAATTAGAGTACTCTTGAAAGATACAATGCTGAAACCTTAAATAATGTATTAGGGACTAATACGGATCATTTTGCCAAATTTACACACGGTCAGTTCCCTACAACTGGTTGATATTTGTCTACTATTTTTTTGTTTTCTCTAGTTTATTTTCCAACATTTTGAACTCGCAGTCGTTTTATTCGTACGAGATTTCGAAAACAGACGTATACTATATTAATACTTTTAGAAAAAATGTCCAGGGACATTTATTCTTAAAGAAACTGGATTGCGTGACCTACTTATTTGACAAGGTCATGCAGGCATCAATAATGCAGCCCTTAGCACATGCTACATACTAACTAGTCTAAGACAGTTTGAAACATAATTGTGTCTTCAGTTTGCGTGCTAACTGTATAGTCAGTTCAGCGCATATCAGTATGAAATATGTTTTTTACTAACTTTAAAGCACACCTGTGACCATGTAAAAATTTAAGCACTAAATAATATGTAAACACAAGAGTATGAAGAAATCTTGAAAAAAAATTTTTTTTCGTCGCAACAAAAGGTGTTAGATAGACACATCCGCTTTGTTTTAAAATGCGTATAATAACACATGTTTTTCGAATATCGTAGCAATCTGTTCAACTACTTACAAATAGGAAATGTTTGAATTTGTTTAGAGAAAAAACGTAACCCTTCGTTTTTCGCATAAAAATAACAATTATCTTTCGGAATGGTTTGTGATTCATGTCTGCAAGGTAAACTCGTGTATTATGTCCTTTGAATGAATCCTTATATTGCTCAATAAACTAGTAGCGATGGCCGGAAGACAGGTGTTTTGGGCTAAACAATTAGAAATTCTCAAAAACTACTAGATTAATCGACTCCAATTTTGCTGTGCTTATTTAGAAGAATTTCAAGTAGCTGCGTGAAATTATCGTCGCATTAGCAACAAGTGCCAAAACCAGAGTTTTTTCGTCAACTGCCAATACTTCGATTGAATCTCGAAAACGCGTTTTCTCATTCTTTGTTGGCGAATAAAAAGTTTTTCCACAACAATTGGTGTACCTATTTCATGCGTCTATATTTTAAATACCCCCTTGAACAACTTGCATCTCAATAAAACCAGACTTTACAATTATTTCTCAAACCAGGGGAATTTTAGCACAGTTTAGCAGTGAATGGATTCAACTACATATTAGTAAAATTGTAGATCAGGTCATTAGCAACAGAGTACGTACTATAGACATTAGTACCAAAGGTCAATTGATTTCAGAATATCCCAGTATCAATTTTTTATGAAAAGCCACATGTCCTTACAATTACTCATACATTTTCTAGCTTACTCCAATGATTGGACATTTTTAAACAGTTTGGTTAAGAGACGAATTAAATTGAAAAGTTTTTGATAAATGGATTCAAATTGGTGGACTATAGCATCCACCACCTTCCCTGTAATCCTATATTTGACAAGCTAAGCCACTTTCAGACTAGACCAAAAACCTTACATTCTATCATCATTTAAACAGCTGTTTTATTCATCACAGGTATAATGAGGTAAATTTTTACCTTTCTCTATGATTTCTGCCTCTCCTATCATCCCCTCTTGATCCTCTATCATCTCTTGACTGATCTTTCTTATGATCCCTTTTCCCTCTATCCTCATATCTATCATCAGATCTATCTCTCTCTCTATCACCTCTAACCCGTCTCCCTTCATCTCTGTATTTTCTTCCTTCTTCTCGATTCCACCTTCTGTCATCTTTTTCACTATATCTATCTTTTTTATCCTTAGGACTTCTGGATTTAGATTTATATTTTGAACTATGGCTGTAATTGTCATATTTCTCTTTGTATGATTTTTCTGCATACTTTTCCTGTGGTTCTTCTACCCTTTTGCGTTTGCTGCAAAATATGTGTAAACATTGTTAGGTAACATCTAGGGATAGTGTCCCCTTTCAAATCAGCACTTTAGAGCTTGTATAATCAAGATTATATTAAAAAATATCGACAGCTGAGAGGTAAACAGTTAAGTGCATTAATGATACAGTGAATATGAAGTCACACGCCAAAAAAATGAAATATTAAAAAGGTTGAAGACAGAAAATTTTCAAAAATGAAAATATGGGCAAACAGTAATTTCTGACATACAATAATCCCAGGTCACTTTAATAGCAATATTAATTCCACATTGACTTGGCCTTGACAAATATTTACCAATCAGCCATGATTATGCACCACCAAAATACTTAAAATGTTTGAACATAAACAACCAATTATTAATCCAACAAAAGTTACATTTCTAGGGAAGCTAGAAGCGAGTATATTATATCATGGTCTTTATTGATATACACTGAGTGATTTGAATTGGCCAGGATGGTTGAATCAACAAAAACTCGATATTTTTGTGACTAAAGAAGCAGCATTTAGAGACTTCCTCCTTTAACTTTTTCTGGCCTTTTTAGTGTTAAGCATGTCAGTAAATTAAAATTCATAGTCTCTAAGTAGTTAACATGATGAGAAACCAATATTTGCTTACTTGATCTTACTGCTAGTCAATAAGAAAATATTGTCTGGAAACAGTCTCTTTGGAATTTAGCCAGTTAAATACAACTCAAATCAGCTACCTAAAAGTTCCAATATGGAGCAGTTGTGGAAAAATGAAGTTGGTATAAGACAAAATCGAATTGAGAACCTAAATATGTCACTTTAAAGAGGAGCACTGCTAAAACAAATATGTAAGTTACTGAAATTCAATTACCAATAAGCTAGAGAAAATGGAAACGACTTTGCAAGTTTTCTGTTGTTTGTGTCTTAATGTCATCATTATTGTCTTGTTGGTCATGAGAAATTATGACGCAAGGCCTGCCAATCTTACTTAAATTATTAATAAAATCAGACATATAATACACATATTATGAACAATTACAAGGAAATAAATAGATCAGTGGAAATGTTTGAAAAATAGAAAAAATAAAATGTTTCATACCAGCTATGAGATTTAAATAAAATTGCAGTACTGAATCATCAAGCAGTAAAGTATTCATCAATGGAGTTGTAACATTACATAACAGTACATTATAGTAACAATATAGTGAGGCACAGTAACAATCATCTATAACACCACAAAAAATGATAACTTTATTAGCAAAGTTTATTGCTATTGGCTAGTACAGATTTTTATTCTATGCAGGGTGATTGAAAAAACAATGGTCATATTTCTAGTGCAAAAAGTTGATCCAATAATAAAAAAAAATTCTATTGATATATCCTAAAATGTCCCTTTGCCAAGATACACAAAGATGACAAATTTCTATGACACTGATGAAACTGAATAAATACAAAACAAAATAAGCCTCAAATAATTCAATGGGGAAATATATATATATATATACTCTGCTACAAAAATTTTCCAGTAACTTCAGCAAATTTTCAAAGTTGAGTGGGTTAAATTTGTTATATAGGTTGCTTCTCTAATATTCAAACTAATTTTTCTTAAAAACAAGTAGTTTGACAAAGATTTCTCAGGGGAGGTGATTTACATAAACTCAAAAAACCATTAGATGTTTAAAAAAAAATTGTAGTATAGAAAATCCTTTTTTTTCTGTAAGGGTAAAAATTTCTTATTTGTTCACCATTTGTGAAGTCTGAGGCACAAAAATTTGTATACCTATTGCCTATGCTATTAGTAATCCATATACAAAATTTAGGATATCTTAATCCACTCTGAAGATATATTTTTTTTTATATTGATATGATGTATCTTGGCGAGGGGATACTTTAGGACCATGTTTATATGAACTTTTTGATTTGTTTTTATCTACTTATGGCCTAGAAATGTTGGTATTATTTTTTTTGCCCTCCTTTCAATTTAAACTTATTAATTGTGGGAGCTAAGACTCAAGTTAAATTAGGAAAAAGTTGCGTTCTTTGGGGCGGATTTACATGGTGTTGAGAAACTTGAAAGCATTTCATGACTTACTGAGATGGTTGGCAAAAACTAAAATTTGGCCAAATCATTTTTATTTTCTTCTGACTTTATCAATTATCAAAAAACTAATGAAACTTTTCCATTGGCACTTTCTTGGCACTACCACACAGTACTACCAGAGGCGACACTCTGTCAAAAATCAGGTTCTATCAATGCCAACTTGAGTTATATGCATTTGGTGGGATTCCTATTGCTGTGATATAATCTGTGGCTGTGACACTTAGGGGTTGGAATGTTTTGACACGTGTCCACAAGACAGTTTTATCAATACAATGCAATTATCTGGCCTAAATGCATTTGGGGAAATAATAAACACAAATTTCTTCATTCTGTTGCTTGGAATCTAAATTAATATGATTTAATCAAAAATAGGAATTTTTAGAGGAAACTCAGAATAGTGTTTCACAA
This sequence comes from Acanthoscelides obtectus, assembly GCA_963669975.1. Lineage (NCBI taxonomy): Eukaryota > Metazoa > Arthropoda > Insecta > Coleoptera > Chrysomelidae > Acanthoscelides > Acanthoscelides obtectus. The sequence goes on from CAVLJG010000009.1 coordinate 20,728,447, forward strand.
GCAGTTGCTGAGGGCCAAATCCATACCCCAATTAATTTTGCGTAACAACAGATTTATTTCACCCCTATAAATTCAGGGTTTGCTAGCATTTTTATGAGTTGTACATACAAACATGTGAAGATTTCAATTTCCCTCAAAAATAATATGGTCTGAGTTTGGTCATTAATAATAATATCTTTAATTGCTGCGACACTCATCACTGGGCTCAAGAAAATCTGCAGGCTGAACTAGTATCCAGACACCAAGAAAGTTTTGGGTTTAATATGGTGTGGAATTCTAGGGAGCAAAATATTAGGTACATTTAGTTATCACAACTCATTAACTGCAGAGTGGTACCTTCTGTTGCAACATGATCCTAATCTGCCTGGATAATTCACCTTTAGCACTGGGTAATAGCTGTTCATTTCAACAAGATGGTGCTCCTGCTTATAACTCTAGAGTTTAAGAGTATTTTGCTCAGCAATTTCCTGGAAGGTGGATTGGAACCTAAAGGGAAGTTTCCTGGCCAGCGCACTCCCCTGCTTTAACTCCTCTAGACTTTTTTGTTTGATGATTTTATTGGAAACCAAGTTTATCAGCATACTTTTAAAAAAGAGCAGCAGTTATGAGAATGTGTAATGGAAACATTTAGTACAATTAGACCAAAAATGTTACATGAAATTGTAAACTCTGTTAGAAGATCAGATTTATGTTAAGAAAATAATGGCAACATATGTGATCACATAGTTTGAATAAAATAAAAATAATGCTAGAAATGACTTTGAAGTTGAGTCATTAATTTTCAGATAATGATTGTAGAAGGAAGATAAATCAAAATATGTGTGTAAAAATAAAAAAAAAAATTTTACTTTGTTTTATAAAGTGTCCTCCCGGCAAGTATTTCGGTGCGGACCTGTATTTGATCGTGAGGTCTTGGAGCACCGGCATGCCGTCAACTGTGAGGTCTTAAGTCACCTGATTCACGAGCCCGTTGTACTACATTAACAAAGGCACGAGGGGTTGGTTGCACTCGATTGGGAAACCGATCCGCATAAACATGTGCCATTTTTTATTTCGTTTGAGCCACGCAACAGACACCACTATTCACTCACGCGTTACCGACTGACACTGACTGTTTACAACTGAATAAAATAATTGTAAAAACATCGTTCCAAATTCTTTCGCTTTTTTGTTTCCGATGCGATGAACCGATAAGGCGGATTATATCCGTTGTTGCCAAACACGAGCACATAATATATTATTGAGACAGGGCGGTACTCAAACTTCCAAAGGGCTATAACTTTGTTACTTTAATTTTACCAGAAAAATGGTAAAGGAAAAAACATTTCTTTTGATCAGATCTACTCACTGTTAAAATAAATGACTCAACTTCGAAGTCACCCTGTATATATCACTAAATTAATCATCATTTTATAAAACTTTAGCCCATCATATCGTTATGTAATATGTAATATGCACCTATTGCTACTTAAATAAAATAAAAAAACTCATTTTTCTTGATAAGAAAGCAAATGTAACGTTTGAATTCAGAGAAAAATGTTCTAGCAGGTACTTTTTTCTGACCATACAAAATAATAAAGTTGATGGTTTCTCAAAAATGAAACATTGAGCACAAAATTTAAAAACATCACCATTACTTAGTACCTAAAAAGTGCCAATTAAAAATTGAAAAACAAAAAAAATTTGTCCAAATTTTGGTTTTTCCAAAATACCTCAGTAAGCTATGAAATTTTTACAAGTTTCTTAACAGCATGTAAATATGCCTCTTATAACAGCTTTTTCCTAATGTAACCCAAAAAATATCTCCCATAAGTATTGAGATTCCCTTTGCATAAGATCCTTATCTTAGATGCCATGTATAACTCTTCCACACCTGAAGTAGTCTACATCAACATCTGCTGAATCAAAGGAATTAAATCAAATCAAACTTCCTTAATGCAAACTGTTACCAACTGGAAAAGGTACTCCATAATAATTGCAATATAGCATAAAATGACAGTAATTCTGGACCAATTTATGTTACCTGAATGCATTCATCCATACATATCCTCTCAGTGTATACACAAAATCATGAGCTAAACTAAGCAAAATCATAACCAGTGCTGATTTAGAAGGGGGTACTTTATAAACGTGTAGCTTGATGGCCTATTTGAAATGTGTGTAGGTCTTGGAGCTCTGTAAATATCTAGATTAGGGGAAACAACCATCTAGGACACAAGGTACCTACATGCCTCAAATTTTACAGTCTAAACCTGTAACAAAATAATGAATGGTAACAATATCGAAATAGCATTCATTTTTGCATAGCAAACAGATAGTTACCTCTCTTTATGATCATCTTTTGAGTGTCGCTTTTTCGGTTTTTTATGTTTCTTGCCACTCTCGCTTCCCGAAGATCTTGAGGAGCTGTCATCTGAAGATCCTGATGAAGAGTCATCCGAGTCAGATTCATATTTCTTTTTGTGCTTATGGGAGCCCATGCTGTAAAAAAGATTTCTCTAGGTGAACATTCACATTCATCAATTGTTTGTGATCAGTTGTCAACGTAAACCACAGAGCACAGAACGAAAGACGTAAACGAAGCATGACATTTGACAATTGATATAACTGATTGACAGCTGAGCAACAAGGAAGTATAAGAACCTTGCCAAGAGAAACAGAAACTACGTAAATGTTCATCCTAGGGTGCGTTTGTAAATGACTTGGTAATATAATACGGTACACATGCACGTCAAACAATGTACGAACGCAGCACTGTAAAATTGCGCTTGGGAGTACTAGTGGTACTACGACAGACTTGCCAAGTTGGGAGATTTGTCTTTAAATTTGGAGGGATTTTTGTGCTTGTTCTGGGGAATTCTGTCCAACACATCTGGAAACGTAAGTTGACAGATCCGCCATATGGACAATACTATTCCTAATAGTCTAAATTCTACTGTTTGAATCCACAGGTGTCCGCTTTTTGATAAAACTTGGTTTCTATGAATGATAAATAATAGTAGAACAGATTACAGCACCGTTGCCTTTGCCTTGCAACCAGTGATGGGCGTTTACGCGTATACATGAATTCTACAGGTTTCGATGTAGACAACAGAAGTAGACAATACGTATATAAGAGCGCACGACAAAATATATATATATATATATATATATATATATACAGGGTGACTTTAAAGTTGAGTCATTAATTTTCAGATAATGATTGTAGAAGGAAGATAAACCAAAATATGTGTGTAAAAATAAAAAAAAATTTTTACCTTGTTTTATAAAGTATCCTCCCGACAAGTATTTCAGTGCGGACCTGTATTAAATCGTGAGGTCTTGGAGCACCGGCATGCCATCACCTGATTCACGAGCCCGTTGTACTACATTAACAAAGGCACGAGGGGTTGGTTGCACTCGATTGGGAAACCGATCCGCATAAACATGTGCCATTTTTTATTTCGTTTGAGCCACGCAACAGACACCACCATTCACTGACGCGTTACCGACTGACACTGACTGTATACAAATGGATAAAATAATTGTAAAAACATCGTTCCAAATTCTTTCGCTTTTTTGTTTCCGATGCGATGAACCGATAAGGCGGATTATATCCGTTGTCGCCAAACACGAGCACATAATATTATTATTGAGACAGTGCGGTACTCAAACTTCCAAAGGGCTATAACTTTGTTACTTTAATTTTACCAGAAAAATGGTAAAGGAAAAAAACATTTCTTTTGATCAGATCTACTCACTGTTAAAATAAATGACTCAACTTCGAAGTCACCCTGTATATATACATGGTGTCCATTTGAAAACCTCCCACTACGGATTTATCGAAAACCACTGACTAAAAGAAAAAACGCTGAGACACGTCAAAAGATTTATTAAAGGGGACAACTTTTTAACCAAAAACTACTTCACCACCTATCACCCTCGGTCCCCCAGGGTCATTCCCTTAAAAATTTTAAATGAAAAGGGGTATCGAGTAATAGCTTGTTTGAAAGGCCATTCGTAGTCCTTTATTTTGACGTTTGATTTTTTAATTTATAATCAGTCGATTCGTTTTCGAGAAAATTAGAAAAATCTTCATTTATCTTAATTTGTTCAGATAGAAAACAAAAACACACGAAAATATCACTTTTCATTTCAATGAGTGATCAAAATGTTTCCCGTTATTGGCCAAACAATGATATAGGTGATGTTCAAATTCCTGACGGACATTTTCAAAAACATGTGGGACATTATGGCACTTTCGATTATGCGTTGTCCAAGATCATACAAACTTTGGGGAGTAAACACAATAGATTTCAAATGGTCCCATAGAAAAAAGTCTAATGGCGTCAAATCAGGAGATCTAGCAGGCCATTCTATAGGGCCTCTTCGCCCTATCCATTAGCTATGTCCACACTGTGCCTTTTTTTGTTCAATAAGGGCATGCGCTATAGCGCAGTCAACAGCGCACGTGAGGCATGCCTTTAACGCAAGCGCGATGGCAGTTGAAAGCGAAGCGCGCGCTGTGATACACGTTTTCCGGTGTCGGGTGGATGTCTGTGCCTTATAGCGTTCAACAACAAGATGGCGGACGAAGAATTTTTAAAAAGAATATCTTTATATTCTCTTAGTTCACTCATAATCACGTTACTTCCATTATTATAATAACCTCGTATCCAAAACTTTCTCTTGGTTCTTTTTTTACTGGAATATCTGATGACCAAGTAAGCTGCACATATTCCACCAAGTAAAATATTCTCGTCGCACATGTTTCCAAATTATGACAGAAACTACGACTAAACTATGGTGTTGCTTTCATTTAACGCATTCACTTATTGTAAGCGTTAAACGAAAGTCGAATAGAAAGATGAACACGAAAGTTGACGATGAAAAGGTACAGTGTGGACATAGCTTATTATCCTTTCCGCATTCTTTTCATCAACACATATCCTGGGCGTTCTGCATTTATTGTTATATATATATATATAGGGTGGCCCATCCATGTGTGGACGGAATATGACTCATAAACAAATATATTTTGGGAAAATCTTTTTATGGGATGCTATACATGATATTTGAGGGCACATTTCTAAAATATTGGCCATTATAGAGGGTGGCCCAATTTCTCCCTACATATCAAAGTTGTGATTTTTCAAATGGAATTTCTCAAATTTTATTGCATATTTAGATACACCAATTCAAACGAAGAAAATTGATATACTATGGGGTTTTGGTAATTAGCTTCTGAGATATAAGGTGTTTTGTCTAGAAAAACCCCCCACTTCGGCAACCCCTCAGTTCGCCATTTTGAAATGAGTGCTGAATTTTGTATAAAAAAACTCGCACACCTCAGCTTTTATCTTATCTGTGACTTTTTCCAATTTTAATTTTTGCTCATACAGGGTGGTCAAAAACGCACCATGTATATTTGGATTCAATTTTTTTATAAGCTTTTTTTGATACTAGACACATAAGGGTTTTTACGGCTATTTTTCGGTTATTAGCACGTCTTTTATGGAACGGCTTAATTCCCTAAAATATCGCATTATCCTTGAAAACAAATAAATGGTTGATTATTTACGAACTGTCAAAATTAGCTTTGTGAGCATTATAATAGAAACGTGTTTGAAACTGAATTTTTCTAAAGAAGAAATGGTGAATATGGTGTTCGTTTTGGGGGAAGCCCAAGGAAATAGTTTCCTAGCATCTCGCATTTATAAGCAACGGTACCCTAATATGCGACATCCAAGGCCGGAAACATTTTCCGCACTACGAGAACGTTTTGAATCAAGTGGAGCAGTGGAATATCGTAAAAAATGTATAAATAATCCAAGCGTCACCAATGAGGCGAATCAGTTGGAGATTCTATTAAAGTTGCAGGAAAATCCCCATTTAAGTGCACGGCAAATTTTAGCAGAAACTGATATATGCAGAATTTCTGTCCAAAAGATTATTCACAAGCATAGGTACCATCCATATCACCTATGCTTGCATCAAGGCCTTCGTCTTCAGGATTTTGCAGCTCGAATGGAGTTTAGTAGAATAATGCTAAATAAAATGAGTGAAGACATTACTTTCCTGGATAAGGTTCTTTTTAGCGATGAGGCAACTTTTGACAGCATAGGTGTTGTCAACAGGCATAACACGCACTATTATGCGCTCATACAGTGAAAGTGCCTAAACCAGGGTCATAGCGCAATGGCAGTCAGTCTTTCTCGACGTTGGCCAAGCAGATTGAAAAAAAGAAACTCTCACACTGCAGCCTTCCACCACTTACGTGTCAGGATGAAACGATTGTGTCGGACTCAAAGGCCAAGGCGAAAGTCCTTGCCAAGACCTTTGCTGCCAACTCCACCGTGGACCCTCCAACGCCCAAGTGACCTCAATTCAAAGGGTTCCCTACACTAAGCGGGAAGTAACATTCAGGTATAAGACGAGTGCTCTTGCCGCTCGAGATCAACAAAGCTTCTGGACCGGACTTGATTCCTGCCATTGTACTGGAGAGGTGTGCAGCGGAGCTTGCTCCAATTCTTTCGCGTCTCTTCCAGATACCTGAATGAATCTGGCACCTTCCCAGAAAACTGGAAATTTGCTCATGTCTAACCCATCCCAAAAAAGGGATCTAAGACCGACCCTTACAACTACAGGCTTATAGCTCTGCATTCTGTTATAAGTAAGGTGATTTCGAGGTGCTTAAATCGGGAGCTTCTGCACTACCTCGAACGTCACAGCTTGATTAAGCGACAGGAAGTATGGTTTCCGGCACCAGCGATCCACAGGGAACCTTCTAGCTTACGTCACGCAATTGTGGAATAAACTCATCCAGTCTTATGGTGAGGCTTATGTCATGGCTCTTGACATCACGAAAGCGTTCGATCAGCTGTGACACGTTGCCCTTTTAAGCAAACTTCTATCCTATGGCATCCCAGAAAAGTTTTCCAGACGGGTGGCTGACTCTATCTCTGGCCGCAAGGTATCCGTCGTAATTGACGGGTTCTCCTCTTCATCCCATAACGTCAACGCGGTTGTTCCCCAGGGATCGCTCTTGGCTCCGACACTGTTCCTCTTACATATCAACGACCTCCTCTCCTGCACGATCTCTGCCGCTGAGCTAGAAAATAGAAGACTTACGACGACTTCCTCTCTGACGAGAGACCTGGAGGTTATCACTGCTTGAGGACGCAACAAACTTGTACAGTTTAATGCTTCTAAAACACAGTACTGTACCTTGACGAACAAAAAGCGTCCTAAAGCTTGTCCGGTTTCTATGGATGGCCGAGCTCTGCCAAAGAGCCATTCACTTCGACAGGTCGGAGTCCAGATCACCGAAGACCTGGTCTGGCACGAACTCATCTCGTCAAGAGCGGCAGCTGCTGGGAAAAAGTTAGGCTATTTGTTTAGGGCTCAGAAATACTTTTCTCCGCATGACCTGCTCACTATATACAAGGCCTAGCCTCGTGTATTGCTCACACATTTGGGGTGCTGCCGCCCTGACTAAATTATTTATGCTCGATGCTGACCAGAGGAGGGCTGTCCAACTGATCGATGACTCTTCTCTAACAAACAGTCACGTGAGCCTTTCGCACAGGCGAGCCGTCGGCGATCTAGGTCTCTTGTACCGCTACACCAACGCGCTTGGCTCCTCAGAGCTCTCTTCCATGATGCCGCCACGCGATGTGCCTGCTAGACAGACCCGCCTGACTTTGACCTCACATCCTAACCGTGTCGTGTTCATTTTCGCAATTGTTTTGTGTGGAATGGACTGAGATATGTCTCGGAGTCCCTCAGAATGTTTTTTTTTTGTTACCAGCAAAGAAGTTTTTTATGTTTGAATCTTTAATATTATAACACTGGTTAATTATACATGCCACGTACTTATTTTGTTCTCATTTAATAAAATATTGCCTTTCTGGGGATTTCTGAGCATTTTCCATGTTTTTTTTCAAGCTGGCCTTGACCAGATAGAACACAATGGATTTAAGGAGCAATAATAGGATAAATTCTAGAAGTTCCACTGAGGTTAAAAAATGACCAGCCCCCAATTATCGTTTGCAGTTTTTGTAGATTAGGTCTTGAGTAGTGGTAGTTGTTTGTTTATGTTGTTGTTATAGTTGTTTTTCTATATTACGCTTGAAGCTGATTTATACTATTCTGATTGTTATTAGTTTTTACGTCAAATCTGTAGTCTCAGTGGCAATATGGAACTAGCCCACTGCTTATCTTTTGCTTCCATGGATGATGTGATTTTTTTCCTTAATTTTGGTGTGTTATTCTATTAAAAGCTTAATAACTCAAAATCTAGTGATTTTATCTGAATCAAACCTTATACTAAAAAAGCTTATAAAGAATTGAATCCAAACTTGAACAAAAATACAGAATGATGCATTTGAAATGTTTGAGAAAAAGTACAGTTCGCGTTTTTGAGCACCCTGTATGAGTAAAAATAAAAATTCGAAAAAGTAACAAATAAGATAAAAGTTGAGGTGTGTAAGTTTTTTTTTATACAAAATTTAGCACTCCAAATTTCAAAATGGCGGATTGAGGGGTTGCCGAAGTGGACGGTTTTTCTGGACAAAACACCTTACAGTAATTACCAAAATCCCATAGTATGTGACACCAATCTTCTCCTTTTGAATTGGTTTATCCAAATAGATTTTCTCAAAATGTATTTGTTTATGAGTAATATTCCGTCCCTGTGTATATGTATAGTTATTTGCTGTTAAGGGAAAGAAAGAATTTAATTTCCTGTCAGTTACCTTTGTGACAATCTTGGGATAGTGAAAATTAATTTATTGATTCAGATTTTACTACCAAAATATGAAAACGTGATCATCGGAGAGTTTTGGATCAAGCCGCTCAAGTTGAAGTTTTGGGTCATTTTGAAATAAATCCTAAAGGCTGCGACACACAGTGCCGGCGGCAGGGCAGCCGGGCAAGCCGCCGGCTAAGCCGCCGCACACCCGGCGGCATACAAAGCCGCCGGCCTTGCCGCGCAAAGGAGCCGCCGTGGTGTGCCGGCGTCAGTTCGTTCCTGACATTCAAGCGGTAGTGTTGTGCGGTTTGTGTGTTTAAACAAATTAAAATGTTTAATTGGGACGACGAAGCTGTGCTGCTCTTAATTGAAAAATTTCATGAAAATGATATATTATGGAATCCCAGAAATGCAGCACTTCAATAGCTTTCTATGTGACTGTCACAACCGGAATGATGCTTGACGGCCTTGCGCGGCTTGTGCAGCTTTAATACTTCATTACTCAAAATTGTTGCTGCAATTGGTATTTCATTAGGCTAATTTCATCCATTCAAAATGAAAATATTGCAAGAGTTAATCGAAGATGATTTCGATAGGCGACTTGAGTTTGGTGAATGACTGAAGCGATTAATTTAACAATTTAACAATTGAAAACAAAATCGAAGAGGATGGATACCCTATACTGGATGAGGCGGAAATATATTTCCAGCAAGACGGCGCTCACTATGTTCTTCCGGTTCGGCAATGGCTAGACGACGAGTTTCTAGATAAATGGGTAGGGCGAAGATAGAATGGCCTGCTAGATCTCCTGGTTCGACGCCATTAGACTTTTTTCTATGGGGCCATTTTCAAATCTATTTACATTACTGCCTAACCTGAAAGTTTGGATGAACTTGGACAACGCATCGAAAGCTGCCATGATATCCCACAAGTTTTTTAAAATGTCCGTCAGAAATTTGAACATCACCTATATCATTATTTGGCCAATAACGGGCAACATTTTGAAGACTCATTGAAATAAAACGTGATATTTTCGTGTGTTTTTGTTTTCTATCTGAACAGATTAAGATAAATAAAGATTTTTCTAATTTACTTGATGAAAACGTATCGACCGATTTTAAAAAATCAACCGTCAAAATAAATCACTTCGAAAGACCTTTCAAACAAGCTATTACTCGATACCCCATGTCGTTAAAAATTTTTAAGGGGATGACCCTGTGGGCAGAGGGTGAAAGGGAGTGAAGTAATTTTTGGTTAAAAAGTTGTCCGCCTTGACAAATCTTTTGAGGTGTCTCGGCGTTTTTTCTTTTAATCAGCGGTTTTCGATAAATCCGTGGTGGGAAGTTTTCAAATGAACACCATGTATACTGGACGTCGTAACTAGCTAGGAGAAAGTCTTCCTGATATGTCTTTGTGAACTCGACAAAAATTTGCAAAGATCACTCTTTTAACTTCAAAACTGTAATTTTCTATGGACTAGTCATCATCTTCAGGAACTAAAAACCAAATTTAGAAAATAGCAACTATAAACAATTAAGTGATATTTTAATACTTATAAGTCGACGAGATAGTTGCTAAATTGTCCTTAGAAGAATGTGGATGAGACCAGAAAAATTAGTAAAAGATCATAGTTGCGTTTTTCCTAACGGATTCAAAAGATTAATTAATTTTGAAACTTTTATATCACATCATTTTGGAACCTCCACACGTGTTCAGCAGGCCGACAGTGACGTGTGAAGTTGACATTATTGATATATGATTGATTGTAACGAGATTATTATGTTACCTGGGTTGCCTACCTAATAGGAATTACGTGTACTATTTAAGAGAAGCGTTTGTCAAAGTCCAGGATGTCAATCAAAAAGTTTCAAAAATAATTGTTGTTATGGATAAAGTGTGTATTAAATGTTAGCATTCAAACAATCGTAGAATTTCAAACTTGGCTTTGAAAGATAGTTGTGGATTTGCAAAACTATTAAATTATTGTATTTATTGTGACAAATCAATGTTGGGAGAGATGCGAAATCTTTTAATTTTTGCGCAGCTCAAAAATTATGAATAAATAACGCTAATTTGTTTGACATCAGCCTTTTTGTTCATATTTGTCGGCTGCCTATGAAAAAGTGATTTCGGTTAATTTCGCTGTTTTTTTTTGTGTTCTGCGTCTCGTCGTCCTTAATAGATATCTCACTGGTCACAGGCACCCAAACTCAAAGGGGCTCTAAGATATAGGGTTTCTAAGTCAGTAAGATGGTGTAACGGTCGTACTCGGCTATCTGCTTTACACGGCAGAGTGGTTTCGGTTAATTTGGCTGGACTTTTTATGATATTCGTAATTGCGACCTTAGTGCTTTCGGTTAATATGAATGAGTTTAAGAAATCTCATGTATCTCGGCATCATGAAGGAATGTCTCAAAGGGCACAAATGCCAGAACTCAACGGGTACCATTATGTGTAGGTTAATATTATTTTTGAATATTTGACTTACTTTGATTCGTCTTTATGAAACTTCTGGATCACAGTTATTGTAGCTTCGATGCAAATACCACACGCACTGTGAGCCAACTGAATAACACGTTTATGTCCACAGAGTACCGATTTGCTGGACACTTACAGCATTACTAAATACCCAGGCATTTTAATTAAGGAACAAATGACACATTAGTCCCTCCCCAATGACCTGCTCTAGGAAAATATTAGGTGATAATCTGGGGAATTCCTTAGTAAAATAGCAGGTCATTAAGGACAGGTGTAGGAGCAGGCATCCTACCTGCTCCGGGTTTCCTATTCTACCAAGGAATTCGAATAGATTGTTTGTCGCTAAAATTGTGTACTTTTACTGCATATCTTTGACTCATTTGACTCCCATTGCCTACCAACGTATCAACATAATAATAATACTTATCGGTAGAAAGATCTATCTTTATTAGGCTTGTGCCGCTCTTTACAAATTATGCAAGAAGCACTATGTCCTGAAATCATCTAACATCATAATGATGTGCACACTCGCACTTTTAAAAAAATATCACTAAAAATACGAATTTAATGACAGGACTGTCTAACAACTAACTTATGCCAAGTCCACTTGTAGTATGCAATGTCATCCTAACTACAGACTGAGAATTTGGAGACAAACAAATCGTAGGCTTGCTCCTTTTACAAAGTTTGAATTCGTTGCGTTGGACAGCTTACATTTAAGGTTGTTCTGTTTTCTGGATCAAGGAGCACGCAACATGCCTGAGGAAAAAGTGATTTCGGTTATTATCGCTAAATTTTTTATGTGTTATGCGTCTTGTTGTCCTTAAAATACTATCAATGGGCTCCCAAACTCAAAGAGTTCCAAGATATAGGCTGACTAAGTCAGTATAATGGTGTAACGGTCCTACTATCCGCTTTATATGGAATGGTGGTTTCGGTTAATGTCGTTGAATTTTTTATATGTTATGCGCCTTTGCGTCCTTAATGCGTTCGGCTAATATAACTGAATTTGTGAAATCTCGTGTACCTCGGCATCCTGAAGGGCACCCATCCCAGAACTCAACGATTCCCAGTATATGTAGGTTAATATTGTTTTTAAATGTTCGACTTACTTTGATTCGTCTTTAGGAACCCTTTGGATCACAGTTATTGTAGCTTTGTTTTATATAAACACTACACGCACTGTGGGCAAACGGAATAACACGTTTAAGTCCACAGAGTACTGATTTCCTGGACATTACTGAATACCCAGGTATCGTAATTAAGGAACAATTGATACATTAGTCCCTCCCTGACACCTGCTCTAGGAAGCTTAGGTGATAATCTAGGTAATTACTTGGTAATAAGATCAAGGACAGGTGTAGCAGTAGGCATCTTTCCTTCCTGTTCTGGGTTTCCTGTAAGGAATTACAACCGATTCGGAGCCAAGCCTACATGTTTACGTTGCAAGGTTTGTCGCCAAAATTGCGTACTTTTAATGCATACTTTTGACTCATTTGACTACCATTGTCTACCAAAGTGACAAAGTATCAACTTTAATAAAAATACTTAACAGTATCTATCTATCTTCATTAGGCTGGTGCCGCCCTTTGCAGATTATGCAAGAAGCGCCTTGTCCTGAAATCATTTAGCATCGTAATTATCTGCACACACGCACTTTTAAAAAATAACACTAAAATCACATAACTGCAACAGAAATGTCAAGCCGACTTGTAGCATGCACTTTCAACCTAATTACAGACTGAGATTTTGGAGCTAAATCGCAGGCTTGCTCCTTTTACCTTGAATTCCTTGTATTCTACGGATGAAGATTAAAATGTTTACAGAACAGGGATTGTCGACTTTGCGGACTGTTGTTGAATCGCTTTTTATGTGATATTGCACAAATGACGTAAGGACCTGTTTGAATGACTTTTCTCTCAGATATGTTTAAAATTCCTCATTACTGTATCACGTTACGGTCCCAACGGTGAAGCTCTTCAAGTACAATTGACACATTTGACATGATATAAGGTCTATGATGCTGTCTTATTTCGATAGTGTCTATCTTGTACCGAACACATTCCTTTCTGGAACCTATATGCAACCTACTTGGTCGTTTTTTCCATATTGTTTAGCTAAAACTTGGAGCTTAAATATCAGTAGCTCAATTAAATGAAACAATTAATAGTACATTTTAAACCAAAGAAGCATGACATAAAACAAAAAAGTAAAAACAGTCCAGCTTCTTTGTACGTTTTTAATAGACTAAAAAAACATGCTTCTCAGCAGCATCTGAATACGCCCCAAAGAACGCAGCTTTTTCCCAATTTAACCAATGAATCGCTCTGGATAAAAAAACACAACCAGCAAAACCTACTTGTTTCATATAACGTGCCCAAAGTTGTTACCGTAGCAACACGACCATCGCAACATAAATAAATCGATTTTTAAGAACCAAAATAGTTCTGTTATCAAACATGAAGACGTGTAACACCCGCTTTTCTCCATTATTCATCATGATCAGGTAACTAATCATCGTTATTGAAAGGTTATATGTTATAATACATTAGGATTCTCTTTTTCTCAATTAGGTTACCCTTACAAGTCGAGAGGTGCATAGTTCACCCTAGGATATAATAACATGAAGCAGAAACATGTAGATATCAGATTCACCTTAAAATGATTGTCTTACAGCACACTTTAATATTACCTGTCGTTTTTTTTTTCGTTTTTAATTGTCCAAAGTAACAAAGTTGCCCTTATCTATAAGTCCGTCCATGGCTAGATGTAAGAATTAAATAGAAATAAATAAAGATCAATTGTAGTTTTATGCCTCGTTTGATGTTCATACGTTTAAGCACTACATACATTTTTTCAACTATGTTGTAATATCAGGATGGAATAAGAGAAAAATTTGAATTCAGACATTTTCAGTTGAAGAAAACTCACGACGCCCAGGATCTTGTAATTTAGATACTGGGAAATCTCAAAAATAATATTTATCTCAGTTTTTAAGAATTGAAATTTATAATTTTTGGAGCTAAGAGTGAGACTAACCTCCTTTCCTTGATGCTAGAGACTTTCTTGGGAAAATAGTTATCAGATATCTCTAGTGAAACAATGACGCTTTCTCGAGGACCGTTCAAAGCATGATTTAAATTTCCATTTTACAGTTCGCCATAACAGTTGTCTTCGATGTCATAAAGATTTGTCTTTGCTGGCCGTATCTATTTACCATTTTGATGATACAATTGAGAGGATTTATTTTATTTTGTGCTAAATATCAATAGGCAATGCAAAATAATAGTGTGTTGCTTCCTCGAATTACAGCGCAATCACAGAGAAGTAAAAAACTGACTATAGACAACCAGTTTCACGAAACTGCTCTGCTAGTTGCAGATTGTAGATTACGTCTAAAAAAAGAATTTTAGCGATGAGAAGGTGCATTTGATCTAGGAACTATTGATGACAAAAACAGGTAACAGCAGCATAGCATTTCGATGCAGCTGCTGGTTGCCTCTATAATCAATTTCTTACGTTTCTGTGATTGGGTTATAATTAGAGGAAGCAAACACATTGTAATGCTAAATAGATACGGCCAGTAAACATTTTTTCTGACATCGATGAAGCTTGTGATGACAACTCATTCCTCCCTAGAACGCTCTTCAAGGAAGCGTCATTGTCTCACTGTTCCCAAGGCCCAAGGAAACATCCGTTGTTTCCAAAGAAGCTCCAAGCCTCAAGGAAGGTCTATAAATCTGACTCTAAAAAGGTTTTACAGTTCGAGAACGGTCAACTTTAGAGAATAACCACTGAGGAACATTTTTTTGTTCACATCGATGCAAGATATCAGATAAAAATGCTCTCAGCGGATAAGAAAACTATAATCAAATTCAAGCGGATAACCAAATGAAAATGGTATTTACCATTTTGGGTTGGTATTTACCGATCCGTTCAAGCGAGTGTGGTCATCAGTTTGGTTATAAGATCCGTGACGTCATGAATCAGCTGTTATATGTCACAGTTATCACCGCAAAATTGTGGTATTTACCCAACTCATGAGTACTTTTATATTTCGGGTTATTATTTGAAATGTGACAAGTTAGAATTTTGCCGTTTATTGAATATTGTTATTGTACTTCAGCTTCATTTTTGGGAAACTTGATACAGGCTGACTTCAGACTAGCATAAAGTGGAGCACCGTTGTAGTTATACTCATTACTGTTGTTGGGAACACTTTCAATCTAGTTCCTATGTTTAACAAAGTATCCTGTGTAGCCATATACCACAAGAATATTAAAATATGGCCATTTAACTCACTGGATGATGTCCACCTGTATACGGTTTTGCTAATATTTTTTTTCATCATTTCTGCTAAATCAATAAATGTTTTCTTTGACATGCGGAAAACTTTTGTGAATTGAAAGTTATCATAGCTACAAAACCATGGTTCCATCATTAAACAAATTTTTATGAAAAAAAAAAACATTTCTCCCATGAATAGTATGAAAGGTTTCTTATTTAAACTTTCCATACACCGTTGTAGACAAAAAAGCACCAATTATTAAGTGATAATATACGCACTTTCCTAAAATAAACAACTTGCAACAAAACCGCGGTTAAAACCAACGCGTTAAAGCGATTCGTGCAACTGACGTCATCAACCCGTGTGTCATCTTGAGCCATATTATAACCGCGGGACCGCGGCACATAACACAGAAATTTTGGTTATTCGCTTGGATTTGATTTATGTTGTGATGAATAAAAATTTTGTTTTTTTTTAATAAATTTTATGAACCAGTTAGGTAGTGTGCAAATATACTAAGTGACATATAAATCCGAACACCCTGTTTAAATGGTTTTATTTTAATAAAAGTTAGTGAATGTATTTATCTTACTGTAAATAACAAGTGAAAAAATTTTCAGCCTTATCAGTTGGACATTCCGGTTTTTATACTGCTTTTTTTTAATTCACTAACGCTCTAAAAATGAATATTTCAGCCGCAGTAAAGAATCAACGTTGGCGGATTTTGGTTCTTGACATCCTTTACGATCGGTTACGATGTCTAGAGTACGGAGACCTTTACGATTTCGTCAACTTAGTGAGTTTGATAGGGGCTGTATAGTGGGACTACGGGAAGCTGGACTTTCTTTTCGGGCAATTGCAGTTAGAGAACAAAGAAGTGTAGACACTGTGGTTAGGTGTTGTCAGGCATGGCTTCGAGAAGGCCGTACGCAAAGAGCAAGGGGCATTGGACGCCGCCGTAGAACAACAGACCGTGAAGATCGCCGCCTAAAATTATTGGCCTTAAGGGACCGTTTCTCCACTACCAGGTCCATTGCAAATGAATGGTACCGACGAATGAGAAGTTTTGGCTTGTTTTCATACCGGCCACACTGGGTCCTCCCTTTATCTCGAGAACACCGACGTAATCGCCTTGAGTGGTGCAGACAACGGTCACTCTGGGATCAGGAATGGAACAGTATTGTCTTTAGTGACAAGTCTCGATTTTGTTTAGGCATGCACGATGGTCGTGCCAGGGTTAGAAGGCGACGTGGTGAAAGGCGGAATCCACAGTTTTTTGTCGAAAGACATGTTCATCACACTGTTGGAGTTATGGTTTGGGGTGCTATAGCTTATGGTTCCAGGTCACCTTTAATCTTCATCAGAGGTAACATGAACGCGCATATCCACGAAGTTCTAGAACCCCATCTTTTACCCTATCTTGACACCCTGGCAGATCCAACTTTCCAACAAGATAATGCCCGACCACATGTTGCAAGAGTCACAATAGACTTCTTTCAACATAATGATGTCACATTGTTACCATGGCCACCAAGTTCTCCCGACTTATCCCCAATTGAGCACGTGTGGGATATGATGGGTAGGAGATTGCTCAATTTGCAACGTCCTCCTCAGACAGACACACCTGATCAGAAGCATGCCTAGGCGCGTTGGAGAATGCGTAGCACATCAGGGTGCATCCACAAATTATTAAAGGTCAAAGAGCTTTAAAGCAGTGCAATCATTTTGAAATTTTTATCATTTACTTATAATGCTTCATTAAGTACTTATACAAAATTTTATTAAAATAAAACCATTTAAACTGGGTGTTCGGATTTATATGTCACTTAGTATAGTACACCCCGCGTTTGCTCGCTATGAGCGCAGGGAATGTTCTATGGAGGAATGACTCAACGACACGACACGCTCAATGACCATGCTGCAAGCTGCAAGTTCCCCAGCATGCTTTGTTGGTTGCAGAATGCCGAGATAGTATGTAGTGTATACTCTGGGAAGATGTATGGTTGAGTAGCAGAGTAGCAAGATCACATTTGGATGACTGTGTTTTGATCTGCATGTGTATAAAATCAGAAATTTGCTATGTGAGAAAATTATTACTGAATATGCTGCGCATTAAATATATCTATTAGCTGTGCCAGATGGGTTATTTGTGTTGTTGTTCCGTTTTATTTTTTGCATTTTCAAAAACCTTGAGAAGCATTACGTGAAATTAGCACCGCACCCGCGTTGTGTGTAATTAAGCCACACCTCCAAAGAATTAGGAATAACGCCCTGCCTCATATCTAAGGGCTGATTTGTATTTTCTACTTGACATCGTAAAATAAATTTATCTAAAACTTGAATGACTGGAAATAAAAGTTAATGTGAAATGTAATAAGTTTCATAAATATTCCTGTATTTGCCATATTTTCTCACCTGTTGGTTTTAATACACTTCACCAAATAGGGATTTTCTTTTTTGAAACTCGGTTAATTTGCATATGCACCATAATTTCCAGTTTGAAAAAGAAAAAGCGGATGCGCAACTAATTTTTATATATAAATATATATAAGCATACAAATCCTCACTATGCACCTATACACTGCCGTTTCATTCCAGCTATAGTATACAAATTACAGCTTAGGGCGGTATCGTCAGTCGTTGGTTCTCATAGTATTCATTCATAGTAAATATCCCAGCCTGTCCTTCGGAAGGGCTGGGATATTTCTAAATTTTTACTGTTCCGTGTCAGCGTCAGCGCTCTGCTACTGTGAGGCTTTGTTTTCTCTTTGAAAACCATGAAAATCAAGGTCATAAAGGCGTCCTACATTGTAGGAACGACTGACGATACGTCCCTAAATGTACGGCGACATCTATGACGAGTGGAATATGTCTAATATCAACGTCAAAAATTGAGATATAAGCTTCCCATCCCCTGCAAACCCTACCCCCAATTTTAAACCCCTAGAATAATTTTCCGGAAATGATTGAAATGTCAAAAAATTAAGCATTAGTGATTTTAATTCCTATATATATATTTTCAAAACCCACAGCTTTTTTGCGTCCTTGGAATAGTAGTATCATTATGTAAAAATTTCATCGAAATCCAAGCGGTACTTGTCAAGTTATAGGCGGTTATA
The DNA here is from genome assembly GCA_963669975.1 of Acanthoscelides obtectus. Lineage (NCBI taxonomy): Eukaryota > Metazoa > Arthropoda > Insecta > Coleoptera > Chrysomelidae > Acanthoscelides > Acanthoscelides obtectus. The sequence continues at coordinate 20,747,063 of CAVLJG010000009.1, forward strand.
AGATTAGCGGTCAGACCGACCGACCGACAGACAGACAGATCGACGGTAATGCGTGACATGGTTTTTCGCGATGCACATGCATATAACATCTAAAAAACAATATTTCAATTTCGAAAAATTTCTAGTACAATATTTCCTCGCCGCGCCAGTACGCGTGGTATGTAAATAGGTTATTAGCGTTTTGTGGTAATAAAAATGCAGTTTTTTGTAAAAATACTATAATGTAAATATAGATAAGTAGAAAAAGAAAAATCATTCTATTTAAATATAAAAACAAAACGTAAAAAATGGCTAGTTAGCGCTGATGTTCAGAAAAAGAAAATGAAACATATTTGTTTTAAATAAAGAGTAGATGAATATACTGGCATGTATATTCAATCTTGTTTCAGTCAATAAACCGCAAAGCCCTAAAATTAAAATAACAGAAAATAAATAAATAAATACAACATAAATGCTATCACGCGATTGGCCATCATTAAAGACGTCACTCTAACTCAAGCACCACAGCACCGTCACTCATGTTCAGATCTGTTAATATTTCAAGTTGTTAAGTTTGCTGAGTCTACTTTGAACTTCATATCGGTTCCGTGATGAAGATACCTTAAATTAGCTGACATGTATATATCGCCCAACATGGCAGATGCAGTCTTGGGCACAGTTGGGATGAAGTTTTTCATTCGCTAGATTAATCGGGTGACACTACTTTGTGTAAAGCAATACATAAAATCATACGTTGACTTATCATATATAGTCTAACCGTATTAGCAAATTTCCCCAAAATAATTGTAATGGTCAGAGAGATATGCAAAACATAGACGCATTAAATCGGTACACCAATTTTTGTGGGAAATGCGACGTGGGACGCGTTTTTTGGGATCCAATCGAAATTGTTGAGTCGAACGAAACGACTTTTCAAATGAGATTTTTAGGCACTTAAAGAGACCTACAAAATAAGATCATACACAAACGTCCCATTAAAAGCAAAAAAGTTATGACCAAAAAGATACTTGCAATTCCTCAAATGCATAGGTCAAATACTTCTAAATTACCACAACAAAATTGGAATCGATCGGTCAAGTTTTTGAGAATTTCTAATTCTTTATCCTGAAACACCTGTTTTCCAAACATCAATACTAGTTTATGGAGCAAAAAAACAACGTACGTTCAAGGGTTATTTCATACCAAAATATACGAATTTACCTCGTCGATATATGGCAAATCACAGGCCAAAAAATAAAAAGCTAGGTTTTTCCTTATCAACAAATTCAAACATTTTGTATTTGTGTGGAATCGAACAAATGTGTACGATATTTGAAAAACATACATTATACACATTTTAAAATAAAGCGGATGTTCCTACAACTTTTTGTTGCAAGGCATTTTTTCCAAAAAGATGTGTATAGAGCTGACAGTTTCACTCGATGAAAGATAAGCGTCGAAGCTTATAAAAAAAAACATAATTTCACAATGAATTGTTAGAAAAGTTAACACTCAAACTGAAGACACAATTATGTTCCAAACTGTCTTAGTCCAGTTAGTATGTAGTATGTGCTAAGAATGATGGCCGCATGACTGTCAAATAAGTAGATCACGTAATCCAGTTTCTATTTCGAAGAAATAGGATTACCTGGACTTTTTTCTCAGTTCTGATATGGTATACGTTTGTTTTCCAAATCTCGTACCATTAAAACCCGAAAAGTGTTATACAGCAAACTCGAGAAAGCAAAAAAACCGTAGAAAAATATCAACCAATTGTATCGAACTGCCTGTCTGAAAATTTAGATAAAATATTACTATTACACTGAATATATTATTCAAAGTTTTAGCTTTTTATCATTCAGGACTCGTGGTGTCGTGGATACATAGGACGCAGGTTCGTAACCACATACATCTTTTTTTTTGAATAATTTTTTTATTCTAACGTGTACTTTTATATGGTGATTAAACAGCGTTTCACATGACATAGAGTATGCAAGTATCGTAACCGGAACATTTACATTTAGAAATTTCTGAAGACATATTAGCTTGCCTTCCTTGAAAAGTAATGAAAATGAACTAAAACCTTCGTTTGTGATGTTCAGATTTCCGAAGCGCGGTCAAAGTACAACGCTACCACTGGTTGATATTTGTCTACTGTTTTAATGATTTGGAAAACAAACCTATATAAACCTCATAAAAAACGTCCAGATTATATTTCTTCAAAAAGTAAACTGGATTACGTGACCTACTTATTTGATAAAGTCATGCAGCAATTAACTGGGCTAAGACAGTTTGAAACCTAATTACGTCTTCAGTTTGCGCGCTAAATTTTTAAACAATTCAATGCGTTTCAGTATGAAATTATTTTTTTATAAACTGTAAGAAATTTCGAAAAAAAATTCTTCAAAACAAAGAGTAGACACATCCGCTTTGTTTCAAAATGTGTATAAGATTTGTTTTTCGAATGCCGTAACGCATCTGTTCGAATCCTCACATCTAAGAGATGTTTGAATTTGTTTATAAGAAGAAAACGTAACCTTATATTTTTCGCATAAAAATATCGTCCATGTTTTAAACACCCCCTGAATAAATTGCATCGATAAAACCAAACATTATTTCGCAAACCAGGGGATTTTTCATCTAATATGATTAGACTAATAAACGTTTATACGAATACGGGTTTTGTTCTGTTTTTCTTTTTCTGTAAATGAATAATACATATACGAATCAGCTAGCCATTTTCCAGTTTAAGGACGTGAATATAAATTGATAACAATACCTTAATGCTATTTATATCAGTAGTATCCTCTGTGTACATAACTAAGAATGTGACAAAAAAATATTATGCGTGAAAAATAATACAACTAAATACGTTTTTAGGAATCTCTATATTCAGAAAAACGTCAGAATGAATGCTGGTTAAGAGAAGTATGGTTAATGTTAGAAATATTAGTTAATTAGGTCCTCCATAAGGGAGTCTTTGAAGAAAAATGAAATTAACTTTTCAAAGTATTGATACCAGTAATATGTCACATTATCGGAAGGAGTGAACTTATGTACTACCAAAGGTGGAAATTTAGAAACGCTATTAAAAGTAGAAATACAAATTTTTAGTGTTGTATAAGTTAGGATTACGCACCAGATCAGGCCAGTACCACATTGTTACAATTATCTGGTATCAATAGATAGCATGTGTAGTATAGTGTTGGTCCAACGGGGTCGGCAACAAGGTCAAGGCTGGCCTAGTTACCAGGCTTCGCCCTCCACCACTACTACTACTACATCAGACGGATTTTAAATAATATATCTTATAACCATATATCTCACTAAACTTTTACATTAGAGTGATCTTGGATCAACAAGAAATTCTGCGATTAATATATGTGTTATAGAGGGTGTCCCTTGAAATTTGTATAAGCAAACTATTACATTCACATAGAGTATTATGTTATAAGTTTGTATAAAAAATGTTCTACTCACTTCCCTACGAGAAAATTGAACACTGAAGAAGCAAATCCTAAATATAACTTGAAAACACAATCACTCGCTCAGGGTGACAAACGATTTTGAGGATACTACGATAGTTCGCAGATTATCGAGAGAAAACTAAATCATAGTATCGCGTTTGAGAGTACTGTACCCTCATATGACATTTTGTTACAGGAGTTCATAACGTTTACATTTTAAATGAATCTGGAGGTTACCCTCTCACTCAGGGACACCCTGTATAATGTATGGAATTCACATAGGATATACTCTAGGAACACAGCCATTTATGTAGTTATTTGGTACTTTAGTACGTTGTGAGTGAACTTTCTTTTACTGGGACTAATATATTCGTACTAAGTTGATTTATAATATTCTGCAAATTATGCAAGTGTCTCAAAATCATGGTACAAAAAGTATTTATATGTACGCGAATTTTTTTAAACATGTCAACCATATGTTTTAGTAAGAAGCATTTTCCATTGATCTTTTTCCACTGTCTCCGGTATATGTAAAGACTGCATTTAAACAAAGAATTCAATTTATTCTCATAAATCTATGTTGTCAATGATTACAAATCTGTGATTATTTACACTGCAGAACTCAATTTAATACCTCAGGTGTACGAAAAAATGCGATCAGAAATATGACACATCGCTATAAGGAACTAAAATAAAAATGGGCATTACCGCTTAAAACTAATAATAAATTATTTTACATTAAAGCATTCCTCAAATAAGTAGCTGCATGTGAAATTTATTTATATTATATATATATATATATATATATATATATATATATATAAAACCCCCTTTTCCACATCGGAATTGAAAAGAGGACCAAATTTTTCGTCCGAACCTTGGCCATGACTCTGACAACTGCCTCCAAGACACTTCAAGGTCAAGTTAAGGCATCGAAAACAATTTGTTTTAACAAAAATGTTCGACAGAACAGTTGTGAGGTTTGTGAGGATCAGTCAGAGGTGTCCTTGACCATGACGTTCAAGGTCAAGTCAAAATCTCCAAAGAAAACCTCTAATTTTTATACTGGAAATAGAAAGAGCGGGAAATTTTTCGCTTTTTGCATGTCCGGTATAAAAATGAGGTTTCCTATGAGAATTTTGACTTGACCCTAAAAATCATGGTCAAGATGTCGCCGCTGGGTGATCCCACAAATCACACTATGCTGTTGAACATTTTTGCTAGAACAAATTGTTTTCTATGTCTTTATTTAACCTTGAAATGGCCTTGAAAGCAGTGGCCAAGAGAGACGTAAAATTTGCTCGTCATTTTAATTCCGATATGAAAAAAGGGGGTGTTTCATTTGAAAATATTGACTTGACCTTGAAAATACCTTAAAGGTCATTGTCTAAGTGACCATCATTTTACCTCATCGAAACCCTACAACTTTTGTTTGACATCTTTTTTTTAAATGTGCAGTTTTAGGTAGGGAGATTAAAATGGGACAACGTGTATAGCAAATTAATACATACGAAACTATTTCAAGAAACTAAAACTATACCCTGCATTTTTGAGCAATACTGCTCTAGAGCGAGAATACAAATTCTCTCTAAAGCTGTACCGAGACTAAGAAAACATTTCGAGACACTTGATCCAATTTATTCACAACAAAAATTGCACCGTTTTGTTAATAGATCACAATATGGTGGCACCAGTACTTCACTGACATCCACAACGAATAAAAAAATTGATTTGAAACTAATTTACTGAAACGCGGAATGTTTTTTTTTATTTGAAAGTGTATTTTGTAAATAATTGCCAAATACGTTATCTCGTTTCATAAAAATTTAACAAACCCCCAAAACAGTACTATTTGTACTTTTGCCGGGAGTTGCTTTTTCTAGCGGGTGCTTAACATATATATTTTTCAACAAATGTAAATAGACTAAACCAACAACTCAATACGGGTAATGTAATACTAACCATTCTCATCTTTTGGTATTGGTGGAAATATTTTGGTATAGATCTAGGAGAATTGTTCAACTTCAGTCGCCGTTGAGTATCACAGTTCCTACAAAACAAAACATCTAATTGTAGAACCTGTTTGCTTACTTGCTTTGCTGTTGTTGACGGGTTCAGTATTTCACGTATGACGTGACAGGTGTAGAATTATCGAATATGAACATACGAAAAACCACAGATACAGCAATTTGAGAAAAATAAAACGTATTTAGGAATCCTCATATTTTGCTTACTGCTCATGAAGTTAGTGGTAATCTGTGAAACCATCGCAAAATAACGCTTTCAAAGTTGAGTCATTTATTTTAACTGCTTGTAGGACTCGTCAAAATTAGTTTATATACCAAGAACCACCACAAAAGTTGCATAATAAAATAATAAAAAAAAATCAAAAAATAAGAACGTCATTACACAGATTTTTGATATTCTCATGCCGTGTAAAATCTTTGCGTTTTTCGTTTATTACTTTTATTGTTTATCTAAATTTTTGTTAGAAGCGAAAGATCATTCTAGAAGAATTGCATTTTGCCACTGGCTTTTAAATAAATTCGGCAGAAATGAAGATTTTACAAAATTAACGTTGTGTTCAGACGAGGTCACATTTAGACGAAATGGACTGCACAGTTTCTTTTTCTTTTTCACCTCGACTGAAATTTATTTAGATTTTTTTGGAAACAATCTGCCACAATATTAGAAGAACTTCCTCTAAATGTGAGGAGACAGAATATGTGGTTCCTACATGATGAGGTTGCACCACATTTTAGACGAGAAGTTCATGAACATGTACCAATAATGAGTTTCCGAATAGATGGATATGGCGCAATGGACCCATTTCTTGGCGTGCTCGCTCCCTGGATTTAACGCCTTGCGATTTTTTTTGTGGGGATATTTGAACGAGTTCGTGTATCATGATGGAGCAGTAAATACTTTGGAAGAACTTCAACAGCGCACTGAAAATGCTTGTCATTTAATTCGTGGACACCAGGATTTTCTTTTCGGAGCTTGTAAAGAGTCGTGGATTCGAGGAGCAAGATTTTGCGTTAATCGAACAAGTGGGGACAATTTTGAACAGTTTTTGTAAAAACTGTATCAATTTGATTTGGTAATGCATTTTTTAGATAACTTTTATTATGCAACTTTTATATAGGAGATTTATGGAATATCAACTTCTTTTGACGAGTTCTTCAAGCTGTTGAAATAGATGAATCGACTTTGAAAACTATTTACTTTTCCACGAGTATCCATTCCGGCAGAATAAGAGCTGATTATCTAGTAATATTCAAAATTCCCCATATCGACAAGTAACACGCAATTATGACACATCCGCCTGTGGATCCGTCAACGCCAAGTAGACAGAGCCCTATTTTGCTGTAGTTTTATTTCCGTGGCGGTTTCATTTTGTACTTGTTAACAACTCTTTTATTTATGAAAGTTACCTCGCATAAAAAAATAATATGGTCCTCAGTTTTACCCGATTCATTATTGCCAACGTTCCAGACTAATACAAATATGTCACTTTCTGATCAGCTGTTCACCTCAGTAGACGTCAAAACGTAATGGATACTCGTGAAATACAGTGTAATTTCTTCTTCTCTTGGCTTGATCCCAATGATACGATGCAAAACAAAGATGTGCATCAAATTGTAACATATATATTGTTAGTATACAAAATTGTGCATGTGCATACTAGAATATAGTAAATAGTGACAGTATAGTTAGGTACCTTGTCATAGCTAATGGTATCATATGCTGGTTTCTTCTGGAAATATTTAAAATAGACCAAAGCACTGGCAGCAACTATTGTAGCTAGGCTCACCAACACACTAACAGATATTCCTAAAATTTGGAAATGTAAGTTATGCGTACAGAAGTTTTAGTTATTCATAAATGTAATGCAGTTAGATGCTAAATATTATGAAATAGACAAATAGATCTTAGTCACTCTTTCAGTCACGTAGCATCCAGGTTAGGGTACCACAAAAAAATTAAAGTACTTTTTTCAAACGCATACCCGCTAATTTTGCTTGAACAATGTTAAAACAATTGTAAATAAAGTTTTATGTACCTAGAACCAGGGCAACCCGTGCAGTTTGTTCTATTAGTAAACGCACTGTTTTAGTTCAGTTAACATGTCGAAAAAATTATGCAGTTCTAAAAAGGGAAATTTTTTAACGTAAAGCATCAAATTACTGGTTAAAAACTTAAGCGTCAATGAAAGCGCCAACCTTACTGTTCGTGTGTGCATTATTTACTGGGAAAATGTTCGTATAACGACTAAATCTCTATCTAACAGAAACAGAAACTAGTTACCTTGTACCAAATTTGGAGGGATTTTCAAAAATTCAAGCAAAACACAAGAAGTGTTTGAGCAACGTCGACAAGAGTTTGTAACGAACTTGGACAATTTCTTTAATATTGCGCATGCCGATGCCCTTCAATTAATGAAAATAAATGAAAATATGATCTTCCTGCGGCGGCAGAGAGAGTCAGGTCGTCCTGGTCATTTAGCTGGGGTGGACAAGAAAGTAGCCATAAAAGAAGAAAAGGCGCGTCGTAGGAGCTCCGAAGAACAAAAGCGGCGAGCTAAATATGTTGCTTCATTGACTCCATCTTACGAAACAGTGCAAGAAAATTTATCTCCAGACTCCGAGATAGATTTACAATAAACTTTGTCCATTCCAACTCAAAGCACAGAGCCTGATACTAATCAAACTCAAATGAGGCAAAGTTTCATAACTCCAAGATTAGTGGCAGCATTAGATGGGTGTCAGTTAAGTATTAGAAATGCTGTTTTTATTATTGAAGCGATCATTGAGGCACTTGGACATAACACTGACGAGATTCCTATAAGCAAGTCCTCCATTCAAAGAATTCGTACCGTAAAGCGAACGGAGCGCAGAAGCAATGAAGCTTAATTTCCAAAGCGAGGTACCAGATACTGTAATTGTCCACTGGGATGGAAAATTGTTGCTACCTTTAATTACACGCAAGTCTTAAGAAGAACATCTACCGACTATTGTAACGTGTCAAAATAATGAGCAACTTATCGATGTGCCCAAATTGGTTAACTTTTCAAGTAGCGTCAGGCTCAGGCAGTTTGGAATGCTATTATTGACTGGAATCTTGAAGATAAAGTTCAGATTCTCTGTTGTGATTCTACTGGATCAAATAATGCAGGAGCGTTATATAAAAACCTAAAAAACGTCAAAAAAACGACAATTTTTATGTTGCAGATTAGATAGTTTTTAGTGTGCAAATAGTTCGTTCCCCGTTTGCTCGCTATGATCGTTGTTCGCTGACGTTTAGGCAACACGTACAGCTACAAAACGAGTTCACAACAAGAGTACAACAGCTTGTGCTAAGTTAACATCTTGTAGAACCTGCGTTATGTCACAAAAAACCTACATGATATCAAAAAACCGAAAAAAATATCACTTTTCAAGTAATACGCGTGCCGGTCGCATTAACGGTGCCTACTGCTTCCTGAACAGAAACTTAATAAAAATGCTTATTTTTGCTTGCCGCTATTACGTCTACGAATTGGTGTTAAAAGGTGTGTTTGAAACAAAGATCGACCAAGTGACTATAAGCCCTGACATTCCAATGTTTAAAAGAAAGTGTGGACCCCGACAAAATACAGATTTATGCTGAAAAGGTATCATGCGTGACTATTTCAGAGACCGACAAGCTGCTAGAATTTTATCGACATGAATTGACCAAAGAAGTTGCTAGAGACGACTATCGATAATTCACAGAACTTTCATAAAACTCCTCGGCGAAGAAGATACAGAGAAAAAAAAATAAGGATCCACCGCCAGGCGTCATGCATCAAGCTCGGTGGGTGACCAGAGCTATCTATTCTTTAAAAGGGCCGTATCGTCAGTCGTTCCTACAATTTTAGGATGCCTTTATGGCCTCATTGATTTTCATAGTCTTTCCTCTCCTTCAGAAAGTCGGGGATATTTCTAGATTTTTACTGTTCCGTATCAGCGTCAACTCTCTCCTATTGCCAGGTTGTGTTTTCTTCATAAATTGTAGGAAATTTCAGGCTATACGAGGGGCACGCTGTATATTTTGAGTTGCGCGTTAACTATTCTAGCTAAGACCGACAACAGGCGTCCTGCAATTGTAGGAACGACTGACGATACGGCCCTAAGTTCTCAGCTCCATCTTTCTAATGAGGATAAGGCAGCTCTGTTAGATATCTGCCTGTTCATCGTGAATCGTGACAACATATGTGAAACCGTGGTTGCAATGCACTTTAGCGGTAAAGGCGCCTAACCAGGATTTACGCTTTTTAAAGGCAATGAAGGCTTGCGAAAGAAATGCCAGAACCATTTTAAAAGCAACTTTAAAAAAGTTCTGCCAAAATTTACGGTATTTGACAGATCAGGTCTCTGTTTGACGTAGATGAGGAAACTATTATGTATCGAAGGAAGAGACTAAACCTAAACAGTGGTCATCACGTGATTATTGCGTGATCAGTACACTCATATATTTCATCATAACTGTTATTAGGCAGAATAGGTCGAACCCTTACACAAAACCAATGACAAACCAGAGGGTGGAGTGGGAGACGATACGACCGTGCATGTCGGTGGCTGGCCGTACAGTACAGAGTTGGCATCAGATTTATACTGGTATTACTGTGTGCTTAGATTTGTCAGTTTAATTTCGTAGAACTCAAAATGCCTCATACGGATACAGCTGATGAAGTTGTTGATATAAGCTGCACACCGCCTAAAAAAGAGCTAAAAGGCTTCATTTTAGCGTTAGCGAAAAACAAATAATTATCAACATTTATAAATACGAAATGCAAGGAGAGACTCAAATGTTCAGGACATTGTTTGCAAAGCTGACACCTACATATTTTTCAATACTTGTAAGACGAGGAATTTCAACTAAAATTATATTTTATTTTTGTTTTTGTACATGCTTAAACTATATCGAGATAAGAAATCAAGCAATTATTTTGTTGGGTTATTATTTAAAATAGGAGCAGTTTTAAAGTTTCCAAAATGAAGTATTTTTAGAAAATGTAGGCGATGGATAATTTGTCACATCGGTAATGAAAATGGGTTTGTGTCCGATGCCTTATGGGCATTTGAACCCAAAGAAACGGGAGACTACCAGGAAGAAATGGATGGAGCCTCATTCGAAAATTGGTTCTCAAATACTCTACCGAAGCTTGAAGATAATTCGGTTATAGTATTAGATAATGCTTCATTCCACACGAGAAAATTAGAGAAAATTCCAACAACGTCAACAAAAAAATCAGAAATTCAAGGATGGATTAAAAATAAAAAGATTGATTATGATACGGTTAAGGCAGAATTGTTACAAATTGCCAAGGCGCATAAAAATAAATATAACCTGAACATAATTGATGATATGGCCAAAAAACAAAATAAAACTGTTTTAAGACTGCCTCCTTACCATTGTGCTCATTTGGGCAGACATAAAAAGTATGTTGCAGCAGAAAATAAATGTTTTAAATTTTCTGACCTTAAAAATATTTTTCATGGTTGCTATACAAAGAATAACACTGAATAAGTGAGAAAATGTATCAGCATGTAAAAGAAAAGGTCGAACCTAAAATGTAGGAATTAGACGGTATCATTGATACTCACGTTGTCCATTCAATCATAAATCTTGATGACAGTGGGAGTTCCACGGCCTCAGATCTAGAATGATTTTCATTTTCAAATACATGTATTTCCAGTTTTAGAGGTAAAAAACTCCACTTAACTATTCATTTTTTAGTCTGATATTAAAATTAACTGTTTCCACACTGACGTCACTGTTCAAGCGGTGCTTAGGTATACTTGTATGCATATGCAATTATCGTTTTCGTGTGTCAAGACATTTTTTAAAAGCCTGCTGTATAAATGTGCCTTACGACACATTTCGAGTATAATTTCTTGATAAAACACTTCTACTAAAAACAACAATAGACAGTTGTTTTCTTTTTGGTCATGACAGTTAAATTAAAAAAATACATTAATTCTAAGCTTTACGTTTGGACCCCATACATGCCTGCAATAATTTTGCATACTTTTTGATCGTGTCGTAGAACCACACATAATTTATTCTTAGTACGGCCCTGTAACGTGCTCGGCGTTCTGGAGCGCGATCACGTGGAGTATACGTGAATATGTTTAGGTTTGGTGTCTTTCTTCGATGGACACATAATAAAGTAAAAATTGTTGCTAATTTATCCAAAGAAAGTCCATCAGCCCACGGTAAACGCTACATCCTATCGAAGGAACTTTCTGGCCCACTTTATGGTAAGTCTGACGAATACATTTTCATTAGTCTTCTTTTACTTCTTCGATACGAGGGGCACGCTGAATATTTTGAGACGCGCATTAGCTATACTAAGTAAAACCGGCAAGAGTGCACTATTAGAAAGAGCAGTCCTTTATTAGTAAGCCGCCGCATTCAGTTCATTTGCAAGCGTCTTACAGTGCACGTAGTGTAAACAAATTTAAGACGAAACACGGAGTTGTCTCGAGAGAGTTATCGCGCTATGATTTACCATGACCTTAACTGAACATCAATGAATCGAACGGTTACAACAGGCATTTGGAAATGAAACTCCGGCAAGTGTGTTTCGCTGGTATGCCGAATTTAATAGAAGGCGTGTGTCATTGACTGATGAAGAACGTAGTGGTAGACCATGTTCTAGTGAGATTCCAGAAAACATTGCTAAAGTTCAGCGGCTAATTGAAGAAGATCCTCGCTGCACATATGCGACAATAGAGGCAACTCTTGTGGCTACAGAGTGCATTGATGCTGGAGGAGTCTACTTTGATCATGAATAAAATAGTTTTCGTAAAATAGTTGTTAGTTTTCGGGTATATATTTAATATGCTAACTGTTAAAATGAGCCAGCATAAACCGCGATTCTGGCAATAGATGGCACCTTATACTATCTTGCTTCGATAGATCGTATACCTCAGATAGAGGTTAGTTGTTGTGCTTCCGTTCGTTGTCCTGACCTGAGGCCAAGCCTAGCTGATGAGTTGCCAAAAGCATAAAAGATCTGTCCATGGTTGACTGTCTGAGGTCGGACAGACAAAACCAGTATGTTTAGATGGTAGCTATTCTTCGTTTTTTCATTTCACAGAAAAATATCGATGACTTTGTTTCATTCAAAAGCAAGTCCTTGTTCAGTCAAAGCAGTATTGATAACAGTTGTCTCAACTAGTGTCCTCCATGGCCACATAATGATTCCTTTCAACACGCTAAGAATAAGGTGCAAACACTGAGAGCAGTTAACGTTCCGTACAAGAACACAGGCAGGGAGGATGTCACTGCAAAACGAAAACTTTGAAGATAAATTTAGTAAATAATGTTCTTTTAATGATGAATATCTAATCAATATAAGATGCAAATAAATCAGTGTTTTATTTGTCGAATAAGAATTAGGTTTTGAAATCCATACGATTTCCCTATCAACTTTCAAATACAAAGTTTGACCGAAAGTAGGCACGGGTGATCGTTTCCCGATCGTAATGATATTAATGTTTTGAGGTGTTAGAGTCAAATGCAAAAAATTAGAAGGTATGCGTATCTCAATCGAACTAAAATCCGTAATCTAGGTGTCTCGCCACTACTCTGCAAGTCGGCCTGTCGTCAGAAACCTCTGCAGCGGTCTGGGCGATTATTTTTACTTCTTTCGCTTGTAGCTGCACCGATCTTCAAAAATTACAAAGCTTTTTCGTCCTTGCATAGTAGTAACCTTGTGTCAACATTTCACCAAAATGCTGTATTGTTCATGTTATACATGTAGATGTACCAAGGATTAGCAGATAGACTGGCGGACCGGAAATGACGTATGTCATATATGGTAACATACAAAAAACATCATACATCATACAGCATACATATTTACCTAACGGAAATATTGCAAAAAAAACTGGGTTAAGGCACCATTTTCCCCACACGAGCGAGAAAACGAAGTAGTAAACTGGAAAACGATAAAAACATACTTTGAAATCTATGGGAATCGATACTTCTCAAACTCCCCCAAAACTTTGTAGATGTAACTACCAAATAATTGGACTATTTGCTATTTTTATCAGGATATTCTACTACGTACCTGCTACTGCTGCCGCACTATATGCTGCGCTAACAGGAGCCTTTTCTAATAACTTACAAGCTTCTGGCTGATTAACGACCATTTTATCACAGTCGTTTTGCTGAAAATTAAAATTAAACAATACTTATTTTATTTCAAAATCAAATTTCGAAAATTGGTGCTGAACGGACAGCACATGGAATAACCCTAATGGAGAATGCAGAATTCAAATTTTTGATGATGACACGTTGACTTATACAGGGTGATTCACAAGTTGAGACCAAAAATGAAACATCATACACAGGACCGCATTTTACAAGTGGTCTTCTATGTAACATTTTACCCTCGATGGCTTCATTAAAAAAACGGGGTTTTGAAGTTTAAAAATATTTTTTTAATATCTTCAAAACCGTCAACTAAAATTTGGTATGTGTAAGTCAAGTCAAAAGTTTTTTTGCCATTTTTGAGTGTTGTGAAATGGAATTGGCTTCTCGGGAGTATCAACGTAAATTTCCCAACGGATGCCAACCTACCCCAAAGGTTTTTACGCGTTCATTTCTAAGACTTGGAAATAAGGAATTGCCAAACTTCTCCGAGTTAGAGGCCATGGTGTCCGGCATACTGTTCAAGAGGAACTGGAAGTGATTAATTTGGCGTTGGATGATACTAGTACAAGTATCAGGCGGATGGCAGCCCAGTTACCATGTTCTCAAAGCATTGCGTGGAGAATTTTAAATCGGGAAGTTTTACATCCTTACCATCGGCAAAATGTGCTTGTCTACAACCCGGCGACGAAGTGCAACGGACAAATTTTTGTAAGTGGCGACTGCAAATGCATAATCAAAATGCAGATTTTATTGATTTGGTTTTGTAGTCAGATGAATCGCTTTTTACGAGCAGTGGAACTTTTAATTCTCATAATTAACATATTTCATCATTAGAAAATCCCCGTTCTGTAAGAATCCACTCGTTTAACACAGTTTCTAGAAATGTCTGGTGCGACATTTTCAATGGCCAACTGTTTATGCACGTATTGCAACAATGTTTAAATGCGAACTCATACTTTTCTAGATAATTACATAGAAAATGTATTAAATGATGTTCCGTTAGCAAAGAGAGTACGAATGTGGTTTCAGCGCGACTGTGCCCCACCGCATGTTCGTCGTGATATAACCGCATGGTTAAATAATCATTTTAGATAACGATGAATTTGCAGAAACGGACCCGTACATTGGCCTGCGAGGTCTCCTGATTTCAACCCTCTCGATTTCTTTTTGTGGGGCGATTTTAAACAACTAGTATATGTTGAACAAATTGATACATGAGGCCGCAGCGCGATGTGCCTAAGAGGCAGACCCGCCTGACTTTGGCATACCATCCTAATCGTGTCGAACTTCGTACATCCAGAACTGGCCGGTACGACCGCTCCTTTGTCCCAAGGGTGTCGAAATTGTGGAACAATCTACAAGAGGGAGGTTTTCCCAGTTCTACTAACCTTAGGCAGTTCAAAAATCGTATTAACAAAATTTCTTTGGGATCATCATAGCAGCCGCGGTATCCCGGCATTTAGGCTTCTGCCTGCGCGGCTGCTTCGGTATAAAAAAAAATCAACCAATTTTGCGGAAATACGTTTTTATTTATGTAAAAGATACCGCACTTGCATCCGTCAGAATGGTGGCCTTTTTGAACGTTTATTGAAACAAAGCTTTGAATATCTAATTTGTTTTTATTTTATTTTTGTGAAAACAATGCACTCTAGGAAAAAAACACAAGAGTAATGATGGTATAAGCATATTCAAAGTAAAATTTGAGAAAGTATCGAAAAAAAACCAGTGGCGTACTATTTTTATTTGGAAAAATAATGCCACTAATCCCCTGTATCTCCGCCCACTGGTGCAGGTTAATTTTAAGTAAACACTTTTGAATGTGGACAATACTTAGGTAAATCCACATACCAAATTTTAGTTCATTCGAGATGACGGTTTGAAGAGTTAAAAAAATGTTTTTTATTATTAAACTTGAACAACCCGTACCTTTTTAATGAAGTTCTCGAGGAAAAAATGTTATATAGAAGATCCCCTTTAAAATATGGTCCTGTGTATGATTTTTCATTTTTGATCACGACTTGTGAGTCACCCTGTATAAGTATAAAAATTCAGTCTGGTATCTCTTATATAGGTTGTTTCAAAATGGTTGGCAACTAACAAATTCAAGTAAATACAAATAAAACGAAAGCTATGTTTCCATACCAGAACACTCATCACGGTTTCAGGGCTAACGTACAGATAAATCTGTTTTGTGTGAAATATGTCGAATAGGTTTAGAATTACCAATGTTAGGAGCGTAAAAATGTACCAGCATCAAAAAAATAAGATAAACATCAAAAAAAGTGATTTTAAGCGATTTTTTCATTTTTCGTTTTAGGCCTTTCTATCTGCCGCCACTAGACCGCCAGTAGGCGTAGAAAGTAAAAATAAATGTACAAATGTTCAGCTAAATATCAATGGTGAAGATACTGAATTAGAAAATTTTAAATGCTTTGGGGTTTTTGTCGACTATTCTATATTTGGCTAATAATTCCATTGTTGAGATTGTAAATTTTTCAAAACAAGTGCATGAGAACAATACTGAATGAAGAAATTTACTCCAATTAGACAAATTAAAATGGCTCAACGTAAATATGTATATTGTAATTATATTCATTTATAAAGTAAAAAATAATATATTTCCACCATGTCTAAACAAATTAACATCATCAAACCAAATCATCGCCTGCATGATACCAGAAATAAATATGACTTCCACTTAATGTCTAAAAAGTATAATATATGTTACAAATATGTATTCCATCAAGGGTTGAATGAATATAATAGATTAAACGCAGAGATAAAAGACCAGAATACTTTGGACTAAATTTAAAGTAAAATTGAGGAATCATTTATTATATCTACAATTATAGCTTGCCCACCATGTGCATAATATGGCTTGAATTTGCTAATTTTAGGTGATTTATAATTATATTGTTTATGCACTGAAACGTGCTAAATAAATCTTTCTACTACTACATTTCATTTGA
Organism: Acanthoscelides obtectus; assembly: GCA_963669975.1. Classification (NCBI taxonomy): domain Eukaryota; kingdom Metazoa; phylum Arthropoda; class Insecta; order Coleoptera; family Chrysomelidae; genus Acanthoscelides; species Acanthoscelides obtectus. The sequence continues at coordinate 20,763,666 of CAVLJG010000009.1, forward strand.
TGAAAATCATCGCCAGACAATTTTTCCAACTTGTACACCCATCGCATATATATCTGCCCTCCCAAAATCTTACAGCAAGCCCGGCCGAAAACAAAGAACTCTCACGTTTTGGAGCCGCTTCGAATCCAACCGAGCCCACCTTTTTTTGTTATTTCTGCTATTTCAGCTTTCATTCAATACTGTTATTCACTAAAACTGGATATTTGTATGAAATTATATTATATACTGTTATGTAAAGTGAACACCAATAATAAATTTTTTATCACATCCTGTGTGCAGATATAGGTGTACCAAGCTGTGAAAATATGTTTTTTGAATAAGTTGACTTTGATTTTATAAGTATTTGAACTACTGTGTAGTGGGTTCTTGCATTTAAATGATGAAAAGCAAGCTAAAACTGTTCCAGCAACCCATGCGTAAATTCGTTTGTCACCTTTTGACCTTTTTTAAACCGAGGCAGCCGCGCAGACAAAACCTAAATGCCAGGGCAGCGCGGCTGCTATGAGAAGAGAAAACTTTATTAATCCCATTCCCATCTGACTAAGGTTAGTAGAACTGGAAAAAGCCCCCTCATGTAGATTGTTCCAAAATATCGATACCCTAGCGACAAAGGGCCAGTTCTCGATGTACGTAAGTTCGACACGGTTAGGATGGGAACCCGAAGTCAGGCCAGTCCATCTCGCAGGCACATCGCGTGGTAGCATCATAGAGGAGAGCTCCGAGGAGCAAAACATTGGCATGGCGGTAGAAGAGAGCTAAATCGCCGACGGCCAGCCGGTGAAAAAGGGTCCCAAGACTGTCCGTTAGAGAAGAGTCATCGTTCAGTTGAACAGCCGTCCTCTGAACAGCATCGAGCATGGATAATGTAGTCGGGGCGGCAGCACTCCAAACATGTGAGCAATACTCGAGGCTAGTTCTTATCTGGGGCTTGTACAGAGTGATGAGGTCATGTGGAGTAAACTACTTCTTAGCCGTAAAAATAATAAAATAGCCTAGCTTTTTCCCAACAGCTGCCGCTACTGACGAGATGTGTTCGTGCCAGATCAAGTCCTCGGTGATCTGGTCTCAGACCAGCCGAAATAAACGGCTCTTTGGTAGAACTTGACCTTCCATCGAAACCGAATGAGTACTAGAAGGCTTTTTGTTCGTCAAGGTACAGTACTGTGTTTTGAAAGCACTAAACTGTCCAACTGTGCGTCCCCCAGATCTCTCATCAGAGAAACAATGGCTTACTCCTCAGTTTTACATGGAACTATCCGGCAATCAGATGCTACTTATGAAATTCAAACCCTTACAACTAGATGGAACCATTGCACTGTTTGGATAAATGATTTTAAAAATTCCAAGAACGCACCAAATCCAAATACGTACCTATAAAAAAATAGTAGTACTTACTGCTGGAGATATTGTTGACAATAATTCATACACGAAAACGGTAAAATATTTGTTGCAGTATTAAATGAAAATTAAAATAGCATAAAATGGACATTGAATGGGATTCGAACTAACTCTCCAAAATAGCTTTATGTGATTTGGCGCCCGCTTGCACAAGAACTCGCTCAGCAAGGTGGCGGTGGTTGCTGATTACGTTTAAAGAGCGAATACTTACAGATCCGGTTACGTGAATGAAAAGAATTTATTTTTTCTTTTTTTTTTCATCATTTTTGTAGAAAGAATGCTTCTAGGATAATTCAAAGAAAAATTAAATTGTTTTATGAGATAAAAAACAGAATGTCGTCCAATATCCGGTGTACTGCGAGTGTTATAAATCAATAATTGATTGCCATGTCGATATGCGATAATAAATTATCGCCTAAATTTTCAAAAATACCAACCCTTGTAACATTTGAGAATTATCGTATACGAATTTTATTGCCGGTTTCAGAAATACGGGCCCTGGATATGTGGGATCCAAACACTTTAAAATTTACTGTTCCGTTTATTATTTTTTTTTTGAGAAAAAATACATTTTGCATTTTTGTTTACCCTGTATTGATGATTCAAAGAACTAAAAATGGGCGAATTAGGTTCAGATTCATTCCAACAGTCAAGACAACAGATATGCAGGCTGTCTTTTAAAAGGATCTATATATATATATATATATATATATATATATACAGAGCCCATCCATGTGTGAACGGAATATTACTCATAAACAAATACATTTTGAGAACATATATTTATGGGATGTTAGATATATGACATTTGAGGGCACATCAACTCAAAAGAAGAAAATTGATATCACATACTATGGGGTTTTGGTAATTAGCTTTGTTTTGTTTAGAAAAACCCACCAATTCGGCAACCCCTCAGCCCGCCATTTTGAAATTTGGAGTGCTGAATTTTGTATCAAAAAAAACTTACACACCTTAGTTTTTATCTTATTTGTTACTTTTTCGAATTTTAATTTTTGCTCATACAGGGTGGTCAAAAACGCAAGTTGTAGTTTTTCTCAAAAATTTCAAATGCATCACCCTGTATATTTGTGCAAGTTTGGATTCAAATTTTTATGAGCCTTTTTTTTGATACTAGACACATAAGGGTTTTACGGCTAATTTTTAGGTTATAGCACGTCTTTTATGAAACGGCTTAATTCCATAAAATATCGCATCATCCTTGAAAACAAATAAATTGTTGATTAGTTACAAACTGTAAAAATTAGCTTTGTGAGCATTATAATGCAAACGTGTTTGAAGTCGAATTTTTCTAAAGAAGAAATGGTGAATATGGTGTGCGTTTTGGGCGAAGCCCAAAGAAATAGTTTCCTAGCATCTCGAATTTATAAGCAACGGTACCCTAATATGCGACATCCAAGGCAGGAAACATTTTCCACTCTACGAGAACGTTTTGAATCAAGTGGAGCAGTGGAATATATTAAAAAGTGTATAAATAAAGTGTCACCAATGAAGCGAATCAGTTAAGGTTCTATTAAAGTTGAAGGAAAATCCCCGTTTAAGTGCACGCCAATTTCTAGCAGAAGCTGGTATATGCAGAACTTCTTCTTTAGTAGAATAATGCTGATTAAAGTGAGTGAAGACACTACTTTCCTGGATAAGGCTCTTTTTAGCGATGAGGTAACTTTTAACAGCATATGTGTTGTCAACAGGCATAACATGCTCTATCATGCGATGGAAAACCATTACTGGGTTAGGCAAATAGATCTCCAAAATAAATGGAGCTTGAATGTTTGGGGAGGAGTTACTGGCAGACAAGTTATCGGGCCTTTCTTTTTCGACAACAGATTAACAGGTACAGAACACTTGAATTTTTTAATCGAGCATTTGCCTTTGCTTTTGGAGGATGTCAACCTGCAAACTCGGATGCATATGTACTTCCAACATGACGGCGCACCTGCGCATTATCATAATCGTGTGCGTAACTATTTGGACAACTGGAGAAACAATCGTTGGATCGGTCGTGATGGGTCTATATCTTGGCCTCCTACATCGCCAGATATGACACCGATGGACTTATTTCTATGGGGCTAGGTTAAGCAAGAGGTTTATAGATATAGGTTTATAGATATCCACCCCGGAAAATATGAAGGAATTGATTAAGGATGCTTTTCTGAACATAAGGGAACACATGCTGAGGGATGTGCAACGGTCATTTATCCAAAGACTACAGCTGTGTATTCAACATGGTGGAGATATATTCGAGCAGTTTTTGTAGATTAGGTCTTGAGTAGTGATAGTTGTTTGTTTATGTTGTTGTTGTGGTTGTTTTTCTTTATTACGCTTGAAGCTGATCTATACTGTTCTGATTGTTATTAGTTTTTACGTCAAATCTGTACTCTTAGTGGCAATATGGAACTAGCCCACTGTTTGCCTTTGTTTCCATGGATGATGTGATTTTTTTCCTTAATGTTGGAGTGTTGTTCTATTAAAAGCTTAATAACTCAAAATCTAGTGATTTTATCTGAATCAAACCTTATACCAAAAAAAAAAAGCTTATAAAAAAATTGTTTTTTTTATACTCCAACTACCACGAAGGCCTAAGGCCTAAACACCCATTGGGTACCGTGGGGCTATAGGGGGATACAGGAGAAAGGGGGAACGCCATACGGACTCTGGCGAGAGAACAAGTGTGCATGCAACATGCACACATTCTGGCTCCGCCTACGAGATCCGCCGGGTGGTACCTCCACGTTCAACAGTCAGAGACCGAGAGAGAAAAATTTCTCCTGGGACGGGACTCGAACCCGCACAGCGCACGGCGACTGATCAGGAGACCGAAGAGTCTACTACTGCGGCTACCGCTGCTGCCTCCAAACTTGCACAAATATACGGGGTGATGCATTTGAATTTTTTGAGAAAAAGTACAATTCGCGTTTTTGACCACCCTGTATGAGCAAAAATGAAAATTCGAAAAAGTAACAAATAAGATAAAAGCTGATGTGTAAGTTTTTTTTATACAAAATTCAGCACTCCAAATTTCAAAATGGCAGATTGAGGGGTTGCCGAAGTGGACAGTTTTCCTGGACAAACCACCTTACATCTCAGCAGCTAATTACCAAAACCCCATAGTTTGTGATATCAATCTTCTTCTTTTGAATTGGTTTATTCAAATATACAATAAAAGTTGAAGCATTCCATTTAAAAAATCACAACTTTGATATGTAAGTCAAAATTTTGACACCCTGTATAATTGCCAATATTTTAGAAATGTGCCCTCAAATGTCATGTATAACAGATTTTCCCAAAATGTATTTGTTTATCAGTAATATTCCGTCCACACATGGATGGGCCACCCTATATACTCGTATATATACAGGGTGTCCGCAAAGTTGGGGTTTTCCTTTACACGACGTGTAGATCTTGAAAACACGAGCAATTTTTCTTAGTACCATATATACCAATGTCTTAAGGGAACAGAGATAAAGGGCTCTGCAACATCAAAAATATCTGAATACCGTCCTGTAGCCGCGACATCCCCGAGTGGTACTAGGACACTAGCTCAACACGACGTCAGAACTGGGTCGGGGTCAGTGTGTCAGGTCAGTATGCAACCTTCAACCGACGGTTACGGTCACGCGTGTAGAGGTAAACGAACCCGTATAATCGATTGCGTTTCAAAAAACAACAAGCACTAGAGACGTGGCTAGAAAAGTGCAAGTATCAAAAACTAAAGTGTGGCAAACGCTGCGTGAAGAGGGGCTGATATATCCGTTTCACGTCCAACGTGTACAAGCCCTTCAACCTGACGATTTTCCAGCAAGAGTGCGGTTTTGTGAGTGGTTGTTGCATCAACATGACAATAATCCGGACTTTTTGAAGTGCATATTGGTGACAGACGAATCTACGTTCATGCGTAATGGGGTGAATAACTTTCGCAACACTCATGTTTGGTCAGTAGAAAATCCGCACGCTGTCCGTCGGGCACATTTTCAACAAACATTTTAGGTGAATGTTTGGGCTGGCATGATGAACGGTATGCTCATTGGACCATTTATTCTCCCAAATCGATTGGACGGGATGCAACATTTTGCCTTCCTTGTTTGCCTGCGTCTGCTCGGTAGCGCATCAGCTGATTTCATTTTCTGTTGGAGCGGTATTATTTCGGGCAGAGACGTACTTAGCCCTTCTCGTCAACTGGAGAGTGAGTACTTTTTCCTTTATTTTTTTTACTTGGTCGCCCTCGTTTCACTACACATTACCTTTGTTATTTCAAGGGTAGTTGTTTCTGAAAAGGAAAACCCCAACTTTGCGGACACCTTGTATATATATAATATAGCATTCCATTGAGAAAAAGGAATATTTTATATGTGGGTCAAAATTTTGGCACCATATATAATTGTGCATATTTTAGAAATGCCCCCAGATACCATGTATAATAAGCCATAAATAGTTTTCTTCGAAAAGTTTTTGTATAGGAGCATTATTCGATACCCTGGGACACCCTATGTATAAATCAATTTAAACAGTGTAATTTAGTTAGGGTGTCTCACATGTAAAAATTGCTTGTTGTATTTTATTACTATAATACCACATTTATTCTTATATGTATATTTTGAATTGCCGTAAACATTCTGTAAAATTATGAAATGAGCTATTAATCTATCTATCTACGAGTATCTAGCTATTAATTCATCCATCTATCTATAGTTTATCCTAATGACGTTACCAATCTAACAGTACTTACCAAAATTTTGTAATCATCCTTCGGTATGCATTTAAGAACAACGTTATACTTGCTATCTGGAGATCCAACTGCAAGAAATAAAAAATGGCGTCAAGTTCCTAAAGAATTATGCTCAGCACAAACTAGACCCTCTGAGAAAAAATGCAGTAAAACAGGTTGATACAATTAGCCCATAGACATTCTTTTCCTGCCCTATCTGAAAACGTCTCCTCTTTCCAGTCAGACGTGGCAGCGCGGTCAGAGCAGAGGAAACATTATGCTGTGGCGCAAAAATACGTGTGATACCATACCAGAACAACAGAAAGGCACGTCTAGGCATCGAAAAAATGCGATGACCGATGTCTGGTTGTGTCACCTGATTCCAAGCAACTCGAACTTCGTGGATTAGCTGTGGTGTCTCCTCCCCATCATCCAACACATGTTCGATGAGATTTAAATAATCCGTTGAACGGGGTGGCCACGGAAAAACATTAACGGCTACTTCTTGAGGAAAGTCCGTAGAACCACAAGCAATATAGGGACGTGTGTTGTCTTGCTGAAAAAGCACGTGCGGACGGCCCTCTAGATACGGCAGTAAGGTGATTTGTAGAACATTATCAACATAACGCGCAGCTAAGATATTGCTTTGAACAAAGAAAAGGTGGTGATCGGCTACCCTAAGCAATAGCCCCCCAAACCATTACTCTAACAGTCCTGTGTACATGCCTCTCAACAGCAAATTCAATATTACCCCGTTCTCCACCTTCTACGACCATGGTGCGTACCTAGACAGAATCGCGATCCGTCGCTGAAGGTGACATTATACCATTCTGCCTCCCAATGTTGCCGTTCTCTGCTCCAGTTTAAACGTTGACGACAGTGGTTCGCAGTCAGAGGAAGCACTCACCGTGGACGGTATGAAAAAAGTCGAAAGGCTCGAATGCGGCGATATAGGTGTGTATAGTAACAGGTCTACCTTCTTCTCCAAACCATTAGTCAGCGATCTCACGCTTAGTAGCAAAACGGTCTCATAGGGCTAGTTGTCTGAAGCGCGTATCTTGACGCTCTTTGGTACGCGTCCGTGGATCAGTTGGCCTTCTTCGTGTTCGTCTACCTTCTTCTGCTATCCACACACGACATACACGTATCACTGTCATTGCAGTCCAATTAGGGCCCCCGCAGACTGCAGACTTTCTATCGGCCGATAGTTTAGTCGGGTTGGGCTGCCAGTGCGCACGCCGAGCCAACTAAACAGTTTGGTTGGTGGAGAGTGCGCATACTAGCCAACAGTCGGCCGATGATTCTTAAGCTATTTACGATTCACTAGTTTGTATCTGACTGTTGAAGTAGCTGTCGCACAATGAAAGTAAATACAATATTGTCCAGAAATGTTATTATTGCTCTGATACAACGTAGGAGGAAAATCAAGAAAAGATTCCGAGAGTACTGGGTGCATCCCATTCTCAGTGATAGATTAGTTGCTGGAAAATTTTACACAATGCATTCCAAATTACTGGATTATCCGAGAAAATTTTTTGCCTTTTATCGAATGAGCATAACCAGCTTCAATGAACTTGTCAAGCTAATTGGACCAGCAATAGCGAAGGAGGATACAAATTTAAGGCTTTCTATACCTGTGGAGCAGAGATTGAGCGTTACGATAAGGTAAGATAAACCACAAATACTTTTCAATTATTTTTATTAGAATGCAAACTACAAAATTCGGTATTTTGATAGATTAAGTTGTTTACAGATCGTATATTTGCGAATTAGTTGAAAAATTTGAATAATAAGACTGGACTGTCTCGTTGGAGTTGCCTGGTGATGAAATGTTTTGAATGGTTGTGGGTGGCAAATTGGGGGATGGTGTAGACCTAGTTGTATAAGCCTGTGATTGTTGTTGTGGTGGCATGTTGTTAGTCCCTCGATAAAGAGGAAAAGAGGACATAGGTTGCTGTACTGTGTTGTACCTATATGTTGGCTGAGTAGATTGAACACACCTAGCTAGTCTTATCTGTTTAAACACGTTCAGAATACCTATTTTAGCATCCAGTTTTTCTTCTGCGGTTAAATTTTGGAGTGAAGGGACTAGAGACAAAGCAAAGTTTACATCTTCATCAGCATTAGTCGCATTTAATGATTTTAATAATGCTTCATCCAAGTCCGTATGCTTCGATACATTAGGCCTCTTCTTCCGCTGACGAATAGGGGTGGAAGCAGATGGTCCAGCTTGCTCATCATCCTCATCATTTTCTTGAGAATTGTCCTCCTCCAGATTACATTCAGTACGTCGGTTTTCCATGCATGGGAGTAAAAATAATAACTGTTCAAAGTAGACATATTTACGCCTCTTGGTCGCAGCTTGTCCCGATTTAGTGTTTTTTTGTGCATTTAATTCTCGACGAAAGCAAGTCCTTAAATTAGCCCATTTTTTTTGCACCTCGCGACCTGAAAAATATTGGAATATCATTAATTTATAATTTATTTCTTTACAGATATCTGGCTACTGGAGCTAGTTTCAATACATTATCTTTTGATTATCTGATGGGAGCTTCTACAATACGAGACATTACTAAAACTACATGTGAGCAAATATGGAATGTGCTTCAACCATTGTATATGCCAATCAAATAAGAAGGCGACTGGATTAAAATCGCAGACGAATTCTATAGTCGCACAAATTTTCCAAACATCATTGGAGCGATAGATGGCAAACATATACGGATGATACAGCCAGAACATTCCGGTTCGTCATATTTTAACTACAAAAAGTTCTTTTCTTGCGTGTTAATGGCTTGGACAGACGCAGATTATAAATTTGTATACATTGACGTTGGTTCTTATGGAACAGCTAGCGATTCGGAAATATTAAAAAGATCAGAAATGGGTAAACGGCTTTCTGAAAATCGATTATATATTCTCTCCGGAAGGCATTTGCCTAATGATGATGTGGGGGATGTTATTCCATTCTCTGTCGTAGGGGATGAGGCGTTTGGACTTGGGAATCACCTATTACGTCCACATGCAAAAAGAAATTTAAACTACACCAAACGAATTTTCAACTATAGACATACAAGAGCTCGACGATTGGTTGAGTGTACATTTGGGATTCTCGCTAACAAATGGCGTATTTTTCACCGACCAATAGATGTCAATATCACTTTTTGTGTCCGAATTATTAAAGCTTGCTGTGTCCTGCATAATTATGTAAGAATCAAAGATGGACTAAATTTTACAGAAACTCTCTACAGCTGTCCCATGGATAACTTGACTATAAATGAAAACAACCGAGGAAAAAATAATATGAATAACGTGCGACAGTACATGTCGTCATATTTTATTTCTCCTGGAGGCGCAATTCCGTGTCAATATAACAAAGTGTAATAATGTAGTAATTAATGTAATAATAAATGTAATAAGTATTCAGCTACACCTACGTACATAAATAAAAATTCACATGAAGCGTTACGTACCTTTGTTCTGTCCTCGGCATTAAGGTGATTCCAACCAAGAACAACTGCTTCACAAACTTCCTCCCACAATTTTTTCTTGAGATTTGCGTCGGAGTACTCTTTTAAAGTTTTTTTATAAAGCGCAGGTCTTTTCTCGACTTCTTCAATCAACTGTACGATGGACGTACGATTGTGAATTTGGCGATGCCATATTAAAAATATACGTACGAAACGACTGTCCAACGCCAATGGCCGGAGCGAACTGAGCCATCGGCCGATTGAACAATCGTCGTGTGTGCGCACGTGGAAGTAAGCCAATACTGATTAAGCAGTCGGCCGACAGTTGGCCGACAGATCAGTTTGAAGGAAATCGGGAAGCCCATCAAACTTTTTTATCGGCCGATACTGAATCGTTGTAATGTGCGCATACGCATAACTCTCCATACTGATTAACAAGCCGACCAAACTATCGGCCGATAGAAAGTCTGCAGTCTGCGGGGGCCCTTAATACGACGGACAATTTCGCAATAGGACAAACCAACATCTCGATAGACAATAATTCTACCCCTGTCAAAGTCGCTAACATGGTCATAATTTGGACGTCTTGGAGCTCGAGGGATTTTGTTATGCTTAATACTAGTAAATGAAAGGGCAATAACTAAAAATCTCTGTACTACTCAGCTCTCAGAAACTGCTTTCTTCACAAAAACCAAGAGATAACATTTTAACAAAGGTAAACAAAAACAAACGTTGACATTATTACCACAGCATGTTTTGAATATAGACATTAAGTTGCAAAAAAAATTGAACAAATGATATTTTGAGGATGTAACACTTCTAAAGTCACTGAGTATATTCAAGTTTTAAGGGCTAATATACGGTTACGTCTATGATGTGTGAAATACGTCTAAGAGGTGCGTAGAATTACCAAGGTTGGGAGCGAATAAATGTACCAAGATCAACAAATTAAGATAAACCCTCCCCACCCCCATACAACATTCTTCCACAAATTTTTTACCTCATTTTTCCCAACTCAACATAATCCTGTGAAACCTTTTAAAAAAACGAGGTCTGAGCGACTTTTATCCTTTTCCTTTTTTGGCCTTTTTCTCGCCGCGACTAGACCAATTTTTAAAAACTACGAAGTTTTTGCGTCCTTGGCATAGTAGTAACATTGAGTAAAAATTTTATCGAAATCTGAGCAGTACTTCTCAAGCTATAGGCGGTTATAATATTAGAGAAAAGACCGACATACAGAGATGGCTTTTCGTGATGAACATGTCATATAACACCCAAAAAACAATATCTCATTTTCGAAATTAGAGATTACAACACTTCCGCGCCAGTAGGAAGCAAGTAGGTCTAAGGTCCGTATAGTCAGTCGTCCCTACAATTGTAGGGCGGCTTTATGGCCTCCTTGATTGTCATAGTTTTCTACTTCTCCGTGTCAGCGCTCTCTTTTGAGGTTATGGCACAAACATCTATTTGCATCAAATTGTGCTTGCTTTTGAGTTATATAATGTTTTATCAGCCTGAAATTTCCTACAATTTAAAAAGAAAACATATCTTTACAATAGGAGAGCCCTGACGCTGACACGGGACAAGTGTAATCTAGAAATTTTTGAAGGAGAGAAAGGAGTATGACAATCAAGGAGGCCATAAACGCGCCCTACAATTGTAGGGCCGACTGACGATACGGGCCTAAGATAATGAAAAAGTGCAAACTGCCCCTATACGTCTAGTGCCGCTCAACTTATTTTATATTCAAGGAATTGCAAAGGTTAAGGGAATACCGTAACGAAGTTAAGGATAAATAGTAAAACTAGTCTTGGACCGCCCATCGGTGTGAAGTAGCGGTGAAATCGTGTATTTGGTGTACGTGCGTAGTATTGAGATAATGGTTGAAGCACCTACACAGAACGCATTACTATTATCTTTTTCACCAGTGTCGATCACGGTATAATAACAGCTGATTATCTAGTAATATTTCAAACTTCCCCATATCGATAAATGGCACATAATTCTGACTGATCCGTCAACGCCAGGTAGACAGCCGTGTTTTGTTTTGTTTTTTGTAGCTACAGATTCATTTTGAACTTGCTAACAAATCTTTTATTTAGGAAAGTTCATCCGCATACTAAAAAAATACTACAAGCATTTACACCCGATCCATTATTGCCAACGTTACAGACAAACACGAAGATGTCACTTGCTGGTCAGCTGTTTACCTCAGTAGCCTTAAAAACGTGATGGATACTCGTGGCAATCACAAATAGCGCATACGTAAACGTTACCATTAAACGTATTTGACTCATAATAAGTCATTGACATCTGATGACCAGAATATTAAATAAGGTTAACGTTTACTCATACGCTATTTGTAATTGCCAAAACTCTATTTCTTTTTCTTTCAAAATTCATACAAGGAATCCACGCCTCAAGTTATGCTACCGAATTCACATAAAAAGGTTGTTGCAACAGCAAAAAATAAACTAAAGCAATTCTCAACGGTAATTCCATTTACGCTGCGTTTAAATACGTAGCTAAGAAAATATTGACAAGTCAATTTCTACATATGTGCTTGGATTTGATCAGTTTCCAGTATGTTATTGATAAGAGTTTTCGACGATGTCAAAAAAGTATCTTGATTAGATGTTCTAGATCTAGACAATAACTTAGCTTCCAGATTCTTCTATGAAGTTTTTGACCTCTTTGCGTACTAATAAACAGTTTTTTTTTTAAAAAAACGGCTTATTTTTCGATATACTACTATTAATTTGTCCATAGGACTTTTGCCCATTAGTCACTGTCTAATGTCAGTCCAGACAATGTCCAGGAAGAAGAGAAAGGGGAAGAGAAGAAAAAAGGAAAAGGAGGAAAGAAAGACAAAAGTGTATCAGTTTAAGAGGAAACACCTGGCCTTTTTAGTTGGTACATGGATTAATTTTAAGGTGAACTAAAGCCAAATTTTGATTCAGGTTTTGTTAGAGTGTAATTTTGGGTTTACTAAAAGTGGTCCATTTTTTATCACAACGCGAGCCGTGACCTTGAATGTTTACGAACTTGCTCCACTGTGTAGTCCACTGAATCACGCAACAGAGGGTTACTTTGTGATTCCGCTTGACTATCACGTTGCTGCGCCTGAAGCTTGACATAATCCCTCAAGTGAAGAATGTCAAGGTCTCTGTGTCATGTCTCATTTGAGACATACCATGGAGCGTTGCAAATTGTTCACAAAGTCCTGCTTTGCAGTACTTGGAGACTTTAAATGTGTGTCTTGGCAAGAAAACACCAAGTCGCAGATGCATAAGTAATGGCTGGTCTAATAATTATTTCATATATTCGAAATTTGTTTATCAAACTCAATTTGGACGATCAAAGGATATAGTTGCCGAAACGCAATCTGGAAATTTGTTTTCAAACGTATGTTTCAGCCAGGTCATGCCTTTATCAAGGGTGACACCGAGATACTTGTCAGAATTTTTCCATGGTATACAATCTCCGTCTCCCGAACCTCAGCTGGAGGATCGCGACATTTTTTGGTACAATATTCTTCGATGTGTGCAGTGCATTTTTCAACTAAAATATGAGGGCTTCCAAGTATAGAGTGTAGGGGTGACGAGAAAATAGATGCGGAGCCGGTAGGAGGAGTACAGGCTAATCTGAGTCGATTTTACTATAGGAAATACTGTCCGAAATTTAGCCGTTTTCGAGTTATACTAATTTACAGATTTTATAAAATTAACTTTCTTGAAACTTTAAAGTCATAAAACTTAAAAATTGGGTGTTTTATCTGTTTTTTTTTGTTTTACAATAAAAATATTCTAAAATACCAAAACTGATACTAAAATGTACATTATTGACCTTATCTCATGTAATAAGCTTCAAAATAGTACAATTTTTGTTAAAAAAAATCTTTGTTAATCTCAAAAACTTCAATTTACTAGAAAAAATTACGTACAAATTTTTCGTACAAAATAATTAGAAAACATTTACGTTCCATGTGAGGTATAAAAATCACAATCGGGTAAGAACTGGCAAAAATATGACTATTATAATATGAGGAAGGGAAAAGCAATAAAAATACTACAAATACAAAATCATACTTTAATACAGATTAATTTGTTTGAAACCACATTTTTTATTTTTATAATAAATTTTCAATGCGGCCCCCTCTATTTCTAATGCACATACATATAGTACGTGCTCTTCTTATCACAGCTGATTTTACTACCGCCGAATTCCTAAGAGAGGCTTGCATTTCTTGTGCTGCATGTATTATCCTGTTTCTGAGGTCTTCTATTGTGGGTACAAGATTTTTATCCGAGTATACTTAAGTTTTCATGCGACCCCATACAAAAAAGTCCATAGGTGTGATGTCGGGACTGCATGCTGTCCATGGAATTGGTCCACCTCTACCAATCCATCGATTCGGAAACTGCTCATTTAACAAATTTCTAATAGTCTGAAATGTACTGAAAAATCGTTCTTTGACTTGTGGCAGCGGCACGTCTTCAAGTGATTCAAATAGAACGTTTCTTAAGAACTTTTCGTAGGCTTCTCCAGTTAAGTTGTCAGGTAGGAACTGTGGTCCTAACAAACAGTTATTTATGATGCCCATCCAGACATTCAGACTAAATCTCCTTTGAGATCCTTTTGGTCTCTTCAAATGAGGATTTCCACTGCACGTTCACGCCAATAGTGAGCGTAATGGTAGTTTGTTATACCGTCTTTATCAAATTTTGATTCGTCGGTCCATAGAATTTTTCTTAAATAATTTCTTCAACATCAGCGTTTAAAATACGCCAAAATTGCGTGCGTCTCATGGCGACTCCTTCCTCTATGACTTGCACGGGTGTGTAGTGGTAAGGGTGGAACATGTTTTCATGCAAAACATACCACACTAGCCATTGGGATAATCCAAGCTGTCGAGCCACAGCGCGAGTAGACAGAGTAGGGTCTATTTCATTTCTCAACCGGTTTGAGACTTTAATATCTCATTTGAAAGGTAATGAAATGAATGAAAACGTAGATGTTTTCCAATTATTTTGTATGAAAAATTTGTGAGTGATTTTTTCTAGTAAAAGTTTTTGAGACGGACAAAGATTTTTTTTAACAAAAATTGAACTATTTTAAATCTGCTACATGTGATAACCTCAATAATGTGCATTTGAGTATCAATTCTGTATTATATTCTTATTGTAAAAAAAATCAGATAAAACACCCAATTTTTAAGTTTTATGAATTGTTTAACGTATAAATGACGTTAATTTTATGAAATCTTAAAAATTAGTGTAACTCGTAAACGGCTAATTTTCGGACAGTAGTTCCTATGGTAAAATCGACTCAGATTAGCCTGTACTATCTCCCCCTACCGGCTCCGCATCTATCTTCTCGTCACCCTGTATAAACAAGTTGTTTCCTACCTATTCCATCATAAGAAGCCCTAATTGGTTATTAGAGACTTTTGGTTGTCACAAATATCGCATACTTAAACGCCTTTTTTTACATTCAACTCAATAATTTATTTGAGGTAGATGTCAAATGAGGTTAACATTAATGTTTACGCGGTATTTGTGACTGCCACAACTATCTCCCCCAGGCTGTCACCAATTCCTTAAATTACATCATGTCGATCAGAAGCTGTTTAAGGAAAAACAATTTTGGGTATCTGAATCTCCGTATGGGAGTATTTTCTACATGAAACTACTAAAAACTCACCATTTATGCAAGGACTGTGGGCAGGATACACGATTGAAACGGAATTGTTACTGTAATTAAAAGCTATGCTGGGACATCCAATGACCTTTACCTGCAAAAAAATGGAAGGCATCATTTAAAATCCTCACTTTCTGAAGTAACTTTATCTTAAAATATAATCGATTCCATAAAAATTGTGCATTCTTCATGAAAATAGAAATAAACACAAAATTAAATCTGTTAAATTGTGTTTATGTTTGTAGTCTGAATGATTGTATCATCTCAAATCACAAAGCACAACTGAAAACATGACAAATTGTTGGCGATTCATTCCGCTCTAACTCTAAATATATATATGACCAGTTCTGATAGACGTATACTTGTCTTAAGAAGTACTTCCAAAATAAAAAGAATACAAATATTATATAAACTTTACATAACTGAGAGGAAAAATCATAAAGCCAAAAGATAAAATGCTCAAATTCAATGCAAAAGAAAAGTTCATAACCGGTGATGGTGGTATGCAGTAATTTTAGCTTATTTATAATGTTGCAAGTAACACGATAACGTCATAAATAGTTAAATAAGCATATCTATACAATTATATGTAACATTTGGTACTAAATACACACATACCTGGAAGTTTAGAGTAGATATATTGAACGTATAACCTGTATAGTTATTTTTAATGAATTTTGTGCAATTCTGTTCATTATAAAGAATGTCAGTATGGCTGACAGTAACATCACGCTCTTTAGCTTGCTCCTTTGGGGGATCATGCACAATATCAACGTCTCCAATTGAGTACTGTGGTTGCTCAATTTTGTGGACACCTGACTGATCTTCCTACAAGAATATATAACCCATTGATATGAGCAACTCAACATTTGCTTAAGTAATAATTGACACTGAAGACCACAATATTGAAGTAATAGCCGCTTTTCACAATCAAATAAATTCAGGAATAAATTGTAGGAAAAATTGATGAATGTATTCAAGGTAACATGTAGCGAAATTATATACTCTAAATGACATAGAAAATGCAACACCTACTAAGAGTGGGTAATTTTGAGCATACTTTTACAAGTTTTAGGTCTACTAATAAATAGAAAGTGACTAAAATGTTAATTCGAAATTTCTCAAAACAGCTGAGATATCCCACCTTAACGTTAACAATGTGTTGAAGCTCCCCAGTTCGCTATACGTTCATTAAGTCGTCGAGGCATTGATTATACAGGGTGGTCCATAAGTCCTTTGAAATTTCAAATTTGAATAAAATTTAACGGGTGAGCGTGAGCGGCGCGGGCGAGGTGGGGGCAGTATCTTCAGTGTCTGGGAATTCAGTCGCCATGGAGTGTTTGACTGGAGCGGATCATGCTTTTTGTGTGCGCGCGTTTTATCAAAATAATGATTCGGCAACCATTGCGCGGCGTAAATATCGAGAATACCACAATTTACACAATTTGACAAAGTGTCCAACAGCTCAAACGATTAAGAACTGGGTTGCTAAGTTCGAAGAGACTGGTTCGACGTTAGATAAACAGCGGTGGGGTCGACCAAGGACAACTCGTATTGAAGAAAACATCAACATTGTGGCACAGTCTGTTCGTCAAAATCCTACCCAGTCTACTCGTAAGCGTTCCAGTGCACTAAACGTACCCAGAACATCTTTACAGCGG
Organism: Acanthoscelides obtectus; assembly: GCA_963669975.1. Taxonomy (NCBI): domain Eukaryota; kingdom Metazoa; phylum Arthropoda; class Insecta; order Coleoptera; family Chrysomelidae; genus Acanthoscelides; species Acanthoscelides obtectus. Next base: position 20,780,618 of record CAVLJG010000009.1, read on the forward strand.
ATTTTAAGGAAAGATTTACGTCTGCACGCTTACAAAATTCAGTTAGTGCAGGAATTAAAAGATAATGACGCTATTCAGAGACTAAACTTTGCGAATGAAATGTTGAATCGATTTTCTTCGCTCAATAATGTGTTGTTCTCGGACGAGGCTCACTTCCATTTAAACGGGCATGTAAATAAACAAAATTGCCGTTATTGGAGCCCCGAAAATCCAAGGCGTAAGCATCAGAGGCCCTTACACAGCCCTAAAGTTACAGTTTGGGCTGCTATGTCAGCGCATGGCATCGTAGGCCCTTATTTTTTTGAGGACGACGGAGATCGCGCATTAACTGTTACTTCGGAGCGGTATGTAGCAATGATAGAAGAGTTTTTGACACCAGCGTTGCAGAATTTTCCAGGCTATAATACGCAGACCTGGTTTCAACAGGACGGAGCAACTGCTCACACCGCCAACACTTCTATGCCCGTCGTCTGTCAACTTTTTCCCGGCAAAGTAATTTCTCGAAGAGGAGACATTTCCTGGCCACCACGTAGTCCAGATTTGACCCCAATGGACTTCTTTTTATGGGGCTACCTCAAGAGTAAAGTGTACGACACCACTCCGCGATCAGTTGATGTCCTGAAAGAAAATATCCGAAGAGAAATGGCAAGCATTACAGTGTTGACTTGCCGCGCAGTCATCGACAATTTTAGACGTCGTTTATATGAGTGCCTTGATCGTAATGGATTGCATTTAGATGATGTGATTTTTAAAACATAATTCCCATTCAATAAAGATGATAACAAAATATAATAATTCTTCATAATGTAACTAGTTTGGTTTTATTCCTTTTTTTCCAGCTCAAAGGACTTATGGGCCACCCTGTATTAGGTGACTGATGTCTTCTTAGTGTATTATATCCCAGGCCATCTGAATTCGGTTTCGTAGAGCCTCCAATGTTTGAGGAGGGTGGGGTGAATTTTGCAACCTTCTTTCCATCATGTCCCATACATGATGGAGGAAAGGTCTGAGATCGAGGAGGCCACTGAAGCAGATTTACTCAGGACGCTTTTAGAAAGGCTAAACTAACACGTGCGTCATGAGGTCGTGCAATGTCCTGCTGAAAAAGTGGATCCTGCAATGTTTCCAAAAAGAGAAGCAGATGTGGTTTTAAAACTTCTTCGAAATAGCGCTGGGAAGTCATGTTACCTCGAATGAACACTAATCGTGGCCTGCTGCCGTAAGCAGTGGCACCCCATACCACAGTGCGATTAATATGCCGTTCGATGGTCATTCACCACGTCTCCTCCTTACTCTTGCACGTCCATCATGTGTGTCCAAACAGAATCTGGACTCATCGCTGAACACGACTGAGTTCCATTCCATATCCCATTCAAGTCTCTCACTACTCCATATCGTTGCCGACGATGCTGTGGTGTCAGAGATAGCACAAGATGGGGGCGGTATGAAAACAGCCCAAAAGACCTTATTCGGTGATAAACTGTCCTCATTGTTATTGCCCTTCAGACAGCATCAAACCACTGGTTCGCAATTGCCCTTGTGCTAGTTGCCTCAAACAACGATCATGTCGCTAGTCTGTCTTTGACGTCCAGTACGTCTAACTCGTCAATTTCGGCGTTCTTGGAACCACGCTCGAAAACATCTCATTAGAGTAGATTCGTTTGGATTCAACCGATTAGCGATTTCTCTGAAAAAAAAATGCGGCTTCACGTAACCCGATATCCGACCCCTCTCAAACTCGGAAAGTTGAGTGAAATTAGCGCGTCTGCGATCTCTAGGCATGATAATGCAATGAAACAATAAAACAAATGCAACCAACACAGAGAAATCACTGAATATTAAGTAAACATGTTCATATTGTTCGGATCCTGATATGACAAAAAAAGCCTTCACAAAAAAGTACGGCTCGGAATGCCTTCAACATTTTATCAGCGTATACTGCCATGATAGCAAAAACGTTTCATCAAAATTCAATAAATAATTCTGGATGTTGCATTTTATATGTCACTTAGTATATGATCAAATTTATTCAAGTCAAGCATACCAACACATATAGTACCAAGACATAACCTATGTATAATGAACCTAAACGATAAAAAGATGACGGTATACTTACATCGAAACGTGTCAAATAACGAAGGTTGGTACCTAGGGAAAAGGACCAAAAGTAACTTGAATTTCCCAAAAACATTGTCGGAAAATTAGAGCAAGTTCTAATATAGCAATTTATTCATGAATTGATTGTTGTGAAGCAATTGCCAACAATTTTTATGTTTACACGCTCCAACTTCTTCAAGGTTAAAAAACTGTTCAATTTATTGGATCGTGTAAGGCGGCTATAACATAACGATTTTATCAAATAGTTAAAATATAAACCAATTATAAGTTATGGCCAATCTAAAAATGCAACAGAACATTGTACTGGATACAAAATGATAAACACAAATATGTTGCCAAGTAGTATTGCAGTAGTTGAAAATCATTCTTAAACATGACATCAACCTTGTAAGGCTCGGCATCTAAAACGCTTTCTGATTAAAATGTTTCGCATTTAAACGTTTCAACCTACATTCTTTTAAGAGACAGATTTATAGACCTTCGTTGAGGCTTCCTTGGAAATAGTGAAATAATGACGCTTCCTTATAGCAACGTTTCAGGGAGTACTTAAATTTCCATTTCACAGTAGACTGTCATCACAAGCTGTCATCGATGTCAGAAAGATTTTTCTTTGCTGGCTTTATATTTTGATGATACAATCTAGAATCTTTGGCTTATGTGTGCTCTATATCAGTAAACAATGTAAAATAGTAATGTGTTTGCTTCCTCGAATTACAGTGCAATCACAGACAAATAAAAAATTGAACATAGGCAATCAGTTGCACCGAATTGCTCTGCTGCTATAATACCTGAATTTATTTTCAATGAACCCTTAGTTTGTCTAGTATCTCGATCAAACTCATCTTCTCTTTTTATCATAGTCACACATTATATGTACACTGCCACGCAAAACTAACAACACAAACAAAATTTTGTTCAAATTAAATTTTAAATAACTTTTTAAACTTTGCATCAATTTCGTTAATTTTTTCGTCAAGTTGTAGGTAATTTCATTGCCATCATTATCGATTGCCGATCTCGCAAAATAATTGAAAATCTTTGTTGTTATACAGGGTGTACCTAAAAGGTACATTTTGCCCTAAATTTCTGAACTGTGGAAATATTGGATTACTGAATAATGTGTCTTCGTATATCAATTTCAAGCCTCAACTTTTCTCAACAGTTCTTTTTTTGATTCATGTCAATATCTCAATTATTGAAGAATATATGCTGTTTTGAAGAAAATCATGCGAATCATAGCCATAAATAATTTAATTTAAAAAATTACAGTGACATCATTGGTAATTAGAAATTGTTATAAAAAACCAGAATTGCCTTCCCGGGCTAGAATAACAACTCATAAATGTCCGGTTAATTTTACGTGGCAGTGAAATTCATTTTAATATAAAATTTGGGCATGAAATGTTTTTTTTTGTGAAATACTGTAGTACTTGAATCTGAATCGTAATCTACAATCAGCAACCAGCAGTTACTTGTAACTGGTTGCCTATATTCAGTTTTTTACCTCTCTGTGATTGCACTATAATTCGAGGAAGCAAATACATTAATATGCATTGTTTATCGATTTTTAGCACAAATAAACCAAATCGTCCCAATTTTATCATCAAAATGCAAAATAGATACGGTCAACAAAGAAAAATCCTTCAACGACATTGTAAGATCAATTAATGACGGGGTTCCCAACCTACGTCCCATTAGATCAGATTATAATGCATCATTCAGTGAGTTTAGAACAATAAGCATAATCGTCTCAAGAAGATTATATAAAAAATTAAATCAAGTCAAAATAAGAGGGAGATTTGGTCTAAATGTGTGATTAATGAATGTTTTGATAATATTGTAAAATTCATATACAGATGATACATAAATACACATACCAGATCAAAATATAGACACTGCTTTAAAAATGCTAAATCCTAACTTGACAAAAATGATAAATTGGTTAAATGTAAATACTGTCACGGTTAGGATAAATAGTGGAATAATTGAAAATGTTGAATCAATTAAATACTTAGGTATGTATATTGATAGTAAACTATAGTTTGAGGATCACTATGAATACATTATTTCAAAAATTGCGAAGAAATGCTTTTATAAGGCTTATATTTATACGTATATTATATTATAATACAATTATTCTACCGAATTTACTATATTGTTCAACTATCTTGTTCACTGTCAATGAAGCTGTATTCTCAAAATTAAGTCATGCAAAATAAAGCGGTGAGAATAATATTGAATACAAATAAGTACACCAAAATAAAATCTAGGTTAGAAGAAATGTAGTGGTAGAATATAAAGGATTTTGTATTATATTTGGTTCTTATTTTTATATTTAAAATAAAAAATATTTTTGCCACAACATTTAGAATTGAATAATCATTACCACAATTATTATACAAGAGGAAATATAGATTTTCATTTACAAAATTGCAATAGTAATACAACTAGCAAATCAATATTTCAGAGAGGATTACTTGAATTTAATAAACTAAATAATGATATAAAGTCTACTTGTAATTTAAAGATGATTAAAAGAAAATTAAAGGAATATTTCATGGACAGTGAAAATTCTTAGAGATGCAAATTTTGTTTTTTCTAAATATCTGTATGTTATGTAAGTGTTTAGTTTTTTTAAAGAATGGAATTGTATCAATCATGCTAAATAAATCTTAAACAAAATAAAAACAAACATCAATAACAGCTTGTGATTACAACGGTTACAGCCTATTGTGAAATGAAAAATTAAATCCTCCCTTGAACGACCCTCAAAGAAGCGTATTGTTTCACTGTTTCCATGGAGAGAGATCCATTGTTTTCCAGGAAGCCTCAAGGAAGGTCTATAAATCTGTCAGGACAAGATCTCGATCACTGTTTGATAGGACCACATATCAAGTATTCAAATCACGAATCAAAATAAGGCATCAAACTAGCAGAATAATCCAAAAATTGAAAAAATATTTCAAATTGCAATCCTATGCTTAATGTGCACTAAGGAACAAATACATCTGTAACTTGAAGGTAAAAGTTAGACTGTAGCGCTGCAAATGGAAGACTCGGAATAAGCAGGACATGCGGAACACATCAAGATATTTAAAACTAATACTAAGGATACGTGAAAATTGTGAAAAGTTCTCTACAAAAAATGTTTCCTAATGGAAATACATGTAACCGATTTCGAAGAGAAAGACGTAAACGTGTAATCGTCTCAAACATTTTCTAGGGCAAAAACGTTTGAACGATTTTTGAGAAAACGTTTAGGTAGATGAGAGGGTTACTATACGTTTTTTAACACATTGATACCTAATATAATGCAACTTCGAACTCATGACCCACAGCGCTAAACAACAAGTTAAATGTAAAGTATACAATACTTATTACGTGAAAAGTGACAGTAAGGGTCGTATCGTCAGTCGTTCCTACAATTGTAGGACGCCTTTATGGCATCCGAGATTTTCATAGTTTTCCCCTGTTCCGTGTTAGCGCTCTATTTTATTTGTTACAAATGTCTATTTGCATCAAACTGTTCATGTTTTTGATTTTCATCAGCTAGACTATGAAAATCAAGGAGGCCATAAAGGCGTCCCACAATTGTAGGAACGACTGACGATTCGGCCATAGATAATAGCTCATCATCTAGTAATATTCCAAAATTCCCCATACCGACAAGTGACACACAATTCTTACGTATCTGTCAACGCTACATCTGTAGACAAAGTCTTATTTTGTTGTAGTCTCTTGTACGATACGGTTTCATACTTCCTAACAAAGTATTTATTTAGAAAAGTTTAATTAAATGGCTGCTAATGATCCGTATATATTTCAAGTCAGGTAGGAGCAGGAATAGAACAAGATAAACAGTTTTTGTGTTTTGACCATTTATAAACCCAGATTTACACCTGATTCATTATAGCCAACACTTTAGACTTTAATACACATCAGTTGGTGATCAGTAGTTTTTATCTCAGTAGCCGTCAAATCGTACTGGAAATAATAAATGAAAAAGTAATTTAGGAATGTAGTCTCAGTCCTGATGACCGACAGCACCAAGGTGACTGACGCGGGAGAGAAAGCGTTTAACCTTCCACAGATCAAACGTTTAATGTCGAGCTCTACTTGCAACCTTCCTCAATTATTCATACGACTTCGTATTATCATAACTTCTTCACGACGGCAAACGAAATTTCATATCCTGCGGTAACACTTTCAGGGGTATGAACATTGGCGCCTAAAGACACATACATAGTTGTAAGTTTCAGTGTCTGGCGTCGTCACGACCTATGTTGGCTCAAATACGGCTTCAAGATAACTTCCTTCTGTAGCCACACGGCTTCTTCCATTCCTCATAGCAGTGCTGGAACACCGTAACTGGAATAGCCTTCAGCTGGTCGGTTACAGCCGTTTGATTGTCCCAAAATGGGTTCCCTTGAGGTGATTTTCCAACTCCAAGAAGAGAAAAAAGTCACAAAGAGTCAGGTCAGGCGAATAAGGAGGCTGAGGAGCCACATGTATGTGTTTAAAGGCCAAAAACTCGTATATGGACATTAATGTGTAACAAGGAGCATCCTCGTGATGTAACACCCACTTGTTTTTGATCTGATGTAGAATGGTGTGAGTCAAATGAAGCTCATTCTGACTGTGAACCGACGATCTATACGCATAAGATCCCGGATTGTCGATATTTTCTTCTCTTCTTGAAGATGAAAGCCTTCCGCTTCGTGGTTCATCTTCAATAGACTTCTGAAAATGCCTCAAACTACCGAAATACTGGGCTCTTGACAAAACACTATCTCCATAGGCCTTCTGAAGTTTAGCGGGACTTTCTGTTGCGCTGTGCCCAAGTCTGAAGCAAAACCTGATAGCACACCGTTTGTCACGTGCTAAAATCACGTAACCTTTTTTTACTATTTTGATCACGTACTAGTAACTTGAATTCCTCTTTTTTAATTTAGTCCATTCTTAGGCCAAACCCCTTTCAATGATTTTCTTTTGGTAAATTTCATAGATTACTGATCGTATAATTTCACACCGTATTATATCTTTCTTTCTCAGTGATTCAGTAGTGTTGAAAAAAAAATTCTGTGGTTTTTGTCCGTTATTTGGTTTCTTATCGAACATATCTTCTTCAAGGCCACTCATTGAACCTTTCTTTATAAAGTTAGGTGTTTCGTGTTAGCACTTTCCTCCTGAGATTGTAGTGTGAGCGCCATTTGTTTAACCTCCAGATTCTGGGATATTAGGTGCCGAACACCAGTTTGTATTGTATCTTACGTTTAGTTGTTTTGGTTTGGGAGCTACCCCGTCCATTTTCTTATGGGAGTTGAATCTTCAGCGTGGGAAGGCACGACACTCTCCTCCAGCTTTGTTTGTAGCTGTTTTGCAGCTCATATTGCCAGAAGCCACCCCTTCTCATTTTTAGTACGCAATAGAAAAAACTGTTCACAAGAAAAAATCCCTATGGACAACCAAATAACACGAGCGACATTAAACTGGTAATGAAAGCGGATCACACGTTCCCCTGTATCCTCTTCAAACTCGGCGCCTCTAGTGTTGCCAGATGAAACGCTACGTCGCCAGTTTCATAACTTAATTTACAGACCTCGTATGTTAGTTAATGATCGAACTCACAATCTCCAGACTGTGACAAGCATAAATGATTGATTCGCTACCTTACACTGACGTTTTCTCGCATTTGGTGATAGAAAGTCCTGCAGTCAATTGCTTGGGGCCTTTGGGTTGGACGCTTCTAAATTCAAATTTGAATTCCCATTTGTGTTGACTAAATTCCGGCTTGCATCTCATCGAAAACTTAAGTTTTAAAAAAAATATATATGACGAATACTCACGTTTCGACAAGCTTTTGAAGTGACAAATGGCACATATAAAATACAGTTCTTGATCCTCCATTCCTTCCGATTTACAAAATGTTCGTTATTTTCAATATCTGTTTCGCACTGTAGCTCTATTAATGTTCTATTGAACCCATCAGCTGACTGACATGTTCGATTCAGTTGGATATCTATATATTTTTTTCCTTCGTGAATGAACAGCACATTTTTCGGTTGGGCGTATATGCATTCTGAAAACATTGATATGATTAATTGTAGTCATTTATTGTTAGCAACATAAGTAGGTATTCATTTCTATGGATTTTCAAGCAAGATATGTATACAAAAATATGATGATTACAAATATGCATTATTTTTCGTAACAACATCATATTTTTCTATTATCTCAATATATGAAATGATATTTTAAGAGAAGTCTTACTGTCACTAGAACACTTTCTAAGTGATCCCGTTTTGCAAATGTCAAGATAATATGTATTATCGTTATCCTTCTGCACCAGCTCCAACATATTTCTTTCGGACTTTTCCAGTTCAACCCTAAAAAGGCATTACATGAGAAAAAATGACGTCAAGTAGCATGACTCTGCACCTCACATGCAACGCCATCATCAGTTCATAAAGGATTGTGTTCCTATTGAAATAAGATAGCGCCCTAGACGTTATATCTTGTCAAAAGTGTCATTTGTACTTGAAAAACGTCACCGTTGGGATGGAAACTTTGTACGATAGAGGGAAACTTCAAATATACGGGGTGTTAATTACGTATGTACCATACATTTAACAGAATATTCTTTTAGACAAAAAGTTTATACATCTAAACATGGTCCGCAAATTCTTCGTTCTCAAGGTACAGGGTATTAAAATAAGAAAAAAATGTTTTTTCGTAAATATCTTAAATACCCTTTACCTAATTTTGTTCTAATTTGGTGGTGGTCCTTATAACATTAAGCAGGGGTGCTGGCGGCTCAAGGTATGAATTTAAGTGATAAAAGTGAGATTTTCAAAAACAGTAGTGAGATAATAGTGTATTTAAAAGAGTGTGTTAATTTTCTGAGAAATTGAATATAATAATGACAAATTTAAACGGATAATATAAATAATAAAAATATTTGAGTAAGTAAAAATAATTATTCTTACGTATGCATATTTTAAGATCATATGCTCACGATGCATAAAAGAAATATAAAAAATATAACAAATTGGGAGACGCACTTATATCTATTAAGTATTCTTGCCTAATTGATTGAACCTACATTTTAGAGAACTAATGTTAAAAAGTTGAAATTTCATATAGTTATATATAACTTAATCATCAGACCGTAAGACCAGAGTACTTGCCATTAGGAATCAAGCAAGGCTATATTTCCTAGATACATTATCAGATGATGTTCATGTCATAATAATATTGCATTGTCAATTGTCATACTAAACGTCCGCCATATTGGATTAGAATGACGTCACTTTGCTTATTGCGTTTCTTTCATCAATCCCTTTCATTTGATATCCACAACGTGGGGGTGACTATGGAAATTATAAATCATCATTTTGCGGCCATATTAGATTTAGAATAACGTCACGTTATATGTGTCATCAAGCCGTTTCAGTTGATAACCACATCATAAGGGGTAACTATAGAAATTATAAACTCCATCTTGCGGCGGGCGACATATTTGATTTGACCTGACATATTGCTTATTCTGTTTCTCTCAAGCGCTTTCATCTGATGCCTATATTATAGGGGTGGCTATGGAAATTATAAATCGCCAAATTGCTGCTTCAGACATATTGGATTTAAAATAACGTCACTTTGCTTATTGTGTTTCTCTCATCAAACTCTTTCATTCAATACCCACATCATATACTATGAAAATCATAAATCGCTATTATGTAGCATACGACATATTAGATTGAAAATGGCGACAGTTAATTCATTATGTCAGGCACGCATACATTTTAGCTACATTGGTTGAGGTTGATTGATTCAAAATTCGGTTTCAGGATTTGTTTCCACATCAATACTAATGAACAAACATAGTAACAGTTACTTGTACGTACAAGGCTTGTAAAAAGTGACACGGCAATGCAATCGGTTCAGGGTGAATTCGTATTTTATGACTGCCTAAAAATACTCTGAATTGTCAAACTATCTAAGTAACATTTTATTGGTTACCTAAATGCGCAACTTTGCTTTCATAACCGATTTTGTATTGTATTGCTTACCGTTTCCGAATTTGAACTCCCTACTGCATATATATATAATACAATTAATTGTTAATTGGGAAATTGGCAAATTTTTAGGCTTGAGTTGACTCTTTTGACGATAAAATCAAGCTTTCGGCATTCTCTATGGAGCCTTCATCAGGATTTCGTCGTTGAGGTTGCAGCCACAAGGTGTTTCAAAAAGAACGTAGAGAAGATAGAACTCGTAATAAGTATAACAACAAAAAGACGGAGACATTGGGCTTGTTGATAACGACAGAAACCTTCGTTACATGTTAAGAATATCAAAAACACCCGAACATATTAAAAATTATTACACGTGAGAAGACATTTTAGGGCATTCCGATTGTTTCACTAAAATGTCTTCTCACGTGTAATAATTTTTAATATGTTCGGGTGTTTTTGATATTTTTAACATGTAACGAAGGTATCTGTCGTTATCAACAAGCCCAATGTCTCCGACTTTTTGTTGTTATACTTATTACGAGTTCTATCTTCTCTACGTTCTTTTTGAAACACCTTGTGGCTGCAACCTCAACGACGAAATCCTGATGAAGGCACCATAGAGAATGCCGAAAGCTTGATTTTATCGTCAAAAGAGTCAACTCAAGCCTAAAAATTTGCCAATTTCCCAATTAACAATTAATTGTATTTTGTGCCCAACTGGTCGTTGGCTTTGGCAATGACTAGTGCTCATATATATATACAGGGTGACTTCGAAGTTGAGTCATTTATTTTAACAGTGAGTAGATCTGATCAAAAGAAATGTTTTTTCCTTTACCATTTTTCTGGTAAAATTAAAGTAACAAAGTTATAGCCCTTTGGAAGTTTGAGTACCGCCCTGTCTCAATAATAATATCATGTACTCGTGTTTGGCAACAACGGATATAATCCGCCTTACCGGTTCATCGCATCGGAAACAAAAAAGCGAAAGAATTTGGAACGATGTTTTTGCAATTAAGTATTTTATTCAGTTCAGTTATACATACAGTCAGTGTCTGTCGGTTAGCGTGTGAATAGTGTCTGTTGCGTGGATCAAACGAAATAAAAAATGGCACATGTTTATGCGGATCGGTTTCCCAATCGACTGCAACCAACCCCTCGTGCCTTTGTTAATGTAGTACAACGGGCTCGTGAATCAGGTGACTTAAGACCTCACAGGGGACCTCACGATCAAATACAGGTCCGCACTGAAATACTTGTCGGGAGGATACTTTATAAAACAAGGTAAAATTTTTTTTTAATTTTACACACATATTCTGGTTTATCTTCCTTCTACAATCATTATCTGAAAATTAATGACTCAACTTCAAAGTCACCCTGTATATATATATATATACTACTTTTAGCAAAGCTGAATTGAAATTCAACGTAGATTTCATCTAATCCTAGTAATTTCTCATGTAATACAGATTGGCTCAGCTTTGGGACATAGTTAATTTTTATAAAAAAAAAATCACTTCATTCAATTACGTGGGGCTTGAGAGAACGAGGACAGCTCCTTCGAATACGTCCATAAACTACAATATGTAAAGCGAGAGCGAAAATTATGGGAAAAGTGAATGATTTCAATGAAAAGTGTATTGAGGAACTAATTTAGCCCTAACTTAATTTTATTAAATTTATTAAATCCAGTGGCGTCTCGAGCGGGATCTGAACGAATATTTGTGACAAAAAAAATGTACACTACTAACTTTTGTGCAATTTCGCATTAAGCAAATAGAAATACAACTTTTTTGACTATTGATTTTTTTTGTATCGCGACTAGTTTTCGAGAAAAAAAATTCCACTTAATTGCATATTCCTGGACCACACAAGGAATATGGGGTAGAGTTTCTTTTGGTAATTATTTTTTTATTACTAATTATGTATCAACAACAAATAAACACTAAATTAAATTACATTACATTTACATCTAAGCTAATGAATTTTATTATACTAAGGAATAGTAAATGATAATCAAGGTTTGCCCTGGAAAACGATTGCAGCTTTTAATAAACAACTTGATAGTCGTATTTATAAGCTAGTTATTTATAATTTTTATAATAAGTTTTTTTAGTGATTATTTTTGTCCAATACGGTTCAATTTACTAATAGTGCGATGGCATATATGCATTTCTGTTATGTAATGGCTCATGGAAACTCTAATGCTGCAAGACGCATTTATCATTAAAGATTTATTCCGCGTGTAGTGCTTGATAGAACTGTTGTACGTCTCCATGCACGAATTTCCGAACCAGGCAGCTTTAAAAGATCGAAGGTTTTTAACACCATATATCTTGAGACTGAAGAATTTGCGGACCTATGTTTATACAGGGTGCGGCAGAGAGGATGGACGGTTGTAAAAAAATCATAAAATAGTTAATTTTTACTCGAAAACAAATTTATTGATGGAATCAGGTTCACAAGGAAATAGCATTTGAGACAGTCAAGTGTGGAAAATCACATCAGGCATGTGGTGGCCGAAATCGTTGATGCAGTGCTGGAGGCGTTCTTGGAAGTTCGCGTAGACTCTCTCCAACATCGCTATCTCAACTTGGGCGACTTCCACGCGAATTTCGCCCTTCAAGTCGTCCAGAGTTCGGGGCATGTTCGCGTATACTCTAGCCTTGAGGTGTCCCCATCAGAAAAAATCGCATATGGATAAATCTGGGAAGGTTCTCATTTTGATCGATCAGTGCTTCCATCTCACGTGCGAAGTTCATTCGTTGTGCATAATCTCCGGGCTGTAACTGTTGCACAATGGCCAATTTGTAGGGGTGAAAGCGGAGATCCATATGCAAAATTCGCCTTACCGAACGATCACTAAGGCGAAGTGCAGCAGCATGTTTCCGGGCAGATCGAGTCGGACTGTGAAGAAAGATCTGTCGAACGCGTTCAACATTTTCAGGAGTTCGAACTGTTCGCGGCGCTCCTCTTGGTCTTCTGTTGATCAGTTCACCACGCCTGCGAAGCGATTTAACCCAACGAAGGATGGTGTTTCGAGAGAGAACAGCTCTATTCCGATCAATGTTGAAGTGGCGACCAAACTCACGCTGTACGACGATGACTGACTCATTATTTCGGTTGAAACAATCATAGGCGAAAACGCGGTGCTCCACCGTCCAAGGCTCCATAACGACAACTGGTAAAATAATGCTAGGATCTCACGAGTCAAACGGTACCCTCCCCACCTCTCTCGTAGACGGATTCGGAGAGTACTAACCATCCCAAAAACGTCCGTCCTGTCTGCCGCACCCTGTATGAACTTTTGGTTTTAAACTTACTCAAAGAATTGTCTGTTAAATATATGGTACATACCTAAATAACACCATGTATATGTGGTTTGTTTCGGCGAAACAAACATGAGGGGCTAACAGCATGAAAACCACAGGATAAGTTTCAGATATTACATTAACCCAGAGGATAGTTGCTATGTTCGTTGTCCCAGATACCAAGCCTAAAACATGGTGATGAGCCACCAAAAAAGTGCGAAACATTTGTCTATAGTTGGCTATCTTAGAGAAAAAAGTTAGCTACGAACATGTATAACAGAGAAATTAAACGAATCAAGACCGTCAAACAGGTTCAAAAGTCTCTTCGATAGTATTGATGACTTTTGTTTGTTGTTTGTGATGTACAGAGTGCGGCATGAGGACGGATGTTTTTGGGATGGGTAGTACTCTCCGCCTCCGTCTACGAGAGAGGTGGGGAGGGTGCCGTTTGACTCGTGAGATCCTAGCATTATTTTACCAGTTGTCGTTATGAAGCCTTGGACGGTGGAGCACCGCGTTTTCACCTATGCTTGTTTCCTCCGAAATAATGAGTCAGTCATCGTCGTACAGCGTGAGTTTCGTCGCCACTTCAACATTCATCGGAATAGAGCTGTTCCCCCTCGAAACACCATCCTTCGTTGGGTTGAATCACTTCGCAGGCGTGGTGAACTGATCAACAGAAGACCAAGAGGAGCGCCGCGAACAGTTCGAACTCCTGAAAATGTTGAACGCGTTCGACAGATCTTTCTTCACAGTCCGACTCGATCTGCCCGGAAACATGCTGCTGCACTTCGCCTTAGTGATCGTTCGGTAACGCAAATTTTGCATATGGATCTCCGCTTTCACCCCTACAAATTGGCCATTGTGCAACAGTTACAGCCCGGAGATTATGCACAACGAATGAACTTCGCACGTGAGATGGAAGCACTGATCGATCAAAATGAGAACCTCATTTTGTTTATGAGTGACGAAGCCCACTTTCACTTAAACAGCATGGTTAACCAGCAGAATTGTCGTTATTGGGCTAATGAAAATCCGCAACAGTTACACGAAAGACCGCTACACAGGCCAAAAGTAACGGTTTGGTGCGCTGTATCGCAAACTTGCATCATTGGTCCTTACTTCTTCGAAGACGGTAATGGTCGTGATGTTACCGTGAACCCAGAGCGCTACGTCGACATGATCACCAACTTCTTTCTCCCTGAATTACGATGGCGACGTGTTTCAATCCGATGTGTGTGGTTCCAGCAGGATGGGGCGACCGCCCACACAGCCCGAGCATCTATGGACGTTATTCGACCTCTCTTCGCTGGTCGCCTTATTTCCAGGTTTGGCGATGTTCATTGGCCTCCCCAGTCCCCAGATTTATCCATATGCGATTTTTTCTTATGGGGACACCTCAAGGCTAGAGTATACGCGAACAAGCCCCGAACTCTGGACGAATTGAAGGGCGAAATTCGCGTGGAAGTCGCCCAAGTTGAGAGAGCGATATTGGAGAGACTCTAGGCGAACTTCCAAGAACGCCTCCAGCACTGCATCAACGATTTCGGCCACCACATGCCTGATGTGATTTTTCACACTTGACTGATTATTTTGAAATAAGGTCAGGAAAAAATAAAACCGATTTTGGGATAAATCTGGTATACAAAAGAAATTACTATAATTTCAACGCCTACCTAGGAAATTCTGATTTTTTTGAAATAACTTAAGTTTGGCAATGTCAATGTATGACATATTATACATTTCTGGAATTAAAATAAAAAACTATTCTATCTATATAAAAATCCATTATGGCCTCCATAAGAAAAAATATAGTTAATGCTGGAGGACAAGAGACGAAACGTCATATTGAAATTTCAATCATGCCATCTTGTAGAGGAGAAAAAGTGGCAATGTTAATATTCAATTTTTTTTGAAATCCTACTACAAATAAAGTCAGGAAAACATTAAAACTATTTTGGGAAATTGCGTTTTATTTTCGTCTCTCCCCGTCAGTACTTTGAATTTCAAAACTTGAAGCGGCTTCGTATCTCTTACGGTTTCCGAGATCCCAATGGTGACGGTCAAATTTGAAACACCCTGTATACGATTCACTACCTCTAATTTCGGACATAAAATATTTTTTAAAAACGTACGCAACCACGATGTATCACTTATATTCTATATATTCTATAGCATATTAATTTCAAGAGTTACCACTTACGGGTAAGTTGTAGAGGGGTCTTGGAATATGCACTTTGCACCTTTGACTGACACACTCTGATTCACACAGGCATATTTGGTCTTGAATACGAATTCAAAACTACAGTTCGTTTTGTTTCTGAGAAAAGGTGGTTCCTAAAATGGACAATATTAAAGCTTAAGTATATTAACAAAAGACATTCCCGTTACCAGACTATTCAACTAACAAATTAATAAAATAAACGGTTTTTATTCACAACATTTACAATAAAGTTTGACATGTTCCTTATTTCTCAAAAAAGAGCAAATTATACGAACAACAATAACCTAACGCATCTATCTGCATTATTCAAGCGTAAAATATGTATTTCGAGTGCTGTATTCCTATAGGTTAGGCGCATCCACTTGGCATGATGGATCGATCATGAATAGTGATGCCTAACGCGGCGACATCATGTCAAGACATAGCGTCATAGCGTATTTGTTATCCAAACGCGCAACATAACCGCATGGAGAACAAAGCACATTTTTTTCATCTTAGTCGAACGTCGACGTGCTATCAGTATAGTTGTTATTATAGACATGATGACTATTACTAGATGACAAACCTCCCCACAGATGGTTTACAAACGTAGTTTTATATTCTACTTCAGCGCGTAATTTGTGATTAGTTTCGTTAGTTTGTTATCTGGTACGTTTCAAATAAGTCTCTGTGTGAAATATAATTACAAAAGACCAGTGAATTGAACATTTAAATATGGTGTATCGTGCAGTCGTGGGTTGTTCAAGCAACATCAAGAAAAGTAAATATCTTTCAAGTTGGCGTTTCAAGAATAAGCAAGTTTGTCAACAACGGGTTCTGAAGTGAAGTTGAAAAGTGACGCACACCGTTCCTTAATTTGATCGGTATAAAATAAATTAATCAAGCACTGGATGTGGTAATATAACTAGAAGTACAAAGTGAAAATGAAGTAGACAAGGCTTTATTTGAGCAAAATAAAATTTTTAATGAAACGGAAAAAACCATACAAAATCTTAGAAACGTTGCATCTAACACCTTGTTACCATTTCAGCGAGGTATAATAATAAGTATAAAGTCTTTGGATCAACTTTTTATTGATATGAAAGATTTTTTACATAAAATATTTATTAACATACAATTTGAATCAGGATCGCTTAGAAAGTCTTTTTTTCACTATATGAGCAATTGGAGGGTTATGTGATCATTCCACTGCTCTACAGTTTAGATATACTCCTAGTTTAAGAAACTATTTTATGAGCGAAACGATAAGATTTTTTCCAGATCAGCAAATACTGCAGAATAAGGGACGTTCCAAATATTGCTATTGAAAGTGTGAATGATATTTCGGACCTTGATGTATTCTAAAAAGATGTTCATAAGTTTGAATTTGTTACTGGACCAAAGTTTGAGGTCTTAAATTAACCCAATGATATTGAACATGTTGATCAACTTCAGTCTGATGTTGAATAAATAATTGAGGAATACGTTCAAGAACTAGAGTGGGATAGTAAATTCAGAACAAAAAATCTGGCAGCAATGAAATATCATGTTCCTGAGTAAAAATCTTTCCGAAGGTGGCTTACTAAAACCAAACTCAGATTTTCTAATTAAATATAATGAACTCGATCATATTTTCAAATATTTCAACACAGGATCATTAAAATTCACCAAGAATTATTTAAAATCGTTAATGTGTCCAGCCACGCCTGTTAGTGTTAATGCAAATGCCAAACATGTTTTATTAGAAATTGTAAAATAAATTCAACAAAAGTATTTACCAATAAGTAAGTTCATTTATTTGGAGCTTTAAAGAAATTTCAGTTTAAAAATCTACACAGAGGTTCAAAATAAACGCAACAAGCCACCATTTTGGTCAAATTCGGATCGTTATAGTTTTTTTTTTATTTTAACCTCGATTTTATTGATTTTTTTTTCGGCAGGCAGTAGGTACACTCATTGGTATTAATGTGTACATATGAGGTCTTGATTGTAGTCACGGTTTGCCTTGTTGTACAGGGTAAATCAAAATGATGTTTCATTACTTCAAGTTTGAGTTGTCAATCAGCCCTCAATGCTTTCCATGATCAAGTACCACATTTTCTCTATAATCTGTTTTTTTTTTTATTCACGTCAATATACCGGGTGTCAACGAAATCGTTTTACAAGGCACTATTCAATTGCTGTTCAAAGAAGAACCTTGAAATTTTGTGTGAAGATAAGACTTATAAAAACTCATATTATCCATTAAAACACAACTGAATATCGCTTCCGTTTTTTTTATACTCCAACAAATAGGACCCTGTATATATTTTTACATATTTGTATAGAGCTTTTTCAACAATGTATCACAAGTTGTCATTCTTTTTCAAAATGGCGGCATAAATGGCATTTATACCAAATTCAATATGACAGTATCTATGGTTTTTTGCCAAACTACCAGCTAATTTAAGAGGCAAAATGGATTCTCTTGCCGCTTCTACAATGAGTTAGCAAAACAAAAAAATTGTCATAAATTTGGGAACATTTTTGTTTTTACTTAAAATGTCAAAATGTATTTGAAATTTTCTCAGAATTTTGAATAGGAAACGGAGATTTCTAAATGCTAACAATGAAGAGAGTCTTATTTCCGAAAGAAAAATGCTCAACAGTAATTTTTTTGCTTTTTTTTTATTTCTAACGATAACAAGAACAATAACGGACATTAGCATAGTAAAAACTAAGTAACAAAAGTAACTAAATAACAAATAACAGATAAATTACTAATTACATAAACTGACTCTCTTTATGTTTTCTATAAGCAATTTTCGTAAATGTTCTTGAGATATGTTTTCAATGGTTGTTCTAATTCTATTTTTCAGTACTTCTAGAGACGCTGGAGGAGTGGCATAAACTTTTTCTTTTAGATAACCTCAAATTGAAAAATCCAGAGGGGTTAAACCTGGCGACCTTGCAGGCCAACGGATTGGTCCGTTGGTACCTAGCCAATTTCCACCGAATCGCTCATTTAAGTAATTAAGTACAATCCTATTTGGTTTTGTAAAAATTCCAAGTACATATCACCATTTAACGGTTGATAGAAAAATATAGAACCAATGATATTAAGCCCTGCTACGCCTAAACAAAGGTTCACATCCCTACATTAGTAAACCTGGATTCACCCGAAAAAATAATATGGTGATGGCTGACAGCATTTATGTTCAGTTTATTCAAAAACCAGTTGCAATAATTAAGCCATCTTGGAAAATCATTTTCAAACAGATGGTGATTTGGTTCTTAGATTTAAAGCCATGTTTCTTTGGCACTAAGACCTTTATTTCGACTTCTTCGCTTACTATAAAAGCATTAACATTAACAGGATCGTTGTCTTAATTTTTCAAATGTTCTACGAGCCGAGGATAATAGGCGTGTGATGGAGCTTGACGATCTGAAAATCGCTCCTAATATAATCTTCCGGCGCGCCTCGAATTTTTGTTGGCATTCACCATAAATTCATTAACTTTGTAGAAGTTAACTACTAAATTGATTTCAAATGAAATAAACAAATAAAATAAAAAATATTACACAATAAACGATGCCGACGCGTGGAAACGAGACTCGACAGTTGAGAGTAATTTTAAAGTGTTCCCCGTTCATTTGTTTCCAAAGCATCCCCAGATCTCCGTGCAAACCAGTCAAATATTCGTCCCTGTTGATTATTACAATTCTGGCTTTTTAAAATAAAGAAAAGATAACAAAATAATTGTAATAAAAAATGAAAATCATAGATATTTTCTGTCACGTGAGTAGGTAAATACCTATTAACTGTGCTTAGGTCATTACAAATACTAAATTTCTAATAAGTTACAATTCATGATATAGCTCTCCAAAATTTTCCAGGTTTTTTCCTTATAGTGGACATTTTTTAGAGACAATCCGACATACTTTATTAGTAGTATTTAGAAAACACCGCTTTCTATTCAAAAGTCTGAGAAAATTTTAAATACATTTTGACATTTTAAGCAAAAATTAAAATAGCCGCAATTTTTTTTGTTTTGCCAACTCAATGCAGAAGTTGCAAGAGAATTGATTTTACTTCTTATTTCAGCGGCCAGTTTGGCAAAAAAAGGTATTGTCAAAACGCCGCCATATTGAATTTGGCGTAAATGTCATTTACACCGCCATTTTGAAAAAGAATGACAACTTGTGATACATCGTTGAAAAGGGAATTTTTAGCTTTATAAAAATATGTAAAAATATATACAGGGTTTTATTTAAAATTATTGTTTCATACTCACTTCCGGTTAAACCGGAAGCGATATTCAGTTGTTGGATAATCTGAGTTTTTATATGTCGTATCTTCACACAAAATTTCAAGGTTCTTCTTTAAACAACAATTGAATAGTGCCTTGTAAAAAAATTTCGTTGACACCCGCCGGTATACAGTAGTTGAAGTTTTAGAGGCAAATGGACATTTTACCAGCAATTTTTCTTCCTCCTTTCATAATTTTTTTAATTCCCGTACGAATTCAATAAGTTTTCCACCTAATTGTTTAGAAATGTCTGCGTTAGGTTCACTTTGTTTGAAATCGCCATTGATGTTGTTTATATACAGTGGCGAAGAAAACGAAAACATTTGACTTAACTTAAGAACACGTTGCATAATAATTTCACACTCTACCCTTTTGAAGTACAGCGTCAGGGTAATAACCAGATAACTCCCTTATCATCCAATTTGGTGTTGCATAAAGTTCTAGCGAGGATTGTTCTTTTGCAACAAAATGAACGTAATACAACAGTTTATAAATTTTAATCAGTATTACACTCTTCAGATAGGCGCCTTCTAGTCGTTCTCGAGTGGAATATTTATTCTAGATAAAATTTACTAAATGCAACACCGACTAAGAGTGCTATAAATTTTGTATAAAGGGAAGCAGATGTGGTTGTAAAAATCGTGGATACAGCGCTGGGCAGTCTTGCTACTCCGAATGAACACTAATTGTGAGCTGCTGCCGTAAGCAATGGCACCCCATACCATAACAACCACAGTGCGATGAATATACCGTTAGAAGGAATATTTCACCACGTTTCCTCCTTACTCTGGCACGGCCATCATGTGTGCCCAAATAGAGTCTGAACTCATCGTTGAACATGATTTCCATTCCATATTCCATTCAAGTCTCTTTCTACTCCATACCAATCGTTGCCGACGATGCTGTCTGGTCAGAGGTAGTACAAGATGGGGACGGTATGAAAACAGTCCAAAATACCTTATTCGGCGATAAACTGTTATTGACCATCAAACCACTGGTTCGCAACCGCCCTTGCTGTGGGAATCCGATCCCTTAGTGCTAGAGATGCCTCAAATAACGATCTGTAGTCTTGTTTTTGACGTCCAGTACCTCTAGCTCGTCGATTTCGGCCTCCTTGGAACAACGCTCGACAACATCTCATTACAGTAGCATCATTTCGATTCACCCGATTAACGATATCTCTAAAAGAAAATCCGGCTTCACGTAACCTGATTATCCGAGCCCTCTCAAACTCGGAAAGTTGAGTGAAATTAGCGCGTCTGCAAACTCTAGGCATGATAATGCAATGAAACAAATGCAATCAACACAGAGAAATCACTGAATATTAAGTAAACATGTTCATATTGTTCGGATCCTGATATGACAAAAAAGCCTTTACAAAAAAAGTACGGCTCGGAATACATTCAAAATTTTATCAGCGTATACTTCCATGATAGCAAATATGTTAGCCAGTTTTTATCAAAATAAATAATTCTGGGTGTTGCATTTTACGTGTCACTTAGTAAATTTCCTTCATCTTTTGCATTATACAGAGCGGCTCATTTCCAAATTGCATGCTGAAGGTGGCGGATAACCAACTTCTAACATATTTAGATAAACCAGAAGAAGACAATAGGATATACCATTGTCCCATGGTGTTTTGCACCCCCTAGTGGCAACGCAAATGTTTCTGTTCCATAAAACTACTGATCCACATCCACTCGAACGACAGCACTTTGCATGCGGGCATGTAGAATGTCAAACCGAGCAGTGAAGAGTTATACAGAGATACAATTGTAAGCTCCTCTTTGACATAAGACGCGAATATTATCACTAATTTGATTGTTAGCCTTAAAGCCATAATACTGTATTTTAGCCAACAAAAGGTGTCGTCGAGAAAATAACTTAGCATAAATACACGTCTCCTCAATCGAGACAAAGCTGTACAGCTTTGACTGAATAATCATATGCGGATATCTCAGGTTTTTTACCAGCTGCTGCCTCGATTGAGGAGACGTGTTTGTTCTAAGTTATATTCGCGACGATGCCTCTTATTGGCTAAAATACAGTACTGTGCCTTAGAAGCCGTAAAACTGTCAAAGAGAAGTCACTATTGCATCGCTACCGGTCTTCGTCTCTCCAACTCTGCAAAGCTCAGTTTGACATTTGAATACCCAAAAGCAAAGTAATGTCGTCCGTGAGGATGTGGATCAGCAGCTTTACCGAACAGGAACAGTATTGTAGTCGAACCTCGGCAAGCACTCATGTGGCCACTATGCAAATCACCTCAGAAAGGTCAGAGAACAGACAAATGTGAACTTAGCACAGATTTCTGTACAAATTGACTTCGTATGGAATTAAAAAAGTTCTGAAAGGAAGAAGCAAAATTGGTAGTAAAATCTTCATTTGGCTCTAAAACTTCAACGACTGTATACTGGGTTATAGGGAAATAATATTCGTAACTTTAAGAGGTGATTCCTTACATTATTCTAAGCAAAAAAGTTCCTTATAACTTATGTCCGAAAATCAATCGTTTTCGAGGAAAGTGAGTCGTAAATAATTAAATTTTCTAAAATATTTGGCAACGCTGCAACGCAACCGCGATACGAGCGCAGGACGACCGCAACTGATTCATCGAATTGTTTACATTTGTATGATGTTTTTATTGAAAATATGCCTTGAATTATTGCATACTTTTGCGCAATTTTTTGTGGCTAATATTTTTTATTTAATAACGCTTTCAGTACAGTACATTTACTTTTAAAAAAGAACTTACCGTGACTTATTATACAGTTAAATGTATTAGTAATCACAATAGATGTTCAAAATGGGAACCATGGGCATCTACGCGTGCTTGACACCGTTGAACCCAATTTTCTCAAACTCGTTGAAACATTCCAGGCATATTACGTATTTCATTAGCGGTGGCCAAAATAAGCTCCCTTACATCATTCTAATCCCTTATTTCAGAGGCGTAAACTAAATTTTTCATGAATCCCCAGAAGAAAAAATCTAATGGATTAAGATCTGGGGATCTAGCCGGCCAGGCATTTGGACCATTTCTTCCTATCCACCTATACCCATAGGTATTATTGAGATGTTCCACACCTACTCGAATAGCGTGTGCTGGAGCACCATCGTGCAAGTACCATATATTCATTCTTGTTCGCAATGGCACTTCTTTCAACAAAACGGGCAAATTGTCTCTTAGAAAAGGTAAGTAGCTCTCACCGATCAATCGATGTGGCAAAAAATTATTAATTGGTCACCAATTATACTAAGTGACATATAAATCCGAACATCCAGTTTAAATGGTTTTATTTAGATAAAAGTTGGTGAATGTATTTATCTTACTGTAAGTAACCAGTGAAAAAATTTTCAGCCTTATCAGTTGGACATTCCAGTTTTTATACTGCTTTTTTTTTATTCACTAACGCTCTAAAAATGAATATTTCAGCCGCAGTAAAGAATCAACGTTGGCGGATTTTGGTTCTTGACATCCTTTACGATCGGTTACGATGCCTAGAGTACGGAGACCTGTACGATTTCGTCAACTTAGTGAGTTTGATAGGGGCCGTATAGTGGAACTTCGGGAAGCTGAACTTTCTTTTCGGGCAATTGCAGTTAGAGTGCAAAGAAGTGTAGACACTGTGGTTAGGTGTTGTCAGGCATGGCTTCGAGAAGGCCGTACGCAAAGAGCAAGGGGCACTGGACGCCGCCGTAGAACAACAGACCGTGAAGATCGCCGCCTAAGATTATTGGCCTTAAGGGACCGTTTCTCCACTACCAGGTCCATTGCAAATGAATGGTTTGCAGAACACGGAAGACCTATTGGCATGCGGAGTGTTTACCGACGAATGAGAAGTTTTGGCTTGTTTTCATACCGGTCACACTGGGTCCTCCCTTTAACTCGAGAACACCGACGTAATTGCCTTGAGTGGTGCAGACAACGGTCACTCTGGGATCAGGAATGGAACAGTATTGTCTTTAGTGACGAGTCTCGATTTTGTTTAGGCATGCACGATGGTCGTGCCAGGATTAGAAGGTGACGTGGTGAAAGGAGGAATCCACAGTTTTTTGTTGAAAGACATGTTCATCACACTGATGGAGTTATGGTTTGGGGTGCTATAGCTTATGGTTCCAGGTCACCTTTAATCTTCATCAGAAGTAACACGCGCAGCGTTATATCCACGAAGTTCTAGAACCCCATCTTCTACCCTATCTTGACACCCTGGCAGATCCAACTTTCCAACAAGATAATGCCCGACCACATGTTGCAAGAGTCACAATAGACTTCTTTCAACATAATGATGTCACATTGTTACCATGGCCACCAAGATCTCCCGACTTATCCCCAATTGAGCACGTGTGGGATATGATGGGTAGGAGATTGCTCAATTTGCAACGTCCTCCTCAGACTCTAGAAGCACTTCGAGAGGAGTTGGTGGTTGCCTGGAATGAGATACCACAGGAGGACATTGACCACCTGATCAGAAGCATGCCTAGGCGCGTTGGAGAATACGTAGCACATCAGCGTGCATCCACACATTATTAAAGGTCAAAGGGCTTTAAAGCAGTGCAATCATTTTGAAATTTTTATCATTTGCTTATTATGCTTCATTAAGTACTTATACAAAATTTTATTAAAATAAAACCATTTAAACTGGGTGTTCTGATTTATATGTCACTTAGTATATTAAAGCCCACACATTAACAGAAAATTGATACTGCGAATTTTTCTGTGCAATTGCATGGGGATTTTCGTCCGCCCAATAATGAAAATTGTGAAAATTCCAAATTTCATTTCCTGTAAAACAAGATTCATCTGTTGACAACACGTTCGCTACAAAATTGTGATTTCTTTGGTGTTTACTCAAAAACCTATTACAAAAATTTGATCTTCGTGGAAAATCTTCAGGCGAAAGAGCTTGAACCCTCTGGACATGATATGGGTACTCCGTATCGAATCCTCGTCAATTAAATTCAAAATTTGTCCGTCGGTTTCCACTCCAACTTCACGATGTCGTCCGCGATTGTTAAAATTAGGCACTACGCTCCCTGTCTCCAGAAGTCTTTGGGATACTTCTACGAATTTTCTTCTAGCTGGTCAGAAAAACGTTCTTCGTAAATGCGCCTAGCCTCTTCAGAATTGCAATGAGCCTATCCGTAAATAATAAGCATATCGCGATACCGAAAACATCCCTTTCGTATCAAAATGCACGCACTGATACAGTAATACATACTGAATAATTAAATATGATTCAATTCGGGTAAACATTACTTGCATTAACGTATGCAAGAATCTATCAAATATTTTTTTCCCGCGATGTATTTATTTTTTTGCCTACCGACAGCGATGATACATGCAATGCAGACGGAGTACGACGTTGCCAGTTGTCTGAGCGATTTTGTTTGTCTGTTTTTAACCTCTGAAAATTGTATGTAATAAGCAAGAAAATTATTTTGTTAGAGACAGTTGATTAATAAATAGATGTATTGATACATTTTACGCTATTAGGCATATGAATTTAAATTATTAAGGTGCAAAATTAATTTATTTCATGACTAAAAAGAACTAAGTTCAGCATTTTTTTGCTCCGAAAAGGTTGATTCTCGGACATAATGAACTTTTTTGCTTAGAATAATGCAAGGAATCACCTCTTACAGTTACGAATATCATTTGTATAGAGAGGAGAATAAAAAACAGATTATAGAGAAAATGTGGTTCTTGATAATGGAAAGCAATGTGGTCTGATTGGCAACTGGAGTCACACCATAGAGTGACTCAAAGTTGGACGAATGAAACATCATTTTGGTTTACCCTGTACAATAAGTCAAACCGTGGTTACAATCAGAAACTCATATTTACGCAATAAAGCTAATGAGTGTACCTACCGTCTGTGGAAATAATCAATGAAATCGGGTAAAAAATAATAGTTATGAAGATACTAGTTCGACCAAAATTTTGCTTGTTGAACCTGAGCAAACAAGCGCATTTTCATTATTAAGCCTTAAATTATTTAGAAACGTTCAACTTGTCTATTGCTAATTTTTCAAAAATGATAGCATTGTAACAGCAATTTATTCTGCCTATAGTGATAGTCTTCATTAACTTGTATTGGCAAAACGTCAAAATATAAACAAAACATTCTATGTAATAATAAAATAATCTTGCAAAATCGATTACATACAAAATCATAGGCTGCAAAAGAAAACGATCTAGACAATGCATCTCATACCGACGAGCGGAACATTTGTCACCGAGTGATGCCATGCGCAAATCGATACGAAACGAGCATATCTTCTCGAGTTATAGTATCATAAACATGATGTTAGATAACGAACACATGACGCTGTGGCTCGGTACCATGACCGCCGCGTTAATATTTACATTAACGGTTGCCCAAGAGACAACCATAGCAAGAAATTATTATTTCATGAACCCTAAATAATCAATAGTCAGTCCAAAATTGCTCATGCAGTTCCATTTGGTACCGACATGACGATAAGCCATTTACAACGAGCTCAACGCTCAGCGACGCAGACGCGACGCTATTAGCACGAACGCCCGATTTTATTATTGATCCACGGGATCTTGATCTGGATCAAAATAGACCAATGAGATGTAGTAATGGATCAAACAAATAGTCGATTTCTTCTAAAAAATGAGTTAAATTCGCGAAAAAATATACGATTTGTCTAAGAAGGACCTGTAATCCCCATATTGAATAAAGAAATTCTTTATAAATCACGTGGTCTAGCTACAAAAACATACTTTTTCACTTGATCCGGAGATTAAAACCTATGATCCGGATAACAATGACCAACTGGCAAACGTTTTAGTAAAACTGGATCAAAAATTGGCCAATCGGAAACAACATATAAACCCTCCTTGTGGTTGATAGAACCACATTCAAAACACCTGAGAATATTGAAAAAAGGATACATCGGTTTTAAATTAGGTGTATATTTCAATACGCGTCAATTATCTTCCATTATCACATGTTTCTGCTGCTGTAACTAATCCGCATGTCGTCCTTCAAGGTAAATAGAGATGTTCTGGGTTACGGTTATTTTAAACACCTTTATCTGGTTTAGACACATATACAGGGTGATTCACAAGTTGTGACCCAAAATGAAGCATCATACACAGGACCGCATTTTAAAGGAGTCTAAACCGTCAACTGGAATGAGCTAAAATTTGGTATGTGGATTTACCCTAGAATTGTTCACATTAAAAAGCCTTCACTTAAAATTAACGTGTATCAGTGGCGGAGATACAGGGGATTGATGGCATTATTTTTCCAAATAAAAATAGTACCCCAGTTTTTTTTTTCGAAAAGCGCAATTTTTCGAATTTTACCTTCAATTTGCTTCAAATAATTACTCGAGTTTTTTTCCTAGAGTGCATTGTTTTCGTAAAAACAAAAATTAAACAAATTAGATCATTCATGAAGACTCGAGATAAAATTAGTTAAACAATAAAATAGGAGTTGGTATCAAGGTATCACAATCCAAATAAGTAACTGCTTTGTAACAAAATTTTCTAAATAAGGCGCCAGTTATTTCCCTCCTGATGGGGCTCGGCTCGCTTCAGAAACTTGGTAACCCGATTACCTTTTTAATTTTGTTTTGATTTCACTAAGGACCATGTAAATAGCACTGATGTCAGAATTTGATAATACTTTATTCTCTGATGACAATGCTTAGGAAAAATAGTAGAAAAAATTTTCTTTGAGCGTGCTTCGTGGTTTTTGCAAAACCATTTTATTACATAGTAATTCAGCGCCACCTGTAACTTCAGTTAACATGAGGCAATGCGTGCAGCGCCATCTGCAGGTGAGTGATAAAATTAAATATACATAAAACAACTCTCAAAGTGACAATAAAACATAACGCATCCCCTAGATGGCTGTACATACCCTGTTATATGATAAAAAAACCTTAAAACTAAACACCCACTCTGGAGCGAGATGTCATTTTTCGTACACAGTGAAATCGGAATATCGAATTTGATCTACATACAATAACCACAGATTTCTTTCATGCTTGTAACAAATTTAGATAGCATGTTTCGATGTGAATACTGTGTTTATGCGTTGATTAACATTTTCCTCATAGCGTTGAATCACCCTGATTAACACTTGTGAATATTTTCGAACGCATCCTCCCAGCCCCATCTCTAGTATTCGTTTACCATTGACAGTTGATATATTTGTAGTGCTGCCAAGTTACTAACAGTAAATGAATAATATTGTATTAACCCACCAATGTTTGTTATTTTAACACATAGTAGTTGAATCTAATAACATTTATTTTTGAATTCAATTAAAAGATGGAATGTAATTGATCAATCTAACGTTTATTTTGTGAATCTACTGCGATTTCAGTCTCACGACTTTTCTTCGAACAATTTAATGTGGAAGCACTGGACAGCTGAGCTGAAGAAACGTTCTTTCTTTTCCCAAAGTAACGTACATATACTGTAATGGACAAAAGTATATAGACAAATTAATATTGTGCTTTATTTCTTTTTTAACTTGTTTTATTAATACAGCAACCTGTATACATAATTCGTTATAGCATAATACCCACTTATACATAAATAAATTCATTAGACTCCCTTCAATAACAAATTAATTGAAAAAAACTGGAACTATGAAGGACAAAAATATATAGACAAAGCAAAACAATTATAGAAAAAAGAAGCAAAGTTCATTGAATTATAGAAAACCAACCATGTTTGGGTTAATATTTTGGTGCATAACCATTATTATCAATCACCGCCTGGCATCGTCTCGGCATAGATTGTAGAAGTTTCTTGTTATAAGATTCATCAATCTGTCTCCACTTTTGCTCTAAAGCGGCAAAAAGTTCATCCTTTTTTGAATAATTTTTATCTCGTATTTGCTATCCCATAGATTTTCAATGGAGTTTATATCTGGATACTGTGAATGGCCGTTGAGAACTGGTATTTTTTCACCCAGAAAGAATTTCTTTGCCAGATTTGAAGTGTGCTTCGGGTCATTATCTTGCTGAAAGATTGATCTTAAGGGCATATTGTCTTCCATATAGGGTAACATGACATGCTTTAGTATGACTGTATACAAACTTAACCATAATGCCATCTATTCTATGTAAAGGTACCATCCCAAACGTGCTTATATTTAGACTTGTATTGTGTTCACTGCAGATAATGTAAAAACAAGGAATTTAGTTTTTCTACTAATAACGCATTTGTTTATGGAGCAATGAAGGATGAATTCGTTTTCTAAAGGTATTAAGGTAAATATTCATATTTGTCTATATACTTTTGTCCATTACTGTACGTTATATGTATACTGAAATACTTTTATTAAAAATATGATTGCCATTACTTTGCACACATTTCACTGACACACAGAGGATGTATGTGCCAAGCAGAGGTTCATATATCTACAAATTACATTAGACGGCAATTTAATCGACAATCGACACGTTGATGCATTTTTAAAAAGATTTATTTATAAAATTATCTCTCTCAGGTGAGTAATGCACTGTTCATCTCAATAAAGTGCTATGTAATTGATGTATCAATCTAAGTTATATCAGATTTTATCCACTATTCGGGCGGGGCTTAAAGGGCTCTACGATTGGCCAATTTTGGATCCAGTTTTACTAAAATGCTTTCTAATGGGTCATTGTTGATCCGGATCATAGGTTTTGATTGGCGGATCAAGTGAAAAAATATGTTTTTGCAGCTGAACCAGGTGAATTATAAAGAATATCTTCATTTAATATGGGGATTAGAGGCTCTTCTTACACAAATCGTATATAGCTTTAGGGATATTTTATAAAAAAATCGACTATATTTATTAGATCCATTACCAGAAAGATGTCTTCTCATTGGCTGATTTTGATCCGGATCAAGAAGTTTGATCTTCTCTTAGTAAAATCGAGCCTAAGTGATTAACGTTCGAAATATTTGTATAACTGAGTTTTGTAACATTACATAATCAAATCCTAGCGAATAACCAACATTTCTGTGTTATGTACCTTGGTTATAATATGGTTTAAGATGACACACGGGCTGATGACGTCAGTTACTCAAATCGCTTGAACGCGTTGGTTTTAACGGCGGTTTTGTTGCAAGTTGTTTATTTTAGAAAAGCGAGTATACAATTTCTGATTATTTTTATTATCACTTAATAACCGGTGCTTTTTCGTCTACAATGGTGTATGGAAAGTTTAAAAAAGAATCCTTTCATAATATTAATGGGAGAAATGTTTTTTTTTTTCATAAAATAATTGTTAATGATGAAACCATGGCTTTGTAGCTATGATAACTTTCAATTCTCTAAACTTTTCCGCATGTCAAGGAAAACATTTATTGATTTAGCAGAAATGATAGGAAAAAGCGATGAAAAAAGATAGTAGCAAAACCGTATATAGGTGGACATTTTCCATATTTTAATATTCTTGTAGTATATGGCTACACAGGACTTACTTTGTTAAGCATAGAAACTAGGTTTAAAGTGTCCCCAACAACAGTAATCAGTATTAATAAGGTGCTCTATTTTATGCTACAACTAAAGTCAGCCTGTAAAATATCCAATACCCGGCAAAATTCTAACAAATAATAACCAGAAATATAAAACTACTCCTGAGTAGGGTAAATACCAGAATTTTGCGGTGATAACTATGACATATAACAGCTGATTCATGACGTCACGGATCTTATAACCAAACTGATAACCACACTCGCTTGAACGGATCGGTAAACACCAATCCAAAATGGTATATACCATTTTCATTTGGTTATACGCTTGAATTTGATTCATGTTTATTAATGTTAAAATTATATTGTATCAAGTGTTAAAACTACTGTTACCTCTTTGTCAGAGCAAACAAATATCATCCTGCTAGAATATACTTTAGAGTTACATTGATGTCCATTGGTAGCTTCTATAACCAACTGCTCATCGACCATGGACAATGAGCTCATTGTGCCCAGTAACTTCACCCTGAAGACCAAAACAGGTCGTAAAATATTGTTTACATTCAAGACCCTTCAGTACGCCTTGCTATTCCTTATGTAAAAGCACATCCCTAGTGCCATCGTAACTGACGTTTATAAACAAAAACGGCCGTATGTGAGATAATGGCTTAATGTTCAAAAATAATTTACTCGTTTCCAAAAAATCTTTTTCGCAAAAACTTCGCTGTTCCACTGTAAATCATTTGTTTTATGCGGCACAGATAAAACAACTGTAAGTATGAATGTGAAGGGGGTAATTGTGGAAGACTATTTTTTTTAACCAGGAAATATGTTTTACATGGGAATAGCCGGTAAAATTCAGAAATTTAATAATATACAGTCTCATATTTGATATTTGACGTAAGCAAGTTAATATCTACTTATAGTGTAATCGGAATTATGCCAGTCCCAAGTTTTAATGTTTCCAGTGTTGACGTAGAAAAATCCATAGCTGCATAACTGATATACAGTGTGTCCTAGATTCGCTTCTCTATACAGGGATCTCGGCTCCTGTTATTTTTACTGCAAAGGTTAAGTGGGGGGATTTTAGAGGAACTTAGTGCATTCGATAGCCGGCTTCATATTTACGAATTTGTTTTGTAAATATCGGCGAAAAACTGAAAATGTCGAATTTAGTTTTTTGCCAGTAAATCCAAAACAATTAGTTTGACAGCTGCCAAATGTGACATCATTCGGACATTCTTTAAGACAAATAAGATAGAGTGTCTGAAATGTCTCAATCGTCTTAGGTTTTCCGCAACCTGCATCAACTTTCATTTTTCTTATGGCCGCCATATTGGATTTTCCGATTTTTGAAAAGAGCGTAAAATTTACAGCTTATTTACAGTTTGATGCGAGAATAATTTCATTAAATGGTTCAATATCTTGACCCCCTATATCCCCTGACCTTACACCCTTGGATTTCTACCTCTGGGGTCACACAAAGAATGAGGTCAATAAATTTAATCCTCCCGCGACCATAGAAATCCTGGGACACAGAATTTTGAGCACAGTTAGAAACATTAACAGAAATGCACTAGCTACGGTTGCACGAGAAAGTCACCAATTGTTAAAAATGCCTGAATGCAAATGAACGTTATTTTGCAAATCTGTAAATTAATACCCACTTACGTAGTTAGATTTTACATTACAATACAATTTTGTGAAATGTTTGTTCAAGTGTAAAATACATCTTTCTGACTTGTTCTTTTAACACACTCATAGTTGGGAATTTGTCCCAAAACATTTGAGAAGTCGTTATTAACGTTAATATTTTATTGAAAATTCAAGATTTTATGTGTTTTTATGCGTTACTCATTAATGTTATTTTCTGACAAATAAATTTTTGAATCCTTAGAAAAAACTAACAGATAACATTACGTGTGATGATATTCAGGTGATACCCCAATCTTGCACTTGTGAGATATCACTAGACTGGAAATTTTATACTCTTTTCAAACATCCAAAAATCCAGTATGGCGGCCGTAAGAAAAATGAAAGTTGAGGCGGGTTGCTGGAAAACAAAAGACGATTCAGATATGTCATACATGCTATCTTATTTTTCTCAAACAAATGTCCGAATTCCGCCACTTTCGGTTTTTCGCTGGTATTTTGAAAACCAATTGACCGATCTGAAGTCTGCTATCGAAAGCACTAAGTTTCCTCTAACACTCTCCCCGTTTAACCTTTGCTATCGGTACAGGAGCCGAGATCACTATATAGAGAAGCGAATCTGGGACACACTGTATATGGTGATTTTTACTGGTTAGAAACACGTTTAGAATTATTAAATAATTTCCTTCAATATATTTTCTCCAGTGTAACTCTGTTGCTCTTTGATACATTGCACTTACCTTTTTTTGATATCCAATTCAGTATAATTCTTTAAAATGACGCTAGCACCCCGAATACAGACGGCTTCGTCGTCTACAACGTATTTGCACACGTTCAAAAGATATTCTATAGACGGGTGATCCGTATCTTTTATAACATAACTGCTATTTTCTTTGGCCAAATTGGATAGACTGTAAATACCACCGTTGTATTCTGTAGTGCACTTGTGAGGCGGTAGTGGAGGTATCCTGTCACAAGATTCTTTGCTCTGAAAGATAGCATTAATTAGAAATGCGCCTCCTGAACAAATGTAACTCAATTGTTAAAAACCTTGAGATGAGTCAAAATGTTTAATGAGTAGCAATTAAAAACCAAGAACGAAGAATATAACTGTTTCAAAAAATAACAGTTTCTGACAGCACCACTGGTGCATAAAATCTTCATGAAAAGGTATTATTAGGGTAATCATACTGAAAGCAGACAAAAAAATTGATCGAAAGGAACAAATCGTAAAAAACGCTATCGTTGAGAAGCTTTAAAAAGTTTGTCTCACTGCTTGTAAATTGGGATGACGAATCAAGAACTATTTCCAGAGTATCTGCCTGAGTTACCGGATCATCGTAATAGAGAGACATTGATAATTCTAGAAAAATTTTCATTTTAAAAACTCTATTTCACTATTATTAGGAGATATTGCTTATCACGCCCCTTAAAGTTATTTAGACTTTTGGTCTGTAGTATAGTATAACTAACTCTAGTCTGTTTTGACACTTCCTCAGTCGGAAGAAAGTAGGTCGGTTTTCGTTCCTATGTCTTGTTTCACATTTATGTATCTCACTCTGGAGAGTGAATTGTTCTTCATTTTTTCGACAAACAATACTCTTTCCAGAACAAGAACAGCAGGCAAAACCATGTATACTAAGTGACATATAAATCCGAACACCCAGTTTAAATGGTTTTATTTTAATAAAAGTTGGTGAATGTATTTATCTTACTGTAAATAACAAGTGAAAAAATTTTCAGCCTTATCAGTTGGACATTCCGGTTTTTATACTGCCTTTTTTTTAATTCACTAACGCTCTAAAAATGAATATTTAGAACTTTAGCGATGAGAAGGTGCATTTGATGGAGGAACTATTGATGACAAAAACAAGTAACAGCAGCAGAGCATTTCGATGCAGCTGCTGGTTGCCTATAATCAATTTCTTACGTTTCTGTGATTGGGTTGTAATTAGAGGAAGCAAATACATTGTAATGCTAAATAGATACGGCCAGTAAACATTTTTTTCTGACATCGATGACAGCTTGTGATGACAACTCATTCCTCCCTTGAACGCTCCTCAAGGAAGCGTCATTGTCTCACTGTTCCCAAGGCCCAAGGAAACATCCGTTGTTTCCAAAGAAACTTCAAGCCTCAAGGAAGGTCTATAAATCTGACTGAAAATTTTTTACAGTTCGAGAACGGTCAACTTTAGAGAAAAACCACTGAGGAACATTTTTTTGTTCAGATCGATGCAAGATATCAGATAAAAATGCTCTCAGCGGATAAGAAAACTATGTTGTGATGAATAAAAATTTTGTTTTTTTTAATAAATTTTATGAACCAGTTAGACAGTGTGCAAATATACTAAGTGACATATAAATCCGAACACCCAGTTTAAATGGTTTTATTTTAGTAAAAGTTGGTGAATGTATTTATCTTACTGTAAATAAGAAGTGAAAAATTTTTCAGCCTTATCAGTTGGACATTCCGGTTTTTATACTGCTTTTTTTATTTCACTAACGCTCTAAAAATGAATATTTCAGCCGCAGTAAAGAATCAACGTTGGCGGATTTTGGTTCTTGACATCCTTTACGATCGGTTACGATGCCTAGAGTACGGAGACCTGTACGATTTCGTCAACTTAGTGAGTTTGATAGGGGCCGTATAGTGGGACTTCGGAAAGCTGGACTTTCTTTTCGGGCAATTGCAGTTAAGAGTGCAAAGAAGTGTAGACACTGTGGTTAGGTGTTGTCAGGCATGGCTTCGAGAAGGCCGTACGCAAAGAGCAAGGGGCACTGGACGCCGCCGTAGAACAACAGACCGTGAAGATCGCC
Organism: Acanthoscelides obtectus; assembly: GCA_963669975.1. NCBI lineage: Eukaryota > Metazoa > Arthropoda > Insecta > Coleoptera > Chrysomelidae > Acanthoscelides > Acanthoscelides obtectus. The sequence continues at coordinate 20,815,477 of CAVLJG010000009.1, forward strand.
GCCTAAGATTATTGGCCTTAAGGGACCGTTTCTCCACTACCAGGTCCATTGCAAATGAATGGTTTGCAGAACACGGAAGACCTATTGGCATGCGAAGTGTTTACCGACGAATGAGAAGTTTTGGCTTGTTTTCATACCGGCCACACTGGGTCCTCCCTTTAACTCGAGAACACCGACGTAATCGCCTTGACTGGTGCAGACAACGGTCACTCTGGGATCAGGAATGGAACAGTATTGTCTTTAGTGACGAGTCTCGATTTTGTTTAGGCATGCACGATGGTCGTGCCAGGGTTAGAAGGCGACGTGGTGAAAGGAGGAATCCACATTTTTTTTTGAAAGACATGTTCATGACACTGTTGGAGTTATGAATTGGGGTGCTATAGCTTATGGTTCCAGGTCACCTTCAATCTTCATCAAAGTTAAAATGAACGCGCAGCGTTATATCCACGAAGTTCTAGAACCCCATATTTTACCCTATCTTGACACCCTGGCAGATCCAACTTCCCAACAAGATAATGCCCGACCACATGTTGCAAGAGTCACAATAGACTTCTTTCAACATAATGATGTCACATTGTTACCATGGCCACCAAGATCTCCCGACTTATTCCCAATTGAGCACGTGTGGGATATGATGGGTAGGAGATTGCTCAATTTGCAACGTCCTCCTCAGACTCTAGAAGCACTTCGAGAGGAGTTGGTGGTTGCCTGGAATGAGATACCACAGGAGGACATTGACCACCTGATCAGAAGCATGCCTAGGCGCGCATCAGGGTGCATCCACACATTATTAAAGGTCAAAGGGCTTTAAAGCAGTGCAATCATTTTGAAATTTTTATCATTTACTTATTATGCTTCATTAAGTACTTATACAAAATTTTATTAAAATAAAACCATTTAAACTGGGTGTTCGGATTTATATGTCACTTAGTATATTTTTCAGAGATTTTCGAGAGGTTGGCAATAGAGGCAGTAGTTGGAAATATCCCCCTCATCCCTTTTCTTGAAAATGGGAATAGCTACTGCAATTTTTAGAAAGTTAGGAAATATATTTTCTTGAAAACGTAGATAGATCAAATTAGGTAAAGGAGATATTAAGATGTTCTTTATAGATTTTATAACTTGAACAGATAAGCCTTGGCCATATTCGACAAACAGATTTTTTTTTAAATCATAGGAAAAAACACATTTTTTACTGTTCATTTCAAAAATCGTTTATTTGTATTCAAGGAGATTTGTGAACATCATTTTTTGAAAACGATATCTCTTAAATGGCCGCCATGAGCCTGTACAGCGAAAAGTGCCCGTCATGCAGCATTTTCCATCGTTTTGGCCAATGGTTCGGTTGATATGGCGGCTATTTCCTGTCGGATGTTGGCCTAAAGTGTGTCTAGGGTCATTGGCTTGTTGACATAAACCTTCGATTTCAAGTAGCCCCACAAAAGTGTGGAGCCGTTAAATCTGGCGAACGCGGTGGCCAGTCAAATTCACCATTTTTCGACATCAGACGTCCAGGAATCAATCATTTCAAAGAATCGATAGTAGTTCGAGATGTGTGTGATGGAGCGCCATCTTGTTGAAACCAGAAATGTTCCATACCATTGTCACGAACAATTGGCATGAAAAAATCGGTTACCATATCGCGATAACGCTCCTGATTGACGGTAACCGCTTTGCCAGTTTGATCTTCGAAAATGAACGGCCCAATGACCATACCAGCACAAATACCGCACCAAACAGTCACTTTTTGGTCACAAAAAGGTACCTCGTGAATAATTTGAGGATTTTCAGTACCATAGAACCGACAATTTTGTTTGTTTACGGCTCCGGTTAACATGAAATGAGATTCATCGCTCATGATGATTTTTTGCCAAAAATGATCGTCACTTTCAGCCATTTCGATGACTCCTTGGGCCCATTCCAATCGACGTGGCTTATCGGCATGTAACAGATTTTGCGTCAGTTGAATTTTGTATGGGAACAAATGCAAATCATGACACAATATGCGACGTAAAGTGGTTCGATGTTGTTGGAGACCTCTGAACACTGGTCTGTACGAGTGCGATATTTTCATCTGATCGCCTTGATCGCTTTTTATTTGGACGCTTGGGATTAGTAAGTGCCTCACCTGCTGAAAATCTTTCATGCAAACTATACAATGTAGTCGCGGAAGGCGCAGTTTTCACTTTATTTATTTTTCTCCATGCACGTTGAGTTTTCACAATTGACTTGTTTTGTTGAATGTAAATTTCAACAATCTGAGAGCGTTCGCGTGGAGTGTAGTGCTCCATTGCAAAAATCTCCTTAGACTGATGCTTTAAACGCGCTACGACATTACTCGATCTGTCATCTCTGTCAAAAGTTACAGTGTTGCCACATCTTTTCGTCGAATATGGCCAACCCTATATATTGGTAATTTTCTTGTTTTTGGGCGAATTTATATGATCTTTAACTAAATTTTATGTGACCTTGAACTGAAATATTCCATTTAGCATAAACATTTTTCTAAGGTTATCGAATGGCGAAACATCGCATTCAGGTAAATTTTTGAGTATTCTATCTGAAATGCTACTAACGAGTTTATCAGTAATAAATCTGAACACATGGATCTTTTTGTTATAAGTCAAGATGTACAATATACGTATACTTTAAAAGATATTTTTGTTAAACATAGAGCTGAATTAACCATACGGCAAGTTTCATGAGCTATAATAAGTTTTGCAAACCATAGTATCGTTTTGGACACATGCAAAGTAACTAAAAAGTCCTCTGTACATGGAGAAGGATCAAAAAGACAATCACAGGATAAGTTACAGTAACCACAAAATGTTGTTAACTACTTACAACTTTCAGACATGCCTCTCGTGTGTTCCATTCGATCCTAACATCACATTTGGTGCGGTTCACAACTTTCGGTCCATCATTTATCTTTGAACATCTGAATAAAATATGTGTCAAATATTGCTTCGTATCATCATCTTTACATGTGATTCCGCCTATAAAAGGTTACAATTATTCCTCGTATTGTGAATATGGCATGTGCATCTTACTTATGTATGTAACTGACAAATCAGAAGTGCGAGCTTCATAATTGTACAGCATACTTCCATTGTTAAGGTATTCATTGCCTCTTACTTCGCATATTTGAGAATATGTATCTACAACAATTTCTTTTTGTTTTAGCACAACGGAAATCAATGGGCTCATTCAGAAAACTACAGCGCTGGAGCGATTACAGCCATGAAGGGAAAAACGTAAATACATCTTTAGCAGATTCCACACTCTTGACGCTCTAGGAACGAATGATCTGCTGCAAGTCTAGCAGGTTCGCTTGGCAAACCTAACGCGGCACAACACCATGGAAGCAAAATCCATTAACGCTGGTCGGTATGAGAGAGAATTAATTGCACAGAAGTATTATCGATCGGTTTGACAACCCTTCCCTAAATAGCATCTAGCAGGCATGTGAGCAGAGCATGTTTGCATTAAATTAAATTTGGTTAAAGAATATCTACTGTACCATCATTGTGTTTTATGCGATATCCAATTTCAATACATATTTTGGGACAACTCAAAAAAGACCGTTAAAATTGTAAGACATTCCACTGATACTTCTTTCTCATAAGACCGATGGCATGTTCTTTGATGTATCAAATTGCTACTAATATTATGTGCTGCAGCGTTGTAATTTCCTGAAAGTACCCAATACGATAGCAACTAATTGTAAGTCTGCCTTCATCTGTATCATGCTGTATATAGATACGTGTACTCACTGGTACAGAAGTTTTTATTTCCTCTGAATTTCAACCGTCCACATGGATTTATAGACATCTGTGATCCAACAGGCATGTTTCTAACCTTATAACCATATACGTTATCCAATCTGCTCAAGTTGTAATAATAAAATGGCATATTGCTGCTACGAAACTAAAAAGTTCATTACAAAAAGATGAAAAACTATAAACGTTTGATGTGTTTCTTGTTTAGACGACTAGTTATGTGAAAGAAATGATACAAAAGAATGTCATGCAAATCATATAAATAAATAAAAATGGCAATTTAAATAGTCTGAGAAAAAATAGAGTTACGGTCATGTACAACAGAGAAATTAAACGTCTTAAGTCAGTCAAACAAGTCCATATAGTTAGTCTATAGTCATTATTTCCTTGTCCTACTCGTAGTTACCGACCACTTGGCAACAGTGTCGCTTTCCACATCTACACGGTAAAGGTACGGGTAGATCTATGACGTGTGAAATATGGCTTATAGGTGCATAAAATTACCAGGATTGAGAGCATATGACTATACTAAGATCGAAAAAATTTCATCTACCCTCCCGCACCCCCTACAACCCCCAACTTCCAAATTTGAATCCCGACAAAATGTTTTCTGTAAAATAATCAGGACCTTGTAAAACGTTGAAAAACGAAGTTTGAGCGATTTTTTTTTGTATTTGGCTGGTTTGGTGTTTAATTTTGGAAATCGTTTTTTTCTATAACTCAAGCTGTTTTTTGTGACATCAACAAAATCACTGGAAATCGGGAGATTCTGAGGATGAAGAATATGACTATATTGTATTATTTAACACAGTATGTAGATGACGCTATAGTCAAATACCAGAATTCATGACAGTAGCAGAAGGCATCGTGCGCCACTGCTTTGACGCTGTACCTTTTGTGTGTTGGTATTGTACTATAGTTACAACCCATAATCTCGATATCTTATGCCATAAATTTTGTTAATATTGTTTTATTATGAATGGTTATCTATCAATCGACAAGTTTACCATTTTTTTGTCATTAGCTCAAATTAAATTTTAAGAAAAATGAAACAAGATGGTGGAAAAATTATTAATTTATCTCTAAAAAAAAAAGTTACAGCCTATCAAAGTTGCGCCTCGCGAGAATATTTTATTCCATCTGAACGCGACGCTTGACGTCACACTTCGCTATTCAGTTGCGGCGGCCGTGGCCACCTAAATTTCTTACACACACAGATAGGTAGACATACTGCGGGAATACGTGGTAGGCTAAACGTCTTCAGCGAGAATTTGTTCAATTGGTTGACTGCATATAATACGATCTGTTATGGGCGAAATAACAAAAAAGGTTATTATAGATACTGTATAGTAAGTTTCACACCTTTTATTTTCGCGCTTGTATATGATGGCTTTGAAGAAATAAATTCAATCCTTGCTTAAATGTCAATTTTGGGCAAATTGTTATTTGACCTTTTTACAAATCCGGCTTCCATATTGGTACGAACTTACGCAGTACTGAATAGTTATCAACTAGAATCCACGTGGTCGAGCGCACAGGTGTGTCTTATGAATTGTCTACAGACTAATTACTAAAAGCACAGACGTTATCTGCACGCTCGGCTGGCGAAGTGTGACGTCAGAAGCAAACTGACGGCAGCAATGATTTCGCGCTATAATGCGCCAACTTTAAGTATTAATTTCTCTGTCATTTAATGACCGATTTCAATAATTTTTTCACTGGTTGATTATATTTCATCTATATTTTGCTGGTATGTCATTACTTATGAGATTCTGAACATCACGAAACTTCTCCATTACATTTATTTCGATTGAATAACCTCGTTTTGAGATATTTGCAGTTCGTTAAAATTAAAATATGTTGTTAAAGAGAAAAAAAGGTATTCGTGGGTATTTAGCAATATCTCAGGGATATAGGCATGGCAAAATACCCATAATACCAGTCATTCCTTATTCATAGCATATTCCATTGAGCGATTTGTGTGAGAGAACAATTTACAATTTGTCACATTCTTTATACAATAGAATAATATTCCTGCTCCCAGTCCGAGATTTTAATAACAGAGTCAAATTGTTCGTAACCAAACGTTACTTTTTTAGATTCAGATACAAATTCTTATTGACTGCAAATACTGACATGTGTCAGTTTCAAACAATTTTCTGGACTTGAAAATGTCTGATTTTGATATTATTACTTACCACACATTGCGGTTTCTTGATTACACAAGCTTGCAGAGATTCCATCAGAAAATGATACTTTGAGCCTTGCGCTGTTGGGGTAATATAAGAAACTTTTGGCGTTATCAGGTTCCAGTTGCACTGTAGCCTCAGCTCAAAATGGTTTCTTTTATGTCTTCCTTTAAGAACCGCTTGATTATTTCCTTTCTCATATTTTTCTCCTTCCTCATATTCTAGCTTCTCCTCGCTCATGTCACTGAGCGGTATAATTTTATCCTTTTCTATAACGCATGATGCCACAGAAGAGTCGTTGCAGAATTTGTTGGGTCCACATAGGGATATACTAAAGTTTTTTAATGCTGACTGTACGGAGTATGTTCCCGCTATAGGTCGCAAATCTAGTAGTTTGTCTTTAATTTTGATAGTACACGGGCACACAGGATCATTGATGTAAACATGATAATTTGTGCCAACTGATGTTTTTTCTATTTCCACCTAGAAATAATACAACATGAAATGGTGGTTTCAGAAAACGGTGACAATATTTCTAGGGTAGAAACTAGATCGACAGACAACACGAAAAGATTTTGTCTAATATTGTATTTCTTCTTACAAATCTGCAAGGGAATCGTACCAGATGATAAAATCTGCACAGTAGAATGTAAAATTTCGCCCAAATATAAGGTATGCTCCAAGCAATACACATCATCGCGTATACAAGGTGATTCACAAGTCGTGACCAAAAATGAAACATGATACACAAGACCGCATTTTAAGGGGGGTCTTCCAAGTAACATTTTTTCCTCGAGAGCGTCATTAAACAGAGTCTTGAAGTTTAAAAATAAAAACATTTTACTTACTATCTTCAAAACCGTCAACTGGAATGTACTAAAATTTGGTATGTGGATTTACCTAAGTATTGTCCAAATTCCAAAGTCTTTACTTAAAATTAAAGTGCACCAGTGCCGGAGATACAGGGGATTAGTAGCATTATTTTTCCAAATAAAAATAGTACGCCACTATTATTTTTTTTCGAAAAATTACACTTAGGACACATAGGAGTTGTAACAATAATTTCTAATAGCTTTTTTGTTTCTTTTAGTGTTTCCTCCAAATTATTTTGTATTAAAAATTTCAAAAAAGAAATAATTCCATGTAAATCTCGGCAATCATTCCGTCCATAAATAACAGACAACTCTGTCTTTAAACGAATTTTTTCTAATTCGGGATAAGCCAAGCAGGTAGTTTCCAACTTATCAGGAAACTTACCACAGTATTCTCCAAAGTGTTCGGCAAAAGAAAGGGATGCGGCTACCAAATGATCTTTGAATTGAAAAATGTCATTTGCAGAATTCACTATATTATCGCATACTTCTAATGCGGCAACTCGGTGATCGTGACTGCTATTATTACGTCGTCTCCTTTTGTTGCCTTGAGGTTCAGTGCAAATAATTTTGGCTTCATTTATTATGCCATCAATTTTATTTCTCACATCGACAATACATTTTTCAAAATTACTGATAGCCGTTTTAACTTGCGCTAGCTCGGTTTTTCTCTTCTGCAACTGCTTGAACAAGGTGTCGACGTGAGGCATGACATGATGAAAAAATGTCAACCAAAACACGAAAACATAATCGTTTAACATACGGCAAATACCGCAAGCTGCCTTGCAAACGGTTCCATTAGTGAAATTTTCTTCTATTTCTTCCATGAGTGATTCTCTGTTCTCAAACACTACATTTATTGTTCGAATATTAAAATTCCAACGAGTTGTTGCTGCTGGGAATTTTTCCCCACAATTCTGTTCAGTATCTCTACACGTTGAGGAGAATTATTAAAAAATCCCGAAATATCTTTCAAATCCCCCAAAGAACACCCGAACCTGAGCATTTGCGGAAGCAGCTTGGGACATAATCAGGTTTAACTGATACGCATAGCCATGCACATAGTGAGCAAATGGATATCTTTGTTTAATTTTTGCCTTTACTCATTACCGCGGCTCCATCATAGCTTTGTGAAATCAGTTTGTTAGGGAAATTTCCTATTAATGGATCTTTGACGCTCAAAATATGTCTTGTGAGAGTATCAGCGTCACATTTTTCGGGATTCATATAATTCCAAAAACGTTCTACTGGTTCGCCGTTAAATACTATCTGAAACTTGTTACCAGTTGGGTTTTCCCCGAAATGACCTTTGTTTGATCTGCTATTATCGCCAAATACGAGGCTCTGTTAATCTGTTTTATTATTTCTTCATAACAAACTTCAAGAATACAATCCAGTAGATCGTTTTGCATTTCTTTCGAAGTTCCTTTAAATATTGATGCATTGTTTATGTGTTCGCTTAAGGTTGTATCAAGCTCAACAGAAAAATTAATCAGTCCACGAAATATTCCCGGGTTTTGGGAGCTCTCGCTTTATTTTTGATAGAACGTACCTGTTTTTTGTAACGGTAACATTATGCTGTTGTATATTTCTCCAATATGTTGAATCTAACTGAGCTCTGATGTTAACAGTTCCCCATAAAGCCAATTCCATCGAATTATGAAGACGTGCTTTAGAGTTTTTATGCTTCTTAATTTTTTTCACTCAGGTACAATAAATCTGTAACACCCACCTCCGACCAAGCTTTGTCACCACCGAAAAGTATGCAAGGAAAGCAGAAAAGGGCATTCTTCCTGTTGCACCCACAAATCCAGTCATTTCTGGTGTAAATCTGCCTGCTGAAATGCTGCGTATAGCCCTTGCCCCGACTAACGCCTTGTGTTTCTATAAATATGTCCGGCAGCGGTCGACCTCACACCTTCAGCTCAATTTTTTCTTCAAATGTGTCTTTCCAGAATCGTTTCACGCTGATAAGTCTGTAAACCACATCCATTGTCTTGCACTACTCTTCTACACAGCCACAGTCAGTCAGTGAGTCACTAGTCACTCGACGTAACGTAAGACCCAAAATACCTGAATAAAATTTTTTTCGCGTTCAAATTCCGCAAAATTTTATACCGCGCACCGACCGACCAATCCGATATCGTACTTCGCATTAGATCTGTACGGATCTGTATAACGTGCAGCACATGCTTATGCTTAAATCGCGCATTTGATTTTGTAGAGAGAGACAAAAGCAAGCGCGTGCGACTTGTGTCGAACTAGTGCACAGACCCTTTTCAAGTGGCCCATAAATAATGTTACGCTGCGGTCGCGACGAAAATGACACAAGTACACAAATGGTCGATTATAATGCTTTCTTAATACAAAACAGACTCGACGCCGTGTCTTGCAGGGGCAGCGTGGCCGGTATTGTTTCTATTTGTGTGATAACATGGAAAATAAATTATGATCAAATTACTGCTGCTTTTTTCTGTTAAGACAACAGTTTTGGCAGTTTTGCAGCTCCGCAGAACTTAAGGGCCAGCCGCCCCTGCCTCGAGGAAAAAATGTTACATAGAAGACCCCTCTTAAAATACGGTCCTGTGTATGATGTTTCATTTTTGGTCACGATTTGTGAATCACCCTGTATACATGGAATGCAAATTGAAAGACATTTTTTTGAGGTTGCCCCCCTTCCGTTTTGAGCTGGGTACGCCCTTGATCTCAACAATCAGTTAGAAGCGATTAAAAGAAATTCGGAATTCCAGGGAATATAGAATTTTATGAGACTTACAAAAAATAAAAACATTATTGGTCAAATATGGTCAAAGTATAGGGGAACTTGAAGTTGCCAGAGAGACGCCAGTAAAAATATCATCGAATGAAAAGAAAGGTTGGGAAATTTCGAGACTGGAGATACTATAGACCAAAATATGTGAATTGACCTAAACATAACTTAGTCCAAAACATAGTTTGCGAGATACAGAGTGTCAAAGTTACAATTTTATTTTCTATATTTCCTTATTGCTGGAGAAGTATTTCAGATTTTGGCATAAAACTCGGTATGAGAGACAAGAATCCGTTATTTTTATGGCCAAACTTCTAGAGGGCGCTACTTACAGCACTATTAGGGTAAATAACTTATCATAACTTTTTTGTGCTACCCTGTATACAACAACTGACCGAAAAATCTTATTTTCTCGTATTTCCATAACAAAAAAGGTTCTAGTGTCTAAAGCTAATAGTTTTCGAGATATTTGTTTTTAAAAGTTACAATGCATTATTTGTACCATAATGATAAAACATTTTTATAACATAATGATCTAGTTGCTTTGGATAATATCTGAGTACCGTTGCTATGGTTTTTAACAATAACAAATTATGGCAACAAAACTAATAAACGGAAATAATAACTACAAAAATTGTTCAAAATGAGCACCACCTTGCCTAACAAACTCTCGAGCTCGACGAAATAATCCTTGCTGCACTCTCCACAGCATTTGGATGTTATTTTTCATTTCCTGGCTATGGTGGAAATTCTTTTGTCGAAGATCATCTTCAGTTTCCACTGGCGTGTTGTAAACGCGTCGTTTTAAAACACCCCAGAAGAAGAAACCCATAGGATTTAAATCTGGTGATCTAGCCGGCCACACAGGTCCTGATTGGCCTATCCACTGGTCTGGATAAACTCTATTAGGTGCTCTCTAACTAATATACTAAAATGAGGTGGAGCGCCGTCGTGCATAAACCACGTGTTCATGCATGTTTGTAATGAAAAATCTTCCAGCAGAGTGGGTAATTGTTCTTCAAGAAATTGTAAATATCTTTGGCCATTTAGTCTAGGTGTTAACTCAACGGGTCCTACTAAATATTGTCCAATTATTCCTGCCCATAAATAAATTTGAAATTGTACTTGGTGGCGGGTTTGTATTATTGCATGAGGATTTTAGTCTGCATAAATGTGAAGATTATGCGAATCAATGGGCCCATCCCTTCCATATCCTGGTTAGTCCGAAGTAAAACCATTGTCGTAGTTAAACTTCCTTAAGAGCCATGTATAAAATTCTACCCTTGCGGGTTCATCATCCGCGCTTAAACCATGTAATGTACTTTTTGCAGATGGCATACATGGAGCAGTTGCTATTGAAAAATGGTGTTTGCTGTACATTTTAAAACTTGAAATTCTCGAGCTACATTCCTAATCCCAACTGTAGGATTTTCAAAGACATCTGTAGTATCTCCAGTTTCGAGATTTCCCAACCTTTCGCAGACCCTGTATAAAGGATGGCAAGCACCAACCGCGAGAAATAGTGGTTCTGTATATGAACATGATAACATTTCTATATGGAATTCTCTTGGTTAGTGCTCACAATTATAAAAATGTTGAACACATCAAAAAATGCAGGTGTCACAAAAAATAATAACAATTTAACTTACCTGCGAATCACCTTCCAAAAAACATCTGTTTGTTATCTGTATGTCTAGCGTTTGAATACTTGTAGCTACTTTACCGATTTGATGTTCTGTTGTCAAGTTGAATATTCGTACATTATTCTGGCTGCCTAAAACAGACACAACCCATGCGCATTGAAAAAAAAAATTAGTAAGTAAATCATGCACATTTCAGTTTTCATAATGAAAAGAACACAAAAATAATTTATTTGCTCAATACCGGAATAATAGAGGGATCCATGGATCCATTAGAACTATGCCCCTGTGCGAAGCTGCGACATTTCAATCATGTCATATAGCGTATAGACTGAGACATGGCCTGTTAAATGGACAAAGAAAAAGAATTTTATTAAAACCTCTCGCATAGCTTGTTTTAGAACGACCTTTCTGAAATACTTTTTGTAAATGGAAATTTAGCCACACTTCTGCACCCCCTAAAAAATTTCATAACAAAAGAGGCCAAAGGGAAATTGCTGTAAATTATTTTGAGCTTCCTAAAATGGCCGCCAAGGGGCGTATTTTGAGTTTAAAAAATTCAAACACCATTATTTTGAAAAAATGCGTACAAATACATCAATGTTATTTTCCCATATCTTGTTTCGCTTAGGCTCGGAGAAGGGTTGGATGCCATTTCAGAAAAGGTAGCATACAGGGTTTGTACGGAAAGTAACAGGACTGAGTCGATTTAAAAAAATTTATTGAGCCAATCGTTACAATTCTTTAAAAACTTTCCAAATAGGCTCCTTCTGCGTCGATGCAGCGCTGCCAGCGCGATTTCCAAGCATTGAAGGCGACACGGAAGGCATTCTCCGGAATAGCCTTGAGAGCCGGGGTGCATGCTGCTTGGATCCTCTCTGTCGTCTCAAAATGCTTGCCTTTCATCGGCCTTTTCAGGCGAGGAAACAAACAAAAGTCCGGGGGGCCACATCTGGGCTGTAGGGCGGCTGCGGAAGCGTTGGGATGCCGGCCTTGGTCAGGTAGCTGTTCACAAGAAAGGCGGTGTGAGCCGGGGCGTTGTCGTGGTGCAACTTCCAGTCGGCTGCGATGTCTTGTCGGACCCGACTGACCCTTCGTTTGAGTCTCCTGAGCACTTCCACGAAAAACTGCACGATGCCTTTTATGTCAAAAAAGACAATGAGCATCGTTTTCACTTTGGATTTGCTCATTCTTCCCTTTTTTGGGCGAGGAGACGCCGTCGTGTGCCACTCGAAAGATTGCCTCTTTGTCTCGGGATCATACTCGAAGATCCACGACTCGTCACCTGTGATTACGTTATTCAAAAATTGGGGGTCACTTTCACACATGTTCAAATTTTTTTGGCGCACTTGCACTCGCCGCAATTTCTGGTCGTCACTGAGCACTTTTGGGACCATCTTCGCGCACACCTTGCGCGTGTTCAAATGCTGTGTCACAATGTCATGAACCACAGATTTTGGTAAATTTGACATCTGGGCAATTAAACGAATACTTAGTCGACGGTCTGAGTTCAAAACTTTGCGCACACGAGTCACATTATCGGTGTTTGTCGAAGTCTAAGGTCTTCCACCACGGCCTTCATCAGCGACCTCTTTCCGGCCCTCTAAAAAGGCCTGGTGCCGCCGAAACACACCACTTCTTGCTAAAGCAACACCTGGGTACGCCTGCTTGATCATATCAAACGTCTCTGTCGCAGATTTACCGAGTTTCACACAGAATTTAATCGCGTACCTCTGCTCTAACGAACGCTGCATATTCGGCTTGCACCACTCACAGAAACACGTCGCACGAAAATGCCTGTCCTGACTCTCCAAGTGCTCGGAGACAACTGACCAGCCGCTCATTCGTTAGCTAGGAACGCCCTCTACCGAAGCCAGTCGGTGCGAGCACGCTCCGAAGTACAGTCATGGCGGAAGAAAATGAGTCCTATTACTTTCCGGACAAACCCTGTAAGTTGTGTTTGACTGCGCCCGTGCTCTTCGACTAGGTCCGTGAAGTTAGCACAGAAAGATCCGGGCTCTTAAAAAACGGTGTGCCATACTATTTTCCATCGATTTACCACGTTTCCCCATCAAAAAAATCCCGTTTTTTCACCAATGAAGCCCAGATTTTCCAGATTATACAGGGTGCAGCAGAGAGGACGGACGTTTTTGGGATGGGTAGTACTCTCCGCCTCCGTCTACGAGAGAGGTGGGGAGGGTGCCGTTTGACTCGTGAGATCCTATCATTATTTTACCAGTTGTCGTTATTGAGCATTGGACGGTGGAGCACCGCGTTTTCGCCTATGATTGTTTCCTCAGAAATAATGAGTCAGTCATCGTCGTACAGCGTGAGTTTCGTCGCCACTTCAACATTCATCGGAATAGAGCTGTTCCCTCTCGAAACACCATCCTTCGTTGGGTTGAATCACTCCGCAGACGTGGTGAACTGATCAACAGAAGACCAAGAGGAGCGCCGCGAACAGTCCGAACTCCTGAAAATGTTGAACGCGTTCGACAGGTCTTTCTTCGCAGTCCGACTCGATCTGTCCGGAAACATGCTGCTGCACTTCGCCTTAGTGATCGTTCGGTAAGGCGAATTTTGCATATGGATCTCCGCTTTCACCCCTACAAATTGGCCATTGTGCAACAGTTACAGCCCGGAGATTATGCACAACGAATGAACTTCGCACGTGAGATGGAAGCACTAAACGATCAAAATGAGAACCTCATTTTATTTATAAGTGACGAAGCCCACTTTCACCTAAACAGCAGAGTATACGCGAACAAGCCCCGAACTCTGAACAAATTGAAGGGCGAAATTCGCGTGGAAGTCGCCCAAGTTGAGAGAGCGATGTTGGAGAGAGTCTACGCGAACTTCCAACACCACACTTGACTGTCTCAAATGCTATTTCCTTCTGAACCTGATTCCATCAATAAATTTGTTTTTGAGTAAAAATTAACTATTTTATGATTTTTTAAAACCGTCCATCCTCTCTGCCGTACCCTGTATAAAACGATCAATACACATCGTTTCTTAATAGTTTGATCACGTTTTTCCACCAAAAATTTTAATTGTTCCACTTTTAGGTTACAAGAAAAACTTCAAAAAAACAACCAAGGACATGTGAAGTTAGCCTAGAATTAGTCAGTTTTGAAAAACATGACTACTTATGGATTTTCCATCGTTTTACCGTCTTTTTTTCAACCAAATTTTTTGTTTTTCTACCTTTGACTAACAAAAAAAAATGTGAAATCGACCACTGCAACGAAGACTATAGTAACTCAAAAATCTTTGCTTTTGACTTATTATATGGTATCGATAGATAGCAAGTGTAACAGTGGCGGTTGCTCCCGCGAAAACTACATCAATTACACTTTAGTATTCGATGCAAAAAGTCACTTACGGTTATATCTACTGTCTGACTTACTATGATTTTCGCGGCATAGTTGGGGTTACGGTAATTAATAGCGAAAACGTTAGTTATTAGCTATATGAAAATAGCAGCTTTCAAAACGAACCAAAATGAATTCAAAAACCAAAATAATTCTGGCAGATGTAAAGAACCTAAGTGCATTTGCTGAACCGTTAAATTCAGGCAACTTTGGTTTATAAATAGTGACGCATTCTTTTAACACAACAATAAGGTTCAAACATAGCATCCTCTTCTACACGTTATGTATTGGGATCACAGTATGTTTCTCTCATGCCTGTGATATAGCTCAAGTTTAACAGAGAATTCAACTACTACAGTCCTCGGTTCTGCTAAGACGACACTGACGTGTTTACTTTTCATTCTTTCTAGTCTGGACCTGATGCAGACCTATATTATAGACCTATATCGTACTGATGCGGGCTAAAGAGCCTTGTCTGCCATTGGTCGTGGATCAATTAGTTTCAAATAAAAGGAAAATAGGAAAATTGGAACAAAGACGATTATTGAGGAAAGTTATAAATAAATAAGAAAAGTGCCTCGTGAAATGAAATATAAGTGAGACTATGCTGATGATCTCACAATATTAACATTGATTATCACAGAATGAGACCGCAAAACAATACGCTTCAGGAACTACCTTTGCTGTACACAAGCTTGTTTCCAGTAGATGCTAGAAAATTAAATGTTTTATTACACCTATGTAAATTAAAACCAAACAGTCTTCCTAGCATTCCTGAGGCTTACCTGCTTTTCATTTTTCTCTAAAAGGCAAAGAAGATGAAAAAATACAAAGACGACATAATATTAACAATGCTGAAAATTCAGAA
This sequence comes from Acanthoscelides obtectus, assembly GCA_963669975.1. Taxonomy (NCBI): domain Eukaryota; kingdom Metazoa; phylum Arthropoda; class Insecta; order Coleoptera; family Chrysomelidae; genus Acanthoscelides; species Acanthoscelides obtectus. The sequence continues at coordinate 20,830,969 of CAVLJG010000009.1, forward strand.
GTTGAGAACGGTGGTAGTGGAGAACACGAAGATAAATATAATTTGAGAGACTCAGATTGGCATTAAAAAGGCTTTTTTACCATTTGTTTGAAAAACATTGTAATATTTCAATAAATTTCCTACTAAGTCTAGAGTAAGTGTACTTTTTTCTTTAATTGATCCAACGAAAACTATAGTAAGTCATTTATTAAAAAAAATTGTAATTTTCGCTAGGTTTGTATTGTAATACCATTTTGTTACCTTCTATATACAATAATTACTGAAATGTGCAACATATTTTTGATGAGATCGTAATTTTTCTGACAACGAAATTCATCATAAAATCTTCTCTTGCCTGTATCTCAGTTCAACCAAAACCGAGTTACAATAGTCTTCCTTGCAGGGGTTGAAATGATGATCTGAGTTTATTTACACCTTGCAACCTTGCAGCGGACGATAAAACAATACCCGAATCACATATTTTACTATATCTGTTTATAAAAGGTTAAAATAACTTTAATTGCATTGTCTTTCTGAAACAAGACCAATTCACGTATCTAAGAATCAACATCAACAAAAAATACATACCAGACAGATCAGCTGCTGGAGCATAAATACCATATGCTTGGTCTATGAAGCGATAGGAACAGCTCTTCCCGTAAAATCTCAAGTTCTTATTTGACAAAAACTCGAGGAAAATAGTAAGCACAAGTTTTTTCGTAGTTCAAGTTTGCAAGATCCAGCCGCAAGTAATAGTGAGTATTGAAGATTATCAAAAATCGGATTAGCAGACTATAACGTATGCACAAGTGCCAAATGCATACCGCGCAGACAGGCACAGAGACGCAAAATGTCTACCGTTCAAAGTAACTTCCACATGTGATCCCTAACTTCTCATTTTCAATTTTTCTCGTTAGCTAAAGGTGAAAAGACGAAAATGTCTGTGGGACAATCGAAGTGATAGGATGGAAAAACGATTTGCGATTATTTCCACGTAGTCTGGACACTCTGGACAGGTATACAATAGAATGAGCTGCAAATGCGAACTACGTAAAGGTAATTATAACATCTATTTTTAATTTTACTAATTAACCAAAGATGAAAAAATGAAAATTTCTGGTGGAACATTGAATAGGATGGACTAACGATTCGTACTGATTTATACAGAGTAACAAAAAAAGGTAAACACCTACATACGTTGTTTATCCGATTTTAATAATTTTTGGCATATAAAGTAATGAACAAAAGTATATAGACAAATTAATATTGTGCTGTATTTCTTTTTTAACTTGTTTTATTCATACACCAACCTGTATACATAATTCGTTATAGCATAATACTCACTTATACATAAATAAATTCATTAGACTCCCTTCAATAAAAAATTAGTTGAAAAAAACCAACCATATTTGTGTTAATATTTTGTAGCATAACCATTGTTATCAATCACCGCCTGGCATCGTCTCGGCATAGATTGTAGATGTTCCTTGATATAAGATTCATCAATCTGTCTCCACTTTTTCTCTAAAGTGGCAAAAAGTTCATCCTTGTTTGAATAATTTTGATCTCATATTTGCTTATCTAAGTATTCCCATAGATTTTTAATGGGATTTATATCGGTAGACTGTGAAGGCCATTTGAGAACTGGTATTTTTTCATCCAGAAAGAATTTCTTTGCGAGATTTGAGGTAGCTTCGGGTCATTATCTTGCTGGAAGATTGATCTTAAGGGCATATTGTCTTCCATATAGGGTAACATGACATGCTTTACTATGTCTGTGTATACAAACTTATCCATAATGTCATCTATTCTATGTAAAGATCCTATCTCAAACCATAACAGACCAGCCTCCATGTTTGACAGTGGGCAAAGAGTACTTGGGGTTCATTCTTTGTCCAATAGGACGTCTAACGTAATGAACACCATCTGATCCAAACATATTGAACTTGGATTCCTCACTGAAAGATACCCTCTTCCAGTCACAGATGCTCCAATCAAGATGCAACCGTGCAAATTGTAATCGGTCCTTACGGTTTTTCCTCGAGATTAGCGGCTTCTTACTCGGGCGATGTGCAAATAACTTCAAATCATTTAACCTTCTACTTATAGTTTTCGTATAAACACTGACAATTCCTTTTGTCTCGATTTCGGCTTTTATTTGTCTTGGGGTTTTAAACGGATCTTTGGACGAAATTACTTTTATTAATCTAACTGATCTAGCATTTAGTTTTCTAGGCAGGCCACTTCTCTTAGAGGCTTCCAAGATACCTTGTTGTTTATATTTGTTCAATATTGCCCAAACTGCTTTATGCTTCAGCTTCAAATTTTTGGCAATGTCGACTTGACGGTGACCATCTTTGTATAACGCAATGATCTTAGTTTTCACATCGAAGAAAATTTCTGGATCATGTGGCATGTCCTTAAAATCACTAAACTTATTCCACAATACTTGATGAACACAAACTAATCCTGTTCTGACACGAAACTGTAATAAACTAATGTTGAAAAGAATTTGTCTACATATTTTTGTCCCTCATAAAAAAGTGCTTATATTCAGACTTGTATTGTGTTCATTGCAGATAATGTAAAAACAAGGAATTTAGTTTTTCTACTAATAACGCATTTGTTTATGGAGCAATGAAGTATGTATTCGTTTTCTAAAGGCATTTAGGTAAATATTCATATTTGTCTATATACTTTTGTCCATTACTGTATGTTCAAGTGTCCCTTACTAGTAAGATGATTAAATTTTCAGCTTGATTCGTCAACTGACTGCAGAAGGTGGTTCAATAATGTGTTGAAGATACACGATTTCTTATACACTCATTGACACGCCTGGGCATTGTGCTGATAAGATGGTGAATATCCTGTTGGGATATCTCATTCCAGGCTACTGCAACTTCGTCTAAATCTAAATCATGTCCCAATTGGAGATTGGTCAGGCGATCGTGGTGGCCAAGGTAAACGGTTGATGCGATGTTGATCCATGAAGGCTAACGATTCTCTGGCAACATGCAGTCTGGCATTGTCTTGCTGAAAAATCGGGTTTTGGATGATGTTTAGGAATGGAATGGAGATGAGGCTTCCTGAATATAACGACCACCTGATTCCATTCCCAGTCCCATATAATTCTTTCTCTGCACCAGAGCAAATGGTTACCCCCATGTTCAGGTGTGAGAGGTAGCACATAATGTGACTGAAAAAATGCCAAACTGTCGTATTCGGCGATATACCCTGCGCATGCCAACCATCCTTTCCTGCTCCTTAAACCACTGATTAGCGATGGGTCAAGTACTACTGAATGTCTCTCAGAGCCAGAAGTCTTAACCGGCAGTCTTGTCACTGTGGTCCCTCTGGGATGTCCAGAATCCCTCTCTCGCTGTCCGTCACTGCAATATACTGCGTAAGGATCTGTTGGTCATCCTAGAAACTTCTCTTATCCATAGACCGGCTTCATGCATCTCTACAATTTGACCCCTCTCAAAGTCACTTAACTGGGACACCCGGCTAATTCTACTCACTCTAGGCATTTTGAGCAATCACAAGAAGGCTTCTCAATCAGCTTCACGAAATTTAACATTTAACTGACACCCTAAATGTACGAAAACTGAATGCTTCTCTATCATCAAACAATACAAACAGCCACCACAAAGACTTGACAGGAAAACCTGACCATTTTATCACTTGTTGTTCATGACAAGATAAATCGATATGTAAAAAATTCTTGAATTCTGAAAAACATAGTAAGTGTTTACCTTTTTAAAAATTGAATGTAACAAGCACCGCATTTATATATTGTCAGCTGATGATTCTATTTGACTTTAAAAATTATGTCACTCATTTTGAGAATGCTGTTTTTGGCGCGGTAATACCGTTGTCAATGTGACAACTGTGGATATGAAATTTTTTTAAACTGTCACAAATTAGTAGATAAATCTGGTCCAACAGCAGTTTGGATAATTTCTTAGTGAATTTTGATAAGGATTTTAATGTATCTGTTGTGGATCACTGTTTGTCTGACCATTACTGTATAATCCTCAATATCCAGGTATCTAAAGTGCAGTGCAACGAAGCGAATAAGTATTCAAATATTCGAGAAATTTCTGAACAGAATATACAAAACTTCAGACTAAAATTGAGTCAAGAAAGCTGGTTGGAAATGTACCAACAGTTTTATATGGAAAGCGCTTGTGATACATTCTTTAACATCCTCTTGTATCATTTCAATGTTTCATTTCCTTATAGAAGAATATGCCTTGAAAGACAGAAGAAAGTGGTTCTGCCAGTCAAGTTAGTAGAACTGAGAGACAGAGTTACATTATGTCATTTTTTGGCAAAAGCTGATGGCAGGTACAAAGAACTTAGTAAACAAGTTACAAAAACTTATAGAGAACAACTTAGTAAATATAGGCAACAATGTATAGATTCTAAAATCGATTCCTCAAGCAATCATAGTAAATGCATGTGGCAGATTATTAATAACATACAAAAAAAAAAGATCTTAAGAAAACTATAAACATAACTAAGGATGGTGAACAAGTACCAGATCAAATTTAAGCAATCAAATTTAATGAGCATTTTACATTAGATGTGAAAAACCATACTGCCGATAAGAACTTTTCCAGTACTACAATTAAAATGCTTTCTAGTCTAATGTATCGTGGAGATCTGTTCGGCTTTAGCATCCTTATTAATCTTTCTTGTGAACAGGGAACTTTTACAAGTTGCTTGAAACTAGCCTTGGTTATACCTTTCTACAAATGGAATGACCCAAATGACTATGCCAATTATAGAGGCATTAGCTTGCTTTCAAGTATATCTAAGGTGTTTGAACTCAACATGAAGAATCAACTAGTGGATTTTTGTAGCAAAAATAATTTTATATTAGATAGTCAGCATGGATTTATTAGTAAAAGAAGCACTGAAACTGCATTGTATAGTTTTGTAGAACGTATTGTGACTGCACTAGATCATAAAAAACATATATGTGGTTTATTCATAGATTTGTCTCGTGCATTCGATCATGTGGACCATGAGCTACTATTTTTTTTCAAACTGCACAGGAATGGAATATCTGGCTTGCCATTGCAGCTGTTTCGCTTACACAAAGAAAACTACGCGTTTGGGTCACCGGTACCAAAAGTGAAACATCAGAAGCAAACATATAGGTGTGCCACAGGTTCAATTCTAGAACCATTTTCGTTTCTGTTGTATGCTAATGATTTGTCCGACTTTATATCTGAAGGTGGTCCAGAATATAAGGTTGTGGCATATGCAGATGACACCAATATCTTGGTTACCAGTCCAAACATCACTGAGCTGCCGGAAATGACTGAGAGAGCAATTAACAGAATCATTAAATGGTCTGAAAATAACTTCCTCCGAGTAAACACAGAGAAGACCAGCATTGTGAAATTCGCATTAAAAGATGAACAAGACTTCAACATTTTTGATCATACTAACAGAGGTATTCCATCATCTAATTCAGTTAACGTGCTGGGGATGATACTTGATTGTCGAATGTCGTGGGGGTTCCACATTGAGTATTTGTGTAATAGATTGCGAAGGAGTTGTTAAGGCTTGAAATGCTTAGCAAAGCAGTGCAGTAAACGAATTTTAAAAACTTTATACTATGCCACTGTCAACTGCCATTTATCTGTATTATCAATTGGGGAAGTGGTTCACTAATTGAAAGAGTTCACCTGCTGCAAAAATATGCCATTAGAATTATTGATAACCTTGGTTGGTGCCAATCCTGTAGAGAATCCTTTAGAACACTAAAGATGTTGACTGTTATAGGTATTTACATTATGAGTTCGCTCTGTTTGTTTTCAAAAATAAGTGCGAATTTGAAGTCATCAAACACCAGCATGAATATTCAACTAGGTCTAAGATGCTTTTAATCCCACCCAGACATAGAACTACAGCATACCAAAAAACAAGCAGTCAAATAAAGCTGTTTGCAAAAGAAAACTAAAACTTTTTTTGATAGACAAATGTTTCTACACCTTGGATGAGTTTTTTGTTTAGATCTATGTTTTTATACTTTTTCAACTCCTCACCACTATTTTTATGACCTTGTCATTTGTTATAGAATTTTCTGTTCTATTCAACAATGAAATAAATTATTATTATTATTATTATTAATTACCAGCAAGTATGAGATTTCATATATTCAAGTTTTTACCAATAATATTTGTCCAACTAATTGTACTGACTGGGCACTGACACATTCACCATACCATCTTGTTACACTTGAGTTGCAATTTTCTACAAAATTAGTAATTATTCATGTATGCAATACTTACTGAAAACCCAACCACTGCCTTTCAAAGGTACTGTTCCATCTGTGTGTTTTACACAGGCCACAACATCATCACCACATATATCGAGGGGTAATTTATCACACAGATTAAAATGCACTTCGACATTATTTTTTTGATTGGTTCTCTGCAATTTGCTATAAAAAAATCATTATAATGCAATGGTACATGGACACGGTTTGGTAGAAAACTTACTTTGGAAAAAAGAAATTTTCTGTTCCAGAAGTGAAGCTGCATGTAGAGGCATCATCCAATACCAATGGACCAGCGCCAGCATAAACACTGGTTAGGAATATGAGCAAAACAATATATAGAGACCAATGCGAACCACACTCAAGACATTTTGCCATCTGTAATGAATCTCCGATATTATTATAATAAGACCGCAAAAGATGAACGGCAGTTTTGTATACCTTTAGGTTTCTAGACCCAAAACTGTACTGCACTCAGTAGTGTACCTCAATTGAAACTGGGTCTCTGCGAAAGTCTGATTGCTTATTATAACATCATTAATTTAATATATATGGCTAGATATTAACTTGATTTTACTTTTTTTTACAGTGATGGAGATCCCAAACCTGCAGATGGAGAACAATCCCACAATCCGCACCACCAAAACAACACAACCACAACCTCCTACGACAAACGACAATTATCTTTCCACCAGAAACCGCAAGGAACAAAATGTTAGGTTAAAAATAAGTGTAGGTCTACACTGGGTGAAACTATCTACACAACCGGATACAGGAATAGTCCGGTGAATCCGTTTCCGTGGTGCATTCTTGATAGTTTCGTCGTAAAATTAAGCATCTAATCCGTGTATTTAATGACAATATATAATAATTTCAACGCTTTATGGGCGGATTTAGAGGGGCGTGCGCCCTCCAAGAATGCCATGATTTTTTTTCAATAAAATGGTATTCCTATATCTTGGTGGAAAAATTACTCTGCTAAACCCCCCCCAGGTCCCCCTCCCTAAACGTATCCCAGCTCCCACTCTTAGACTGCATTCGATTTGAGCAGCCCTGATTAAAAGCATCCCCCCCCCCCCCCTCCGAGACGAACATCCTCTTATCTTCCAGGATATGAACCAGAACTGCATTGTGACTGAGGCCCTCCATAGACAGATGCCTAAATCCGCCCCAGTAACTCTTACCACAAATCTCTACACAGGTGGCCAAACATCCATATGTAAGTAGGGCTTAACGATCGTACGAGAACATGACTATTTATATTTATGTATATTAAAGTCGGCGTATTACGGGAATTACCAAAAGCTATGGTAGTCCATACATCATAACCCATAACCACTGTGAAATAAACCTCAATATTTTGAGATCTTACTTTGTCGTTGTAAATGCTTTATTTGGGATATTGGAGTTGGAAAACGCACATCGTTTATATGTAGGCGTAGAAGACAGATCATTATTTTTTCCTACCTGACGTAGGGGTAGTTTACACCCTCGGAACATAGGCAGCTTTTTATATCTCCCACCCAGTTAGAAACAGAGTTACAGGCTAAAAATAAATGAATACTGTTTTACGAGTAGCTATTTGGTCACTTCTTCGGACACGTCAAAGGGGGGTGGACTTCAACCTTTGAACGTTAGAATGTGTTTTTTAACCTAGCCAGAAATAAAGTTACAGGCCAAAAATGAATCAAAGGTGTTTCTTTCATACGTAGGTATAAGCACATCCTCTTCGGAGCCGTCGAAGTGGTTGATTTCACCTCTTGAATGTCATAAATGCGGTTATTTGCATTTCTCACCTAACCAGAAAACAGATACAGGCTAAAAATGAATAAGGAATGTTCCGATCATTAGTAGCTGTAAGGTATGTAGATCCCATCTTCTTCGAACCCGTCGATGGTGTTTATATCACCCCTTAAACGTGAAAAATGTGTTTTTTTCACCTAGCCAAAAATTAAGTTACAGGCTAAAAAGGAAGCGAAAGTGTTCCTTTCATTGGTATAATTAAGGCCAAATAGATCTCATCTTTTTTGGACCCGTCGAACGTGTTGACATCACCCCTTGAACGTGAAAAATGTGTTTTTTGCATTAAAAGTCTATCCAGAAATAAAGTTACAAGCTGACAATGAATCAATAGTGTTCCTTTCATTAGTAGCGATAAGGCCATGTAGATTCCATCGCTGGTGGCATATCAAATCTCTTACAAACAGATACAGTACTCTTGAAAACTATACAAGATTCAATGTTGAATCTTTAAATAATGTATTATGGATTAATAACGAGCATTTTGCCTAATTTTTAAGACGGTCAGTTCGCTACAATTGGTTGATATTTGTTTACTGTTTTTTCGTTTTCTCGAGTTTATTTTCCAACATTTTGAATTCGCAGTCCTTTTAATCGAACGAGATTTCGAAAAAAGACGTATACTATATTAATACTTTTAGAAAAAAGTCTAGGGAATTATATTTCTTCATAAAGAAACTGGATTACATGACCTACTTATTTGACAAGGTCATGCAGGCATCAATAATGAAGCCATTTAGCACATGCTACATACTAACTAGTCTAAGACAGTTTGAAACATCATTGTGTCAGTATGAAATATATTTTTTTTATAAACTTTAAGGCTCATCTGTGATCGTCTAAAAATGTCAGTTGTAAATATGTATGCACAAGAGTATGAAGAAATTTTGAAAAAAAATATTTTCTTCGTAACAAAAGGTGATAGACACATCCGCTGGTCAGTTACTCACTTATATGAATTTGTTTATAAGAAAAAATATAACCCTTCGTTTTTTGCATAAAAATAATTACCTTTGGGAATGGTTTGTGATTCACGTCGGCAAGGTAAATTCTTGTATTTTGCTATAAAATGTCCTTTAAAAGAACTCTGTATACTGCTCAGTAAGCTAGTAGTGATGGTCGGAAGACAGGTGTGTTGGGATAAACAATTAGAAATTCTCAAAAAGTACTTGACCAATCGACTCCAATTTTGTTGCGGTTATTGAGAGGTATGAAGACTACGGATTTGAAGAATTTCAAGTAGCTGCGTGAAATTATCGTCGGATTAGCAACAAGTGCTAAAACCTGCATTTTGCCTCGGTTTTCGGTCATAACTTTTTTACTATTAGTCGGATCTTTTTACGTATGGTCTCATTCTTTAGGACTCATAAATAACTAAAAATCTTATTTAAAGAGTTTTGTCGTTCATGCCAACGCTTTCAATTGAATCCCAAAAAACACGTTTTCTTATTCGTTATTGTCGAATAAAAAGTTTTCCTGCAAACATCGGTGTGCCCATTTTATGCGTCCATATTTCAAATACCTCCTTGAACAACTTGCATCAATAAAACCCGACTTTACAATTATTACGGTTAAATTTGCTCATATGATTAGACTAAAGGGCGGGTCATACGGATTCATCAATTTGTATGCATGTAGTAACAAAATATTTCTGGAGAAAGTTTGTGATTGGATATCATTGAAAATACCGGTTTTGCAATAAGATATTCGATAGCAGAGCACAGTGTATGGCCATTTAAAGCTCGCACTTGTTTAAAAACTCGGAGCATCAACACTAAGCTTTTGCACATCCAGCATAACCAGGAAAGTACAACGTTGCACTCAAAGATTAGATTTTTGTCTGAGAACGCGATACAGTGATGCTGATGCATATACGAATGTGCAGTTTTTGCAATCGGTAAAGATCCAAATCCGATATGCGTATAAGCTCACGCGTGACTAATATGGGAAAGTAAACTGAACAAGACAAAATAAATATTGTTTTACATAGTTCTGTGGGGTCTTGAAAATATTGTAACGTAGCACTAGTTTCATCGGCTCATGTACGATATATGAGTTGTATATTGCTTTGAAATTTTAAATTTGATTAATTAAGTGTTCTCGCCCTGTCGACTCTCCGAAAAGTTCCCACGACCCTCTCTGCTTTTCCGTTAAAAACAAACAAAACACATATCAGATGTAAACAACTTGAAACCAATAGCCATAAATACATTGTCGCACTTTGAGGGATCGATAACATGCGTAAAATACGCCTTTTTGCAATAACAGTTTTTGTGAGTATTGCAAAATTTGAATAACGCGAATTTATTTATTGCGGTTTCAAAAAACGGAAGAAGAATCTTGTGATTGTCGCTATCGCCTTTTTCGAGAGATCTTTGAATAAGACATTCCACCGTTTGTGATTTAGACTATAAAAATACAATGAATACTCGTTCATACACGATGCCGACAAGGTATATGAACATCTACTGGAGGCTTCAAAAAGATGGAAAAAAGCGTTGGCGATTGGTTTGTTTGACAGACATCGTAAATTTACTTCAAGTGTATGTCGCATGAAAGCTTATAATATTTCATTTTTTCAAAATTTTCAAATTAGGTTTACATCATCTTATTGAGCTACCGGAGTGGTTAAAGATGCATGAATCTGACTCATTTTCGTAGCATATAAATATACTAAGTGACATATAAATCCGAACACCCAGTTTAAATGGTTTTATTTTAATAAAAGTTGGTGAATGTATTTATCTTACTGTAAATAACAAGTGAACAAATTTTCAGCCTTATCAGTTGGACATTCCGGTTTTTATACTGCTTTTTTTTAATTCACTAACGCTCTAAAAATGAATATTTCAGCCGCAGTAAAGAATCAACGTTGGCGGATTTTGGTTCTTGACATCCTTTACGATCGGTTACGATGCCTAGAGTACGGAGACCTGAAGAAGTGTAGACACTGTGGTTAGGTGTTGTCAGGCATGGCTTCGAGAAGGCCGTACGCAAAGAGCAAGGGGCACTGGGCGCCGCCGTAGAACAACAGACCGTGAAGATCGCCGCCTAAGATTATTGGCCTTAAGGGATCGCTTCTCCACTACCAGGTCCATTGCAAATGAATGGTTTGCAGAACATGGAAGACCTAATGGCATGCGAAGTGTTTACCGACGAATGAGAAGTTTTGGCTTGTTTTCATACCGGCCACACTGGGTCCTCTGGGATCAGGAATGGAACAGTATTGTCTTTAGTGACGAGTCTCGATTTTGTTTAGGCATGTATGATGGTCGTGCCAGGGTTAGAAGGCGACGTGGTGAAAGGAGGAATCCACAGTTTTTTGTTGAAAGACATGTTCATCACACTGTTGGAGTTATGGTTTGGGGTGCTATAGCTTATGGTTCCAGGTCACCTTTAATCTTCATCAGAGGTAACATGAACGCGCAGCGTTATATCCACGAAGTTCTAGAACCCCATCTTTTACCCTATCTTGACACCCTGGCAGATCCAACTTTCCAACAAGATAATGCCCGACCACATGTTGCAAGAGTCACAATAGACTTCTTTCAACATAATGATGTCACATTGTTACCATGGCCACCAAGATCTCCCGACTTATCCCCAATTGAGCACGTGTGGGATATGATGGGTAGGCGATTGCTCAATTTGTAACGTCCTCCTCGTACTCTAGAAGCACTTCGAGAGGAGTTAGTGGTTGCCTGGAATGAGATACCACAGGAGGACATTGACCACCTGATCAGAAGTATGCCTAGGCGCGTTGGAGAATGCGTAGCACATCAGGGTGCATCCACACATTATTAAAGGTCAAAAGCAGTGCAATCATTTTGAAATTTTTATCATTTACTTATTATGCTTCATTAAGTACTTATACAAAATTTTATTAAACTAAAACCATTTAAACTGGGTGTTCGGATTTATATGTCACTTAGTATACTTTGTGTAATTAAATTGACCTAATACAACCATAACAGCCACAAAAATATTACACACAATTACAGCTTAGCAGCCCAGAACTCCTAATATGTAGAAGTTCCGTATTGCACTCCTGCTGAACTTCACGGTCATATCAAAGACCTTAAGGTACGCAAAGCACCGGAAGGGGATCAAATGACCAATAAGGCACTGAAACTTTTGTCTCCGAGGGCTTTGACATATCTCCTAACAATAAATAATTAATGAGCTGTTTAGGCTACAATATTTTTCAAGAGACTGGAAAATCGCTGAAGCTGTGATGATACCGAAAAAGGCGGGATCATTTTTTCCACAGGATTATCGCCCCATAAGTCTATTGTCTTCTCCGTCTAAATTGGCATACTCATCTAGAGAATTACTGTTGTGATCTCCAACCAATTCTCTAGGTACAATTCGGATTTCGCGCCGAGCACAGGCAATGAGACCTGTGGAGACGATAACCTCTTGATTCACTCAAAATTAAAGTATATATATATATACCCTATTTCACGAGTATCAATCATGGTAGAATGACAGCTTATTATCTAGTAATATTTCAAAATTCCCAATATCGGCAAAGGACACTTAATTCTGACGGATCAGTCAATGTCAGGTAGACAGCTATATTGTTTTGGTTTTTTGTACGCTGCAGATTCATTTTGTACTTGCTAAAAGCTCTTTTATTTAGAAAAGTTCATTGGCATACAAAAAACAAACCAGTTTTACTAGTTTTACACCCGATTCATTACTGCCAGCGTCACAGACTAACACAAAAATGCCACTTGCTGATCAGCTGCTCACCTCAGTAGACGTCAAAGCATGATGGATACTCTTGAAATAGGGTATACTGGAGTTCTTTTTTGGATATTTCAAAGGCTTTCGATAAGGTGTGGCATGCAGGGCTGCTTTATAAATTGATCCCGTGTGACTGTAAAAATTGCTTAAATCCTTCTCGGAAGGAAGAAAGTTCAGGATCAAAATTAAGGATACTTATTCTGCGTATCATCCTATCAAGGCAGGCGTCCTCCAGGGTTCGGTCCTGGGGCCAAGTCTCTATTCTTTATGTACTCATGATATCCCTTGTGGCACCAACTGCGAGGTATCTGTTTATCCAGATGACACGGCCGTGGTAGTCTCTTCACACTCGCCTGATCGGGTGAGTGAGAGACTGCCGGATGCCGTGGATGAAGTATATGAGTGGGCCCTCCGGTGGTGCATCAAAATTAATGCCTCCAAGACACAGGCCGTCTATTTTACAAAGAAAAGGCTTTCGGCACCAGAGCGGATTTCGGTTAATGATGTTCCTTCCATGGGGAACAACTGCGAAATATTTGGGTGTCACATTAGATAAAACTGTGATTTGCAAAACTCATATTCAAAATTTAACCAAAAATGCATTGTAACTTTTCGGCTGTTGTATCCGCTATTGAACCGAAATTCTAAATTAAATCTCGTAAATAAAATTCGCCTTTATACTACGATTGTACGACCTGCTTTGACCTACGCATGTGCGGCTTGGTGCTTTGCCTCCAAGTCTCGTGTGCGTACGTTGGAAGTCATGCAAAACAAAGTCTTCCGCACTATAGTATGTGCCCTATGGTACATCAGCGATGACTCCATTCACATATATCTGCAAATACCTACGATCTTTGAGCAGATCAAGTTACTGGCTAGGAAGCATTATCCATTATCCATAGTAACCCCTTGTTGCGTGCCGCAGTGGACTATACTCCGGCTCAAGTACCTAAACATAAAATATCCCGTCTGGCTCTCTAAATTATAAATCTTTTGGCAATACTCTAATCAAATTAAGCACCTTTCGGAATACAGATTATATAAATTTCTTTCTTAATAATTGATTGTATTCCCCTTTTTTCTCCCCTTTCTCTTTTTCTTCATTTCTTTCATCTTCCTCTATCTTCTACTTAATAAAAAATCTCCCCTAGCTGGGTTCATTAAGGTTTTGAAGAAAGAAAACATCATTCTGCCAGACAAGAGCCAAGGTCCTACGGACCACTCAAATAGCAAACGACGAGACGAGACGACAACGACAGCTATATCGAAAACTAAAAAGGGTTTAGTTTTCAGATTTACCTAGAACAAAACTGTGCAGTTTTGACATATGTCTTGCGCTAAAAATCGTAAGCATTTAGAAAAACTTATAGAAAGGTAATAAACCCACAGTACGGACGGTTTAAATTCCTAACAAACAGCGAATCAAACCAATTATATCAAATAATCAATTAACTAGATATGTACTTTTCAAATGGTTGTTCTTTCTTTTATATACTCCAAACACGAAAAATTCTCTTGGGATAAGTTTCGAACCCGCACAGCGCACGGCGACTGATCAGCCCCATAGCGTTTATCACTACGCCACCGCTGCTGCCTGACATGTATTGATTTTTTCAGAAATACCGGTGAATACGATATTCTTTTAGTAGCGTTAGGTCTGAATCCACTTTTAAGCTCCAGCTTTCGTCGCCTTTGTGGTAGGAGGTGCCCTGAAAATTAGTCATGCATTTCTTACAGTTTTTCAATAATATATACTCAAATGGTCGATTTCGGGGGGTTGTTAAAACATTATAAAAATCTCTAAAACTATTGATTTTTAACCTTACATTTATAGTCAATTTGATGCTTTCTATGTACATATATATACATTTGTATGTAATAAAGAACAAGTCTTCGTAAGCAGCCCTGGAAACCGATGGATCCCGTAGCGTGCTTACTCCTCCCGTCTCGAGATTCAACTGCATATGTATGTATCGCGAATTAACAAATACGGAGTATTTTTGGCGACACTTCTCGCAATAAGTTGCGAAGGACATTAATATTCTGAGAAAGTTCTATGCGGCTTTTCCATTGGAGCTAAGGGTCAAGTGACACATCTAAAGAAATAACTCGATCCTTATTTTCAATTCAGCGTTTGTTTGATGTTGTACTTCCATCAGGGAGCTAGCTGCAAGAGATATTGATGTGACATCTGCAAAGAAGGTATATTTGGCCATTAACCCATTATTTGCAAGATCATTAATAAAGATGAGAACAGAGGACAGAACCTTGTGGCACTCCTACCGACATCTTCCTCTTTGCAGATCTCGCACCACTACCTATTTTTCAAAAATCATGATCAACATGAGCGTCTTAGTTGCGAACAGAGGTCTACGAGTATATCCACTTTCTGCCTCCTGTTTTTTTTTCACCTCTGTGGTAAAATGCCCCTCATTAGTTTTGCCGTAATTACTATGTGTTAATGAAATTGCTCTAGTATCGCGAATTATTTTGAGTCTTATAACTGACCGTGGCACGAGTTTTCGATATGTGTAGATCTTTAACAGCTCCACCAACGAAGCAAATTTTACATTGATCGATAATTTGAAAAGTACGATATTGTCTTATATGATTTTATAGACTGTTGAAGTGCATCGAAAATATTAATATCACCTTCTCAGTTGTCGAATTTATTCGTCTTTGGGGCCAGTGAAAAACTACACATAGAAAATAGATAAGACGGGAAATTATCACTGTCCGGCATTCTAAAAATTTTTGTCGGTCTCCGAATTTTTTTTGGGTTTTTTGCGTCTACTGTGTTGAATTTTTTTAGAAAATACACTTCTCGTATAAAAAAACAAACAAAAAATTTATTTGATTGTCTCTTGTCGCTTGTATTCACCAGGAACGATTTAACGTTTAATGGTCCAGCAGTAGTCCGCAAGCATGTTAGGAGTTCATTTTCCACTATAGCGCTTCTCCATCTGAGAAATCTTTCGCCGTGCTCCTCTGAAACTGCACTCAAATTTTCAGAGAAGAATTCTAAATGGGAGTGAAGAAAATGCAGCTGAAGTGAAGTGACATATTGCAACCTAAGGCCTTATAAGATTGGATAAGCTCTTCAACTAGATCTTTGTAGTTGTCCGACTTTTTGTTGCATAGGAAGTTGCTACATATATTTTTTCTATCCTATGCCCTTTTTTCCTTTCTCGAACGTGTAGTTTTAAAATTCTGGTCCGTCAAGAGTTCTCGTATTTGATGTCGAACGAAAATTCCTTCTTTAAGCTTTGCTTCACTTATACGCGGGAATTTCCGTCACAAATAAAGGAATGCATTTCCTTCTCTACCTAAGGCTTTCACGAACATTTTTATAAGCCATAGTTTTATGCGCAGAGGAGGTAAATAATGTTTTTGCTGATCTACTAAGGGTTCATTAAGGACATAAATAATGTTAGTTTCTGGCTCTGCTGTCCCATTCACATAAAAAACAATATTTTGTGAAGCCACTCTGCAGCCCTGTGAGCAAAGCAATAACTTTGAGATGGGCACAGATACTCCACTTATGATCTCCGTATTTTATGCTTCGGAGTAATATGCGCATGCCCTGGTATGTTTCTTTCATATTTACGGGAACTAATGGCCGTTCGTTTCCATTGAACAACAAAGCTGCCTTTAAACCTGTGTTCGAAGAGTCAATAAATAGTCGCTTCTCGATAGGTACATAGGAAATACTAAGTTCATACAGTAAACCTGGAATATCATGACAGTAAACTAAGTCATTTTCCGTCGAGAAAAATACGGCCAGAATGGGCTGCCTGCTCTGAAACGTGGAAATTTTCACAATGTTCGTAAAATGTTCCATTGCTGCAAACGAGATCCAAGTACTTGTGCCTTTCTTTTGGGTAGATCTAAAACACGAACTAGATTATTGAGCTCTTCCTGAGATATAAAATGTGGCTGGTTGCTGCTACTACATTCGAAAAGGACTTCCTCTTCAAAACTTGGACCGGCTTCTGGCTCCTCTGTGTCAGAATTATCTGGTACAATTTATATCTTTGGAGGCTTAGAAACAGGTATGCTAGAAGAGTCTTGAGGTACAGGTGTACTGGCCGAGGGGATATTAGGATGCACTAGTTTATGCTTGCTTTTGGCACTCCAAATTTCATAGAAGTGTGAGTACCCCGTAGCCATCCTGCTAAGGTTCTTGAGCAAGTGCGGCAGCAAGTTTTGCCTTGATCGGCAACTTTGAACCCGAAATATAACTCGTAGGCTTTTCTTACAAGTGGGATCAAGGTCTTTCGCTGAGCTTGCAGTGTCACCTCACCCCAAATACAACTTAAACTGTTCGAAACGCAACGGCATTGCTTCGCTCATATATCCACTGCTGAATACTGTAATGTTGATCCTCCGACAAGCGGCTGCCTGCTTATATACCCATTTCTAACATCTGGTATTTTCTAGAAACAGCGGGAATCAAGAGATAGGAAACGATTTTTGAATATATGGGCCATTCAATAAGTAAGTACTTTCCCTAGACTAAGACTAAGAAAAAACGTATGTGCATTCTTCAGGGTCCCCCACATCGACGCGATACAGCGATAGCGGTTTTTTGATTTCTTGTATGAAATGTCTTCTGATGAAGAAGAACTATTATTATTATTGGCATAAGCAGAAGGTAAAAAGCAAAAAAGATAAGTATTTTGATGATAATAATTAGTTAATGATAATTAATAGCTGTGTTTAAGGAAAAAGAACAAATGAATATATCATAAATATGAATAAACAAAGGATATATGGAAAATGTACTTTAATGCCCGAATTACGTAGACATCCACAACGTTTTTACGTATAGTTTCGAATGACTCCCGGATGTTTTCATGAAATCTTAAATTTAATGTGATCCCACACTTTATCCTTTTTCCTGCAACTTGTATGTCTTCGTGACTTAACTTAACTTCTTAACTTGTTCAATTAACTTCTCCGTTGTGGACATCGTGAAAAAACGTGGTAATGAGCGATAGGAACCACTTTGAAAACTGAGCACCGCATGGACAGCGGTGCGATTATCGCTATCGCCTTACCGCTTCGTTGTGGGGGATCTTTTACACCTGCTTAAAGGATGTTGTTGGTACTATTTGGACTCCATTACGCGATATGACAATTTGAAGGTCGGTGTAACGGTTAAATATACGAAATAACGTATTTGTTTGGCGGAGAGGATTTTCGTACAGAACAGTGTTATCAGGCATCAGAAAATTCGTTACATTAAAACAATTTCTCTAGCGCATAGTGACTAAAGCAGGACAGCTAAGAGCTCCATTTTATCTCACAAGGTCACAAACAAAGCTGGAAAAAATGCAGACCTGTATTGGCAACTAAGGGGCTAGAATTGAGGATGATTTTTGAAAAATAAATACATACATTTGAAATAGTTATTAAACTACCAATTGTAGTCAGTTGACTATTATTTGACCTCAGACTCTAGAAGCACTTCGAGAGGAGTTGGTGGTTGCCTGGAATGAGATACCACAGGAGGACATTGACCACCTGATCAGAAGCATGCCTAGGTGCGTTGGAGAATGCGTAGCACATCAGGGTGCATCCACACATTATTAAAGGTCAAAGGGCTTTAAAGCAGTGCAATCATTTTGAAATTTTTATCATTTGCTTATTATGCTTCATTAAGTACTTATACAAAATGTTATTAAAATAAAACCATTTAAACAGGGTGTTCGGATTTATATGTCACTTAGTATACTTCATCTAAAATAATGAATTTTCCATTGGCAAAGTGTATCCGGCTCACTTGATGGCACTTAAGTATCTTTCGATATTTAAGACCATTTCTCCCCAATTCTAACGATATCGTACTCTTAGGAGATCTGTATTGACGAGCCAGTCTCTTTGTGGTGGAATATATTAACTAATGGTTACAGGAATTATCTTAGGAACAGGGGATTTATTCAACCTCCACCAGATGTGTTGATTCGATACTTTGGAGTTGTAAATATCTCATGCACTTCTATAAATTTGGAGCAAACGCAAGTCCCACCTTGATTTGTCACCACTCCAGGCTCACTTATTGGAAATGACCAAATTTATAACGTTATTGTTACTGCCCATGCATTTGTCATAATTTTTTTTTATAGTAATACCTATTATAATTGGGGGATTTGGAAATTGACTAGTACCTTTAATATTAGGAACTTTAATTACAATTTCTTCTTATTCCTGATTCAGAATATGATTTGGATTAGAAATTAATATTTTATCCATTATTTCATTAATATCAAAAAAAATAAACTGATTATATCATTATTACGGATTAAGCTAAAAGTGAAAGAGAATTAAGAATTTCTGGGTAAAGAATATATAAAAGGATGTATTGAGTTTAGAATTAATAGACATTACTGCATGTAAATAAATGTATTTGAGTATACAACTGACAATATCTATATTTTACATATATAACTACCCTAATTATTATACAAACATATTTATTTTAAAACATAAGATTGAATAACAAAAAATAATATTTTCCAGATATCAGAAGTGACTTGCCCATTTATAAATCATCGTTCACATGAACCTTCCAAGATTTAAATATCTAATCCATTTCCTGCTCGAAATAACGTAAGCTTCACATTTATTTAATGGCTATGAACAATCATATATGTTAACCAAGATAGAACAGAATAATCAGTACTTACCATCGCAACTTCACAGCTAGTTATATCAAATGTGTGAGGTACAAACAGTTTTATTGGTTCAAGTTGTTCAATGGGTTTTTTTAAACATGATCGCATGAAATGGGTACACCAATTTTTGTAGGAAAACTTTTTATTTGACAACAAAGAATGAGAAAACGTGTTTTTTTGGGATTCAATCGAAAGTGTTGACAGGAACAAAAAAAGCTTTTCATATAAGATTTTTACGAGGTTTTGGCACTTGGTAATGCGACCATAATTTCACGCAACTACTTGAAATTCTTCAAATCCGTAGGATTCATACTTCTGAATAACAACAACAAAATTAGAGCATTTTGGTCAAGTAGTTTTTTGAGAATTTTCAATTGTTTTCCCAAAACACCTGTTTTCCGGCCATCACTACTAGTTTATTGAGCCATATACAGGGTTCATTAAAAGACCATTGTTCCGAAGGATAAATGGTATTTTTATGCGAAAAACAAAGGTTGCGTTTTCTTCTAAGCAAATCCAAACATTTCGTATTTGTGAGTGATTGAACAAATGCGCTACGATATTCGAAAAACACGTTACTATACACATTTTAAGACAAAGCGAATGTGTCTATCATCTTTTGTTGCGAATTACTCACAAATACGAAATGTTTGAATTTGTTTAGAAGAAAAAACGTAAATCATCGTTTTATGCATAAAAATAACATTCATCTTACGGAATGGTTTGCTATAAAATGCCTTTGAACTAACCCTGTATATTGCTCAATAAACTAGTAGTGATGGCCGGAAAACAGGTGTTTTGGGATAAACAATTAGACATTCTCAAAAACTACTTGACCAGTCTACTCCAATTTTGTTGTGGTTATTTAAAAGTACGAATCCAACGAATTTGATGAATTTAAAATATCTGCGAGAAACCATCGTCGCATTACCAAGTGCCAAAACCTGCAGTTTGCCTCGGTTTTCGGCAATAACGGATCTTTTTACGTGTGGTCTGATTTTGTAGATCTCATAAATACCTAAAAATCTTAGATGAAGAGTTTTCTCGTTTCTGCCAACACTTTAGATTGAATCACAAAAAACACGTTTTCTCATTCTTTGTTGTCGAATAGTTTTCCCACGAAAATTGGTGTACCTATTTTATGCCCTTGAACAACTTGCAGTAATAAAACCAGACTTCACAATCAATTCGCAAGCCAGGGGCATTCTCGTCTAATATGATTAGACCGATTTTGTTCTACCTCTGTCCACATACACAACATATATGGTAAAACATGAAATATTCAACCCACCCTTCAAAATTTTCTTTACAATTCCACTAAATCAACCAGGAAAGACCCATTGAACTTTGTCTTCATAGGTATAGCAATAAAAAAAATTTCATAGTATACATTTAAATCATAGACAATTTATTCAACTATGATAATCTAAAAATGCATGAGCTAAAATATTATTGGATATACAGGGTGTTTCAGGAAGATGTGCCAATATCTCTAGGGTAGAAAGTACATCCAAAAGTAATAAAAAAAGGTCCTATAAATATGGGTTCAAAGATGCTCCCATACAGGTGATGACGTCTTATTTAAGAAATTTTACAAACATATATCTATGGAGCGGGTAAAGATACTGAGTTAGGATTTTAGACGTTCAGTGAACACCCAGAGTTTCCCGGCCCAAACTAAAACAGACGTAGAAACTGGGGTCCAGTCAACCTCTAATAAGAAGTATTTTCTAGGCCACTGGTTCGACGCCATTGGCCTTTTCGGAGAAAAGAAGTGCATTTTATAAAATGCCATTCAATTTTCCACAAATTTTGTTTCTCGAGAAATTTTTGCCAGATCACTCGATTTGGAGATTTTTTGGTATGAATATTCGAGGTAAAATACAATATTCTTATAAAAAGGCTTAGCCTCCCCTATTCTGAAAACACTGTGAAGCTTGATATTGTAAACACTATACGGCATGTGAAGAAAGCTATGGCACCTCATTACAACACTAATTGAATAATATGCGTGACTTATTCTCAATCTGTAGCGTAGATGCTGTTACCCGCTCCGTAGATATATATTTTTCTAATTTCGTAAATAAAACTTCATCACCCCGTATCTCGGTAGGGGAGCAACCTTGGACCCATATTTATAGGAACTTTTTTTGTTATTTTTGGATGTATTTTCTACCCCTGGAATCTTGTCACTTCTTTCTGAAACACTGTATATCCCAAATGATTTACACTAAAATCAGATCAAAAATATCAATTTGGAAACAGCTTAACCTTGTAGCAATAAATTGATAGCTACATAACTAGTGAAACTTTATTAAAAAATTTGTTTCAGATTACGCTACCCACATAAAAAAATAATTTTAATCAAGATCTTTCATATAAATATCTTTGTTCTCTACTTTCTATTTAGTTTTTCGGGAAAATACCTAAACAGTGAAACCAGCAAATATAAAAATAATGAAAGAACAGAGGGAACTTACATTATTGATAGCATGAAAAAATGTACGTACACTATGCATATACAAAAAGTAATCAATCTGGATACAATGCTGAATATTGAAAAGGCCTTCAGTTATGTAAAATGGAATGAACTTTTCGATGCACTTAACGACTCGAAATTTGTTACAAATTGAGGTTCAAGAAAAAGCTTACAATTATCGCTAATTTAGCACGAAGATAAGAATGTTTGTGTATACATCCAAACGAGAATCAGTATTTTTGCTTCGCTGAAATCTGCTGTAATATTAAATTTCGAATTTAATTTACGAATTAATTCAACATTTTCACCACAAGTCCTTCAGCATAATTTTGAATACCTCACATACCACGGACGCAAGTTGAAGCTTCTATGACCCACAGGTAGAATAGTAATTTTTTTGTAGTTACATCTACGTTTTTTAGATTATCACAGAAATTAGCCTCCAGTTTTATCAACTTTCTTGTTTGAAGAAATATTTCAATTTACAATAACCTCTAAGTTATCTAACGATAGTATGAATACACAAACTTATGGAAAATGTTCGCACTGTTTTGATGAGAACTGTACATACAGTCTCATTTAAAATCAAGTCACCACTCGATACGGGGGCCATGAAGGAAGCTGAAACAAATAACAGATTGAAAATACCTTGACAGCTGTAACTATGATTTAGTTATTTGACATACAGAGTGTCTCAAAATCATGGATAAAAAACATATGTACTTCTTACGTTCTTATCACCATTTTGAAGACTTTGTAGAAAATCGCCTTCTGAGGCTATTTTTTATGAAGTTATAGTTTATCATCTCTCAATCAACTTAACAGATATGTTCTTAAAAGATGTATCGATGAACAAAAGCAATCTGCCAAAAATTAGCCCAGTTAATGTAGGTAGCAGTTGGCTGAACGGTAATTTTTTTATATTGTCAAAAATATTACAGCATATTCAAGTAGGCTTGCAAAAATCAGTGGACAGATGCACTGTAAATTGTTACGAAAAACTTCCAGATATTATGTCTTACCAAAATACCTTTTAAGTAATTAAATATTAAAATGGTCCATGTTCCCTTAATCTTGAAAATTCCCATTGTATCAACTTATTCTACAGGGTATTCCAATTTTCCGTGGACATGATTTACCTCTTCGTTTGTACGTTAGAGGGCCTCCATGTTTTCTTTTTAAAACACATGTTTTTCAGATATTTTGGAACCGATAATTCGATTTGAATGAAATTTGGAATACATGTGTTTTGCTAGACTTCCTAATGTTCGTCTATCAAAAAAAAGATTGATAATACCCCCACTACTACATAAATTACAGCAGAATTCATTAGCGGCTCTGTTTTTTTTTCAAAAGATCCTTTTATTTACTTCATTTTTTGTCTCTTAAAAAAACAGGCCATCTCATATACTTTCCTCATTACATCAAGTGTTAGAATCCAGTAGGCATCTAGTTGGCGGAAATGTGGGATGTTATGCCAGTGTCAGATTATTTTTGACAACAAGCTTCATAAAGTATAATTAAGAAGTAATATTTGAGTTTATTTATGATTGTTAATTTGTTATTTGTTTTTGCTAAGTTAATTAACGTTTAAAATGATTATTGGCTAAGTTGTTGCTTGTTTTTCTCGTCAATATGGCATATTCTTTTGACGAACAGATTGATATTTGTGTTGTTAGTTCTTTGTTTCTGGACAGATAACTGCCAAGGTTAATCATTTTTTACATTTCCACCTACTAGATGTCTACTACACTTTAACACTTCATGTAACAAGAAAATTTTATAGAAACCAGCTCTGAAAAACATTTTTTTTCTCGAGAACTATGCGTGATGGCCTGTTTTTATAAGAGACGAAAACTGAAGTAAATAAAAGGGTCTTTTAAATAAAAAAGTTAGATTCGTTAGGAGAGTTGTGAAAAAATAATTATTTATGTAGGGGTGGGGGTAGTTTTTACCCTTCTCGAACCCCTGTGTTTTTTTTTGTAAAAGTCAAACATGTAAAATCGACTTATTTTGAGTCTTAAAATACTTGATACTTCTATGTTCACGGAAAATTGGGACACCCTGTAGAATAAGTTTATACAATGGGAATTTTCAAGATTGAGGGTACCTGCAGCATTTTGTCTGTCTTCCACAGAAAGATAAGATATTTTGGGAGGCATTTTCGAAGGCTATAACTCAAAGCTTTTCGTAACTATGGTAACTTTATCTGCCTAATAATTTTTAGTAATGCTCGAAGCTTTAGTATTTTTAAAATCAGACAGAATTGCAGTTGAGCCGATTGCTATACCTACATTATCTGGACAAAATTTTTTACTGATAGCTTTTATTCATGGATACGTCTTTGGGAATATATCCTGTAAATCTGATTGTGGTTGTACAGTCTCAAAAGTAGCTATTTTCTACAAACTCTTGGGGATAACTCAAAAACCATGCACAATCGGATAAGGACATACACATTGGTATGATTCATGACTTTTGGAAACCCTGTATTCTGGACTATGATCATATTCCGAGCATGACTAACTTCGCGTTTCAATATGCGAAACCACTGATTATGGTATTTGGATCTTCACATATAATTTCCATTGTCATAGCTTACGACCGAAAATGAAACCCCATAAACTTTGACAGTAGTTCAAGAGTGCCAACGTTACTGCTTGAAAGCAATGGGAAGCACGTACGTAGCTGTAAGGATAAGTGGTTGTCGAGCAAATTAGTTTTGGGTATCTTCCAGTGGAATATGTTGATCGATGCTCAAACTAAAGCAGTCGCGCAAGCCTAAGGGCAGTATCGTCAGTCGTTCCTATAATTGTAAAGGGTTGTCCAATAGGGACGCAGGAAAGTAAACGTCAATTTGACATAGACGCCATCTTTGTTTTCTGTCACCGACATGTCATTTTGTTAGTTGAATGTTTACCATTGCTCGCTATGGAGTCGTATTCGATTGAAGACCGCATTAAAGTTATTCAAGAGCACTACAAAAATGGTGCAAAAATACACGTTTCGCGCGCTTCGTGAACATTTCGGTCGCAACAACCGCCCAAACGAAACAACCGCGGTGATTCTAGCAACAACGGCCAGCCAGCAACAAACGATAGTCCCTCTTCTCACCAGCGGCCGCGTCGCGCTGGACACCATCGCGCGTCGCTACAGCAGCGAAGCCGGCGCAACGTAAGCAGGCGGTGCGGCACCATCTTCCCATGTAAAACGGTGTTATAGTATCTACACAAAATTATATACATTGTGTGTTGTCAGTGTTATCACACTATATATCACATTCCGTGGCCGGGGCATATTAAGCCTACCAGAGGGAGCGAAAGTTACCTATACGAAAAGCACATGGAAATTTGAAAATTAAAATTCTCATTTTTTTTTCAAATCAACACCACTTTTTTTTCACGAAAATCAATTCTACAATGCATCCTTCATATCCGGGATCGATTACATCTCGTGGCCGGGGCATATTAAGCCTACCAGAGGGAGCGAAAGTTACCTATACGAAAAGCACATGGAAATTTGAAAATTAAAATTCTCAATTTTTCTTCAAATCAACACCACTTTTTTTTCACGAAAATCGATTCTACAATGCATCCTTCATATCCCGGATCGATTACATCTCGTGGCCGGGGCATACTAAGCCTACCAGAGGGAGCGAAAGTTACCTATACGAAAAGCACATGGAAATTTGAAAATTAAAATACTCAATTTTTCTTCAAATCAACACCACTTTTTTTTCACGAAAATCAATTTTACAATGTATCCTTCATATCCGGGATCGATTACATCTCGTGGCCGGGGCATATTAAGCCTACCAGAGGGAGCGAAAGTTACCTATACGAAACTCACATGGAAATTTGAAAATTAAAATTCTCAATTTTTCTTCAAATCAAGACCACTTTTTCTTCACGAAAATCAATTCTACAATGCTTCCTTCATATCCGGGATTGATTACATCTCGTGGCCGGGGCATATTAAGCCTACCAGAGGGAGCGAAAGTTACCTATACGAAAAGCACATGGAAATTTGAAAATTAAAATTCTCAATTTTTCTTCAAATCAACACCACTTTTTTTTCACGAAAATCAATTTTACAATGTATCCTTCATATCCGGGATCGATTACATCTCGTGGCCGGGGCATATTAAGCCTACCAGAGGGAGCGAAAGTTACCTATACGAAACTCACATGGAAATTTGAAAATTAAAATTCTCAATTTTTCTTCAAATCAACACCACTTTTTTTCACGAAAATCGATTCTACAATGCATCCTTCATATCCCGGATCGATTACATCTCGTGGCCGGGGCATATTAAGCCTACCAGAGGGAGCGAAAGTTACCTATACGAAAAGCACATGGAAATTTGAAAATTAAAATTCTCAATTCTTCTTCAAATCAACACCACTTTTTTTTCACGAAAATCGATTCTACAATGCATCCTTCATATCCCGGATCGATTACATCTCATGGCCGGGGCATATTAAGCCTACCAGAGGGAGCGAAAGTTACCTATACGAAAAGCACATGGAAATTTGAAAATTAAAATTCTCATTTTTTTTTCAAATCAACACCACTTTTTTTCACGAAAATCAATTCTACAATGCATCCTTCATATCCCGGATCGATTACATCTCGTGGCCGGGGCATATTAAGCCTACCAGAGGGAGCGAAAGTTACCTATACGAAAAGCACATGGAAATTTGAAAATTAAAATTCTCAATTTTTCTTCAAATCAACACCACTTTTTTTTCACGAAAATCGATTCTACAATGCATCCTTCATATCCCGGATCGATTACATCTCGTGGCCGGGGCATATTAAGCCTACCAGAGGGAGCGAAAGTTACCTATACGAAAAGCACATGGAAATTTTATATACTGGCCTCCCAAAATACTGAATTGCAAGGTTGTATTAGGGCGAAAGACAGGATAAAAAGCCTTACTGATACTGGAGGGTTATGTCGGAGCAATAAATTATAGATAAAAGGAACCGCATTCTATAGAGGCACGTGGCTTGGTTTAGTTGTCTCCAGTGGCGGTGGGCTATTGCCGTTGATGAGGTGTAGGCTTAATTAAGTTCAAAATATGGTATGATTTTCAAAGCAGACTACATCTTTATTTCTAATATATCTCCAGGCTTTTGAAAAGGAAAATATTTTTCAAATTTCAATATTCAGGGAGAAGCAGGTTGTTTGATTAATTCTGGTATGGTAGGTTGGATGTTTGGTATTGAATAAACAAGCCGTAGTTAACTAGGAAACTGAACATTCACATCTAACATGTAAATATGAAAACCGTTTACTTTACGAAATTAGCGCTGGCTATTTATCCTTCTTGCAACTAATTTCATTAGCTCTGAAAAGTATTTCACCAGTATTCAGTTTAACCACTTTCCGTGTCTATACAAAACTGCATTTTGGTCTACATGCTACTTACTTTGTAGACATACTGGTAGGTTCAGCCACTTTAAGCAGAAATCCAAGTATATAGAATTTTTGCTTTTCCAGAAATCCTCCCAATGCTAATACAAACAATTATGATCAGTTATGATTCATTAAATTTATTCATATGTGACTTCCTAGTTTAGACCGATGACGGGAATTTTAAAGGTGCCTATAAAAGTGATTTGTAGGAGCCACTGTTGTGGTTGATTTCGCGATAGTAATCGTTTCCTGTAGATTGAGATACTGCTCAACCAGTGGTGTTATCCAGAAAAAGATCTGGGAGGAGGCTCAAGATCCAGGGTCGTGGAGATAGAAAACTGCATAGCAGGGGGGGGGGGGGGAACTCGCTTAGTCCAGGTAGCATACTTCACAGAAGGTATAACATGCTGTAATATGTAGAAGAAGCCTAATGAGCTGTTACGCTTCGGGAAGGGAAACTCCGAGGAGCCCCAAATCCCTCCCTTGAATACGCCGGTGTGCCCATACCAGAATAGAAACAGAGGCGTAGGGTCTGTGGGTCTAGCTCAAAGAGTTCCGCCATTCTTTCTAATATCATTGGGTTTGCATCCAACCAGCCTCGGCGACGAAGCAAATAAGAAATAAATAAAGTCCTTCTTGATTAAATTTACAACTTGATGCATTAATTAATGAAATTATCCCGTTTTTAATCATAAAATGCTACCAGACATTTGAGAAAAAAAATAATATTTTAAATTTCAATAGGCATTAAGAGTAATTCATGTAATTTTTTCTTATGAATGTGGAAGTGGAACAACCAGCGGGTACGCTAATGCAGTCGGCGGCGCGGCACCTCAAAGACAAACGCTGTATTTTGTGTTTTTGGCTCACAAAGAGATTGACAGTAGCTAGTAAAAAAAAGTCGTATTTTTCTATTTGACTCTTACGTTTAGTGGATTTAGCATTTAGAAGGCTGGCTATTATTATATTTTTTTATACCTCCAATCGCATCCTAAGAAAAAAATTCGGGCTGATTTTTTGTTCTTTTTCCTGTTGTGCTTTTTGTCACTGCAAGCAAACTGTAGCTAAGCTTTTTGAAGTTAGTGAGACTTCGCTTTGAAATGATATTCCCAACTTGGGGGAATAGGACGGAGGTTTTTTTCAGTGTACTCGTATAGTACAGAAACATTTTCACTGTATACTGGAAATCTATTTCGAATAACAATATGTCATTTTTTCAGACTGCTACGTGGCCCGTATTAGATTTTTATAAAAATGTGTTTGTTTATTTGTTACTTTTGTTTATGGATTTATAGAGAAACTGTTTTTTTTTGAGAATTTTAGATTGATTTATTACTTGTTTGTATTTTAAAGGGTATTATTTTTGTTTTAATTGCATGGAATTGACTGTTTGTTTTTATTATTTTATACTATACACTATGCACCGGCGGGTCTTCGGCGATCTAGTTCTTTTCTGCCGCTACACCAACGGACTTTGCTCCTCGGAGCTCTCTTCCATGATGCAGCCGCGCGATGTGCCTGTCAGATAGACCCGCCTAACTTTGACGTCCCATCCTAACCGTGTCGAGCTTCGTTCATCCAGAACTGGGCGATACGACCGCCCCTTTGTCCCGAGAGTTTTGAGACTGTGGAACAATCTACAAGAGGAAGCTTTTCCCAGTTCTACTAACCTTAGTTCAAAAATCGTATTAACAAAATTTCTTTGGGACCATCATAGCAGCCGCGGTGTTTCGGCATTTAGGCTTGTGCCTGCGCGACTGCTTCGATATATAATATAGGTATATATATATATATACCTGTATATATATATATATACTCCATACTCATTTCAATTTTTGTCTTGTCTATTGAATACCAAATATATTTGACCTACCATAGAAAAATTCATCTCTTAATCTCTGTTTGGGAATCTGACTGACCAGTTATTAAACCGACCGTCGGCAATGAGTAATCAGGGGAGCACAAACAAGTCGTCCTGTGACCTGTCTTTAGGTAGTGCGTCCCTCTTTTATCGAGTATAATTTATTGCCGGTTTATTTCTTTCATGTCCTTTACCGCCGTCTGATGGATCACTCTAAGCAAAAGCTAAACATACACGGTAATGATTACCGAAAGGACATGCGATAAATATGTTACAGTAACAATTAAGAGTTTTGAGCGTAGCAACTAGAATTCTTAGAGAAATTTTACATGGAGCACCCTTCAATACACTTTAAGGAGTGTGTATAATTAGTATTTTTAAGTGTTGTGTTCTGAAGATTTAAAAATAGGAAAATTGATATATCATTATCTGCCGTTGGTAATAATGGAATCATCAACTTGAGCATTTGATAGACCAATTGAGTATGAGTGAAAGACGAAAGGTAAGAAATCAAAGGCCCTGGATGGAATGAAGCTTCTCAAACGCTGGGAGATTTTAGGTACTAATTCGCGTCGTGTATCGGCGGATTGTGGGTGGAGACAGTTGATTATGATTTGTTCACCAAAATATTCATTCAGATCATATTGTGGCCGAATCATGAATCTGGATATCCATATTTTTAGCGTGTATGTCCAGCTTTACATCCACCCTTCAACTGGATAGATACACCCACACACATGCCGGTATACAGTAGGTTTTTTGTGTTTATGATTTACTGCCTGGAGGCGACCAAGATATTCAATAAATGGAAGAAAGGTTACAGGGGGATGGTTCACCTGAATGGGTTCCCTACTTTTAATTTTATTGATTTCAACAGAGTAATGCCTAGTTTGGCATGTCATAGAGTATATATATAATTGAGTTTATACAGGGTAATACATATTATTATTTTTTCTGTCTAGACGATATATGATAAATAGCATTTTCTGGAAAATAGGCTTGAAAAGTAGAGTGATTTAGCGTTCCACCCATTGGCGATAACCCACCTGTCATTCTGGTTTCCTTGACATTGTGCAATATCAGTAACTACTATACTGATTCTAACAGAGGTTGTAATGGATTATTGTTGGATTATTGTTCGGTCACAAGTTTGAAAATGAGTGTAAGAGCGGTAAACTTAGTAACCAGAAAAGAAAGCAGATTTTCCAAACTGTGTGCTTACATTCTAAAAGCTTTTTCAGTGTAGATGAAAACAATCACTTTGTTTTTTGTATGTTCGTATTTATTTTTCAGGGAACATGAATAATGTAGACTGAAGAGTATAAAATTAAATAAAGAAATGGAACATCACATCTATTTTCTCGCAATATACTTAAAGGATCTACTTTGGAAATGTTTGGCAATAATCATTGAGGTAGAATGCAAAACTAAATAACAAATTTGTATCGTATTTTCTTCTTTTTGGTACTACCCAGTCATGAATCACAAAAATTTAGTTGTTCAATAAGGAGTTCCAGCACGATGTAACTTCAAACTAACAACTTTTTAGGACAGCATAAAAGAACGGTGGGCCTTTGGAGTCACTATCGAATGATCTTATGATCCTCCTAATGTTTGTCTAGTCGCAAATGAAACCTCATAAGCTAATAGTGCCTACTGATGACATTCCGGCATTCACGGTGGCTTTTTTAAGCAAATACATAAGTTATTCTTTGCGTTTAGTGGTGTTACAACTTAAGCGACGATGTCTCAAATTAGAAATATGTTAGAATAACAATAGTCGCCTTTACATCATTAGCGGAGAATCGAAATATTAGCACCCCACTTCCTGCTAGTTTCGCAACACCTAAAACAATCCGGTGTTTTGCGGTCAACTACCTTCAGGTGACCTTCATTCCTGGATATTTACCTTCCTCCTGACTAGCTGCTATATCACAGACATCACAGTTTAACGCCAAGAACCTTTTCAACGACGAAGTGACGCTACTCTTCTATAGTCCATATCATTTCGCCACTACTTGCTTAACCACCTTAGGCGCTAATGCGACGTTGCAGTTCAGTATTTTGGGAGGCCAGAAGATTAAGGAGGTATGTGCAACTTCGATTGCAGATTTTTGTACCTTATTATAACAATGAACTGATGAATTATAATTTATTGTTCGCCCAACCTTCGTTTTTGGCTTGTCTATTGAATACCAAATATTTCACCAACCACAGAAAAATTCATCTGTCAATCTCTGTTTGGGATCTGACCAGTTATTAAACAGACCGTCGGCAATGAGTAATGACCTGTCTTTATGTAGAGCGTCCCACTTTTTGCCAGTATAATTTATAGCACACATCAGAACATGTGAATCTCTATTCAGACAGTAGACAAACAAAACCTTGACTGGCTTCTTCTACCGAGTCAAATTCTTAACTCAGTCTTTACGGATAGCTTAGCACACCAATATTATTATATTGAATATCGCATATCTTAGGCGTAGTTCCGTTGAAATTTTGCAGGATTGCATGCTTACCTAAAAGTAATGTAAAAGTAGACGGACCGAACTCGGTTTTTCTCACTTTTTTGTTTTGTATCGAAATCAACACCTCTTAAGCTGAATATTGAAATGATTGAATATGTACAAAATAAGGCAATGAAAAGTGCCAATTAATTATCAAAATACATGTTTTGTACCTTTTTTGTTTTTTTAATCATAAATTTGCATTTATTCAAATATGTTATGTTTAGCAGCTTAAGCAACATAAATCAGTTTAACAGTATTGAATTCGAAAATCACGTGACGAGACGACTGCACCGCATGATACTATGTAGAAAAACCAGAAAATTGCACAAGGGTATCGGCACTACCGGAAAATTCCTTGCAAGTACGCTTTCCTTGTAATAATACTTGCACGTTCCCACACTCCAGGTAAATGTCAGTAGTTACTGGCTAACCGGCAACACTGAAGATGATTCATTTTAGCCGAAGAATGCTACGCGTGGCTGGCGGGGAATGCCGTACAGCTCAAAGGAAGAGGCGCGCCGTTGCCAGTGCTTTATATTTTCCAAAGATTCTCTGTAATAACTGTCTCCCCGCTATAATATTCAAATATCTCTCAATAACAAGTATAGACAAGTGGGAAAGGGAGCCCCTCGATCTGTTCTAATACTGGGAGGCATGGTGAAACGGTAGGTAGTATGGACCGAAACCACTATCTTAAAATGAAAAAGTTTTTCATGAAGTTTGTGGGATATACAGGGTGATTTATTTAAACACGCCAAACCTTTAAGATCGCATATCCCAGGCACTATTAAAACGATTTCGTTAAAATAGAAGTTACGTACAGGTGGACGGACGGTTAAAAAATGCAGGGCCGGGCTATGTTTTTTCACTGTTTTGCTTTTGACCAAATCAACACTTTTTAGCTTGATATTGAAATGTTTGACAGTGTACATAAACGCCAACGAATAGCGCTAACCTATTAGCTAAATAGATTGTGTTGATTTTCGTGAAAAAAAAAACTGGTATTGATTTGAAGAAAAATTGAGAATTTTAATTTTCAAATTTCCATGTGCGTTTCGTATAGGTAACTTTCGCTCCCTCTCGTAGGCTTACTATGCCCCGGCCACGAGATGTAATCGATCCCGGATATGAAGGATACATTGTAAAATTGATTTTCGTGAAAAAAAAGTGGTGTTGATTTGAAGAAAAATTGGGTAATTTAATTTTCAAATTTCCATGTGCTTTTCGTATAGGTAACTTTCGCTCCCTCTGGTAGGCTTAATATGCCCCGGCCACGAGATGTAATCGATCCGGGATATGAAGGATGCATTGTAGAATCGATTTTCGTGAAAAAAAAGTGGTGTTGATTTGAAGAAAAATTGAGTAATTTAATTTTCAAATTTCCATGTGAGTTTCGTATAGGTAACTTTCGCTCCCTCTGGTAGGCTTAATATGCCCCGGCCACGAGATGTAATCGATCCGGGATATGAAGGATGCATTGTAGAATCGATTTTCGTGAAAAAAAAGTGGTGTTGATTCGAAGAAAAATTGAGAATTTTAATTTTCAAATTTCCATGTGAGTTTCGTATAGGTAACTTTCACTCCCTCTGGTAGGCTTAATATGCCCCGGCCACGAGATGTAATCGATCCCGGATATGAAGGATACATTGTAAAATTGATTTTCGTGAAAAAAAAGTGGTGTTGATTTGAAGAAAAATTGAGTATTTTAATTTTCAAATTTCCATGTGCGTTTCGTATAGGTAACTTTCGCTCCCTCTGGTAGGCTTAATATGCCGCGGTCACGAGATGTAATCGATCCCGGATATGAAGGATGCATTGTAGAATTGATTTTCGTGAAAAAAAAGTAGTGTTGATTTGAAGAAAAATTGAGAATTTTAATTTTCAAGTTTCCATGTGCGTTTCGTATAGGTAACTTTCGCTCCCTCTGGTAGGCTTAATATGCTCCGGCCACGAGATGTAATCGATCCCGGATATGAAGGATGCATTGTAGAATTGATTTTCGTGAAAAAAAAGTGGTGTTGATTTGAAGAAAAATTGAGAATTTTAATTTTCAAATTTCCATGTGAGTTTCGTATAGGTAACTTTCGCTCCCTCTGGTAGGCTTAATATGCCCCGGCCACGAGATGTAATCGATCCCAGATATGAAGGATACATTGTAAAATCGATTTTCGTGAAAAAAAAGTGGTGTTGATTTGAAGAAAAATTGAGTACTTTAATTTTCAAATTTCCATGTGCGTTTCGTATAGGTATCTTTCGCTCCCTCTAGTAGGCTTAATATGCCCCGGCCACGAGATGTAATCGATCCCGGATATGAACGATGCATTGTAGAATTGATTTTCGTGAAAAAAAAGTGGTGTTGATTTGAAGAAAAATTGAGAATTTTAATTTTCAAATTTCCATGTGAGTTTCGTATAGGTAACTTTCGCTCCCTCTGGTAGGCTTAATATGCCCCGGCCACGAGATGTAATCGATCCCGGATATGAAGGATACATTGTAAAATCGATTTTCGTGAAAAAAAAGTGGTGTTATTTGAAGAAAAATTGAGTACTTTAATTTTCAAATTTCCATGTGCGTTTCGTATAGGTATCTTTCGCTCCCTCTGGTAGGCTTAATATGCCCCGGCCACGAGATGTAATCGATCCCGGATATGAAGGATACATTGTAAAACTGATTTTTGTGAAAAAAAAGTGGTGTTAGTTTGAAGAAAAATTGAGTATTTTAATTTTCAAATTTCCATGTGCGTTTCGTATAGGTAACTTTCGCTCCCTCTGGTAGGCTTAATATGCACCGGCCACGAGATGTAATCGATCCCGGATATGAAGGAAGCATTGCAGAATTGATTTTCGTGAAGAAAAAGTGGTGTTGATTTGAAGAAAAATTGAGTAATTTAATTTTCAAATTTCCATGTGCTTTTCGTATAGGTAACTTTCGCTCCCTCTGGTAGGCTTAATATGCCCCGGCCACGAGATGTAATCAATCCCGGATATGAAGGAAGCATTGTAGAATTGATTTTCGTGAAGAAAAAGTGGTGTTGATTTGAAGAAAAATTGAGTAATTTAATTTTCAAATTTCCATGTGCTTTTCGTATAGGTAACTTTCGCTCCCTCTGGTAGGCTTAATATGCCCCGGCCACGAGATGTAATCGATCCCGAATATGAAGGATGCATTGTAGAATTGATTTTCGTGAAAAAAAAGTGGTGTTGATTTGAAGAAAAATTGAGAATTTTAATTTTCAAGTTTCCATGTGCTTTTCGTATAGGTAACTTTCGCTCCCCCTGGTAGGCTTAATATGCCCCGGCCACGAGATGTAATCGATCCCGGATATGAAGGAAGCATTGTAGAATTGATTTTCGTGAAGAAAAAGTGGTGTTGATTCAAAGAAAAATTGAGTAATTTAATTTTCAAATTTCCATGTGCTTTTCGTATAGGTAACTTTCGCTCCCTCTGGTAGGCTTAATATGCCCCGGCCACGAGATGTAATCGATCCGGGATATGAAGGATGCATTGTAGAATCGATTTTCGTGAAAAAAAAGTGGTGTTGATTTGAAGAAAAATTGAGTATTTTAATTTTCAAATTTCCATGTGCTTTTCGTATAGGTAACTTTCGCTCCCTCTGGTAGGCTTAATATGCCCCGGCCACGAGATGTAATCGATCCGGGATATGAAGGATGCATTGTAGAATCGATTTTCGTGAAAAAAAAGTGGTGTTGATTTGAAGAAAAATTGAGTATTTTAATTTTCAAATTTCCATGTGCTTTTCGTATAGGTAACTTTCGCTCCCTCTGGTAGGCTTAATATGCCCCGGCCACGAGATGTAATCGATCCCGGATATGAAGGATACATTGTAAAATTGATTTTCGTGAAAAAAAGTGGTGTTGATTTGAAGAAAAATTGAGTATTTTAATTTTCAAGTTTCCATGTGCGTTTCGTATAGGTAACTTTCGCTCCCTCTGGTAGGCTTAATATGCCCCGGCCACGAGATGTAATCGATCCCGGATATGAAGGTTGCATTGTAGAATTGATTTTCGTGAAAAAAAAGTGGTGTTGATTTGAAGAAAAATTGAGAATTTTAATTTTCAAATTTCCATGTGAGTTTCGTATAGGTAACTTTCACTCCCTCTGGTAGGCTTAATATGCCCCGGCCACGAGATGTAATCAATCCCGGATATGAAGGATACATTGTAAAATTGATTTTTGTGAAAAAAAAGTGGTGTTGGTTTGAAGAAAAATTGAGTATTTTAATTTTCAAATTTCCATGTGCGTTTCGTATAGATAACTTTCGCTCCCTCTGGTAGGCTTAATATGCCCCGGCCACGAGATGTAATCGATCCCGGATATGAAGGATGCATTGTAGAATTGATTTTCGTGAAAAAAAAGTAGTGTTGATTTGAAGAAAAATTGAGAATTTTAATTTTCAAATTTCCATGTGCTTTTCGTATAGGTAACTTTCGCTCCCTCTGGTAGGCTTAATATGCCCCGGCCACGAGATGTAATCAATCCCGGATATGAAGGAAGCATTGTAGAATTGATTTTCGTGAAGAAAAAGTGGTGTTGATTTGAAGAAAAATTGAGTAATTTAATTTTCAAATTTCCATGTGCTTTTCGTATAGGTAACTTTCGCTCCCTCTGGTAGGCTTAATATGCCCCGGCCACGAGATGTAATCGATCCCGGATATGAAGGAAGCATTGTAGAATTGATTTTCGTGAAAAAAAAGTGGTGTTGATTTGAAGAAAAATTGAGAATTTTAATTTTCAAATTTCCATGTGCTTTTCGTATAGGTAACTTTCGCTCCCTCTGGTAGGCTTAATATGCCCCGGCCACGAGATCTAATCAATCCCGGATATGAAGGAAGCATTGTAGAATTGATTTTCGTGAAGAAAAAGTGGTGTTGATTTGAAGAAAAATTGAGTATTTTAATTTTCAAATTTCCATGTGCTTTTCGTATAGGTAACTTTCGCTCCCTCTGGTAGGCTTAATATGCCCCGGCCACGAGATGTAATCGATCCGGGATATGAAGGATGCATTGTAGAATCGATTTTCGTGAAAAAAAAGTGGTGTTGATTTGAAGAAAAATTGAGAATTTTAATTTTCAAATTTCCATGTGCTTTTCGTATAGGTAACTTTCGCTCCCTCTGGTAGGCTTAATATGCCCCGGCCACGAGATGTAATCGATCCCGGATATGAAGGAAGCATTGTAGAATTGATTTTCGTTAAGAAAAAGTGGTGTTGATTTGAAGAAAAATTGAGTAATTTAATTTTCAAATTTCCATGTGCTTTTCGTATAGGTAACTTTCGCTCCCTCTGGTAGGCTTAATATGCCCCGGCCACGAGATGTAATCGATCCCGGATATGAAGGAAGCATTGTAGAATTGATTTTCGTGAAAAAAAAGTGGTGTTGATTTGAAGAAAAATTGAGAATTTTAATTTTCAAATTTCCATGTGCTTTTCGTATAAGTAACTTTCGCTCCCTCTGGTAGGCTTAATATGCCCCGGCCACGAGATGTAATCAATCCCGGCTATGAAGGAAGCATTGTAGAATTGATTTTCGTGAAGAAAAAGTGGTGTTGATTTGAAGAAAAATTGAGTATTTTAATTTTCAAATTTCCATGTGCTTTTCGTATAGGTAACTTTCGCTCCCTCTGGTAGGCTTAATATGCCCCGGCCACGAGATGTAATCGATCCGGGATATGAAGGATGCATTGTAGAATCGATTTTCGTGAAAAAAAAGTGGTGTTGATTTGAAGAAAAATTGAGAATTTTAATTTTCAAATTTCCATGTGCTTTTCGTATAGGTAACTTTCGCTCCCTCTGGTAGGCTTAATATGCCCCGGCCACGAGATGTAATCGATCCCGGATATGAAGGAAGCATTGTAGAATTGATTTTCGTTAAGAAAAAGTGGTGTTGATTTGAAGAAAAATTGAGTAATTTAATTTTCAAATTTCCATGTGCTTTTCGTATAGGTAACTTTCGCTCCCTCTGGTAGGCTTAATATGCCCCGGCCACGAGATGTAATCGATCCCGGATATGAAGGAAGCATTGTAGAATTGATTTTCGTGAAAAAAAAGTGGTGTTGATTTGAAGAAAAATTGAGAATTTTAATTTTCAAATTTCCATGTGCTTTTCGTATAAGTAACTTTCGCTCCCTCTGGTAGGCTTAATATGCCCCGGCCACGAGATGTAATCAATCCCGGCTATGAAGGAAGCATTGTAGAATTGATTTTCGTGAAGAAAAAGTGGTGTTGATTTGAAGAAAAATTGAGTATTTTAATTTTCAAATTTCGATGTGCTTTTCGTATAGGTAACTTTCGCTCCCTCTGGTAGGCTTAATATGCCCCGGCCACGAGATGTAATCGATCCGGGATATGAAGGATGCATTGTAGAATCGATTTTCGTGAAAAAAAAAGTGGTGTTGATTCGAAGAAAAATTGAGAATTTTAATTTTCAAATTTCCATGTGCTTTTCGTAGGTAACTTTCGCTCCCTCTGGTAGGCTTAAATTGCCCCGGCCACGGAATGTGATAGATAGTGTGATAACACTGACAACACACAATGTATATAATTTTGTGTAGATACTATAACACCGTTTTACATGGGAAGACGGTGCCGCACCGCCTGCTTACGTTGCGCCGGCTTCGCTGCTGTAGCGACGCGCGATGGTGTCCAGCGCGACGCGGCCGCTGGTGAGAAGAGGGACTATCGTTTGTTGCTGGCTGGCCGTTGTTGCTAGAATCACCGCGGTAACGAAACAACCATCGGTCGTCTGGTGCGTAAATTCGAGGCAACAGGTTCTGTGGCAAATCTGCCAGGCTCTAGCCGGCCAAGGAGCGTTCGCACACCGGAAAATATTGCTGTTGTGAAGGAGAGTGTGAGAGACGATCCGAAACAATCAACAACGCGTCGATCCCAAGAATTGGGCATTTCGAGAACCAGTTTGCTCCGCATTCTCCACAAGGATTTGAATGTACACGCCTACAAGATCCAAATGACGCAAGAGCTGCGTCGGGCCGACCATTTTTCGCGCCGAACGTTTTCAGATTGGCTCCTTGAACACCGCCAAATTGATGCCAATTTTTCATCAAAAATCATGTTCAGCGACGAAGCGCATTTCACTTTGAATGGGACGGTAAACAAGCAAAACTGCCGCATCTGGGCGAACGAAAATCCCCGCGAGTATCAAGAGCAGCCGATGCATCCTCAAAAAGTGACCGTGTGGTGTGCATTGTGGTCAAAAGGCATCATCGGACCTTACTTTTTCGAAAATGCGGCCGGGGACGCCGTTACCGTCAATTCTGAGCGATATCACGTGATGATAGAGGACTATTTTTTGCCGCAACTTGAAGGAATGGATATGGACGATGTTTATTTCCAACAAGACGGTGCAACATGCCACACAACCAACGTCAATATCCATCGATTGCAGTCCTTCTTCGGTGATCGCGTGATTTCGCGCAGAGGAAATGTGCCATGGCCACCAAGATCGTGCGATTTGACTCCCTTGGACTTCTTTTTATGGGGGTATTTGAAAAGCAAAGTCTACGTCAACAAACCAGCCACCCTCCAAGAACTCAAAAACAACATTGCCGAGATAAATGCTATAGAACCGACCATGTTGCAAAATGTCATTGAAAATTTCGACCATCGCGTGGACGTCTGTAAATCCAGTCGTGGTGAACATTTGAGCGATATTATTTTTCATACATAAATGGTATAAATGAACCTTCAAAATAAAGTACCCAACTTGATTTGAATATCAATCTTTCTTGTTTTAATATGCGTTTACTTTCCTGCGTCCGTTTTGGACAACCCCATAGTACGCCTTTATGGCCTCGTTTATTTTCATAGTTTTCTGATTTCCTTCTCAGCGCTCTATTTTGAAGTTCTATTACAAATAACTATTTGCATCAAATTGTTCATGCTTTTGATTTACATCATATGTTATATCAGCCTGAAATTTTCGACAACCCAAACAGAAAACATAGCTTCACAATCGGACAGCGCTGACGCTGACTCGGATCAGTAGACATTTAGACATACAGTAATAATTGTAGGACGCATATATGGCCTCCTTGATTTTCATAGTATCTTCTCTCCTTCCAAATGGCTGGGGTATTTCTAGATTTCTACTGTTGCGTGTCAGCCTCAGCGCTCTCCTACACTGCCTGTCGCTAATCCAGCCGTGTCGTTTGAAATACTCAAGAACACCCGATTTATGCACCTCTCCATCACCTTACTTATAACAGAAAACAGAGTAATAGGCCTGTAGTTGTAAGGGACAGTTTTAGATCCTTTTTGTGGGTTGGGTTGAACCTGAGCAAATTTCCAATTTTCTGGGAAGGTGGGGAGGGATACTTGGAAGGTACGCGAAAGAACTGGAGCAAGCTCAGCTGCACGCCTCTTCAAAACAATGGCAGGAATAAAGTCCGGACCAGAAGCTTTGTTGATGTCGAGCGACAAGAGCACCCGTATCACGGTCTTGTGCCTGAACGTTACTTCCAGCGCAGTGTAGCGAACCCGTTGAATCGGGCGTCTGTCTGTGGTGGAGTTGGCAGCAAAGATCTGGGCAAGCACTTCCGCCTTAGCCTTTGAGTCGGTTACAATCGCTCCATCCTGGCACGTAAGTGGTAGCAGGAAATCTGCTTGACCAGCAACCAGAAAGACCGATGGCGTCTAATGTTCACATCGAACTGGTCTTTGGCATTGCGAACCGCTTCGTTATATTTGTTTCTGTTCTCTACAGTGGGGTTTTGTAAGAAGATCATCTGCTAACGAGCAGTGTTGCACGATTTGTTGAACCAGCCGTTGGACCCTGGTTTAGGCACGTTCACTGTAAGAGGGATCCCAGCGCGGATAATTTCGGTTATCGATGAACAGACAGCCGACGCATCCGCGCATCTCTCCCAGGTGGAGGTGGAGAATAAGTCTCGGAGCCCTTCCCAGTCAGCGTGTCGTAATGCAATCTGTTGTCGGAAACTATATTATGCAAAAATTGTCAATAGTCAAATACAAAAGGACAATGATAAAAATGGGGACGAACACAACCTAGTAAAAAATAGAGCTACTAAAAGTAGGCAAGCCTAATTTTACATATAATTTTAATATGTTTGGGCAAATGCAGAAATAGGAATATTTAAAAGAAACATGAGATTACTTGGAATTCAATCAATGTTCTTCTTTATGAATTAATTATAAATATATACGTACATGCTATGATGACCTATTTCCCTCTTATGTATTGCGAATTTTTCCTGGTACATAGTTCTTATCAATCTGTGATTCCTGCAGAAACATGTGCAAACATCGCTCATTCTGTGCCAAAGGGTGTCCGGCAATTCTAGAACAGACAGCATTGATTGCAGTGTTACAATAAATACATCTTGAGGATTAAGTTTGTATCATCAACAACAAATTAACAGTCAGCCGAGCATTAAAATATTTTATTAGATGCCTTGCAATGATCTTTATTTATAAAGGAAAAAATGATATATTTCCACGATGAATAGCTAGATTAATATCATGAAATGCTGAGCATCATTTACATAAGAAATATAATGTCCAAAAAGTATATGTTGCAAATCTCTCTTCCATCAAGGGTTGATTGATTGAGCATACTAATTCTAACCTGTTTATAATTGTTATATTCTATTTATGTAGCCAAAAGTGCTAAATAAATATTTCTACTACTAATGTTGAAATTGATCATAGTCGGTACTTCAGATCTCCTTTTGTGTGGAGTCCCCTCTTTTTCTTGTCACTTGGAAGGAATAAGAAGGTTGTCAAATATCTTCTTCTAAAAGGCAGCTTTTTTCAATTTGAGGCACCATTGTCTTGAGAAATAATAGATATTTAATAAATTGCTTTTTAAAATTTCAACTTTTCAACCGTCGTGGAAACATCTTGGAAGAGAAGTAGCATTGCTCAGATTTAATAAGGTCGCTATCATTCCTTTAGAGAATAATTTGTCACGTCCAAATATTAATACTGAAAAGAAAAATAAGTTGTCCTCATAGTGAGGAAGCCTTAGGGAACAACTAAGCATTCGGCCCATAATTTACTTTTGCTCTTTATAGAACAGCGATTGAAGCGACAAATATAATACATATATTTTAGATCTACCAAACATCTCTCTTTAGAAGTTTCTCGAATTTTATACTGCTCCTTGGTGCGGAGTATTTTGGAGTACAACACAGTGGTATGGTCGCCAAATTTCATTAGTGACAGTAACTTCATTGAAGCAGTGCAAGGATTTATTTTTAAAAGCAGGCAGAATGGTTCAGAATTAATGAGTATGTTGAACATACCGAGGGAAACTTTTGATCTATCTTTTCTGTTTAAAGTAGTTAATGGTATCATAGATTGCCCAGAGTTGCGTGTACAAACAAATCTTAATGTTAATGAAAGACGAACTCGCAATAAATAAATGTTTACGATTCGACATCAGTCTATCAATTATGGTATGAATGGACAAGTTACAAGAATTCTTAGATCTGGCAACGTCGCTATAAGCTATAATAGAGATTTTTCGGAAGCATTAAGCACATGAAAAATGTTTCTATTTAACTTTAGTCTGTTAGGTTTTAAATATCAGTAGGTCTGGTTTCACATGAATCCCTAGTTCATTAGTTTAATAATCTATATAAAGCTATTGTAATCTGTCACATAAACGTAATGTTTTTTTACCTAATGGAAAACCGTGAATAAACAAATAAATATACATTTTAGGCACAATTTCAAGTACTGCTCTAAAGCATACGTTTACATGTTAACTATTATCTACGATACTTCACATTTTGACGCCTAATTGAGATAAGCCTGTATTTGTTGATAATCATTAATTTGGTGAAACCTAGGACTGTATTCAGAACTATTTACACCAAACAATGATAAGGATTGATTTTCACATAAATATTTCTACTGACTGACTTTATGCGATACATCATATAACATAAAAGAGTTGTTGCAAAGTATGAAATACTACAAAAAACAACAATAAACTACGTCCACAGAACACCCTACCTTTTTAACACATTGACTGCGAACTGGGATGAGGATACCCACCTCAGAAACTGAAATACTTTTTTCCTTTTTTTGGAAGCCGGCAGAGAGCGTCGAAAGACGCCGTTCGCCTCCCACCACAGGAGCGGAGGGCGTCTTTTGACGCTGTTCGCACTGAACGTGTTAATATGACTGTGATTGATGACAATAAGCTGTTATTTGTTGGCGCGTTTTCACGCGATGAAGTATCGGAGAAATAATGTATACTCACTTATTAATGAAAACCTCTAATCCTTTCCGCCTATCTTCAATGAAATCCTCTTCAAAAATACCGTCATCTCCTCTGAAAGGCAGCTGACGTTTCCATGCTTTGCCAGGTAGTGGAGGAACTACAATTTTACTGTCTCGCTCTAATTCATTACGTAGCCACTCGAAATCGCTGTATCTTCGTCTGACACTTGACTCTTTTACTTTAAATACCGGCAGATTAGTCTGAAAACAAGTACAACGTAATGGGCATAGTACATAGGATATATAAATTACATTATTTTACTATCGAATGATTTGCGGATAGACCGGCAGAAAGATAGACCGACGGAAATGAGAGATACGGTTTTTTGTCATGTACATATGCATGTCATATCACACCCAAAAAACAAATCTCATTTTCGAAATTACTATTGTGTATTTTCCATCATTAGATTATTTTAGTAAAAATATTGTTTAAGTGATTCAAATATATATATATATATATATATAGAGAGAGAGAGAGAGAAAATGATCATGCGGAGAAAGGTATATAACAAAAAATAGGAAAATAATGGGCAAAATCCGCCATAAGCAGGAAAGTGGATTGGAGCAGAAAATAGGATGGGTAACCCGAGCGATACATATTTCTGCTGGCTGGCTTCATCGAGCCCGAAATAAATGCACATATGCAACTAAAAAAGTAGAAACACATGCCCATACATCCGGATACGGATGTAACCTTAGGAAACGAAGATGGAGAGGGTAAAAATGACACCCGAAGTCCACAACAAGAGCCAACCTACACACTGTAGTATAAAATGGCTAGAAGACCTCGAATTTTCAAGGCGACATCTAACCACAACCACGGCGGCCGGTTATAGCCTCAAGCTGTGGTACTTCAAGCCCAAAGGATCTACAAATGGCTCTTGTTGTGGACTTTGTGTGTCATTTTTACACTCTCCATCTTCGTTTCCTCAGGTTACAGCCGTATCCGGATGTATGGGCATGTTTCTACTTTTTTACTTGCATATGTGCATTCATTTCGGGCCTGATGAAGCCAACCAGCAGAAATACGTATCGCTCGGATTACCTATCCTATTTGCTGCTTGAATCCACTTTCCTGCATTTTTCGGATATTGTTCATTCTCCTATTTTTTGTTATATATATATATATATATATATTCCAACTGCCTAAATTTGATGACGTTCCAGCTAAAAATGAGGCACTAAGTGGATGAAAATGCTAGATTTAGTAGGGTATCATTACTTAAATTTTACGCATAAACTATTGCTAACCCCGAAACCTCGTAATGCAATGATAAAATTTCCTCGAATAATTATTAATTTAGCAACATTGTGTCATTATCGATTGGCAACACCGC
Organism: Acanthoscelides obtectus; assembly: GCA_963669975.1. Lineage (NCBI taxonomy): Eukaryota > Metazoa > Arthropoda > Insecta > Coleoptera > Chrysomelidae > Acanthoscelides > Acanthoscelides obtectus. The sequence continues at coordinate 20,875,365 of CAVLJG010000009.1, forward strand.
ATCTTGTACATTTCAAGGCAAGGTTACCACCTCTATGATCACAGATGAACGATTTTGGTCAGTACCCAACTAGCGCTCATTGGGGAGTGTCATCCTGCTTCGAAATGGATCCACACGGGACCATCCAGCTTACGTCACGCAATTGTGGAGTAAACTCATCCAGTCTTATGGTGAGGCTCATGTCGTTGCTCTTGACATCATAAAAGCGTTCGATCAGCTGTGGCACGCTGACCTATTAAGCAAACTTCCATGTTATGGCCTCCCAGAAAAGCTTTGCAGATGGGTGGCTGAGTTTATCTCAAGATATCCGTCGTAATTGAAGGGTTCTCCTCTTCATCCCACAACGTCAACGCGGGTGTTCCCCAGTGATCGGTCTTGACTCCAACACTGTTCCTCTTACATATCAACGACCTCCTCTCCGGCACGATCAACCCAATCCACAGCTTCGCTGATGACAGCACTCTACATGCAGAAATTCAGAGTGACAAGCCGATCTCTGCCGCTGAGCTGGAAAAAAGAAGACTAGCGACGACTTCCTCTCTGACAAGAGACCTGGAGGCTATCACTGCTTGGGGACGCAACCATCTTGTACAGTTCAATGCTTCCAAAACACTTTACTGTACTTTGACGAACAAAAAGCGTTCTAGCGCTCATCCCGTTTCGATGGACTACCGAGTTCTGCCAAAGAGCCATTCATTTCGGCTGGTCGGAGCCCAGATCACCGAGGACCTGATCTGGCACGAACACATCTCGTCAATAGCTGCAGCTGCTGAGAAAAAGCTAGGCTATTTGTTTAGGGCTAAGAAGTACAGGGTTCGGCAATGAAACGGGAAGATTTCGTAAATAATTTTATTATCGAAAAAATATTTTTTTTTAATTAGTAATACCAAACTGGCAAATAAAAGAGTAGCCATTTGATATACAATGTTAAAAAACATTATTTTTTGAAAATTACATCTGTCAAATGGCCTCCGTTGACACGTATGCATTCATGGAGTCGAGCCTGGAAGTTCTGCATAACTCTTCGCAGCATATCAACAGGTATTGCTGCAATCTCGTCACGAATTCGTTGTTTGAGGGCCGGGATTGTCCTGGGTGGATCAGTTTCAAACACTTTCATTTTCAGATAACCCCATAAAAAGGAGTCGCAGACAGTAAGGTCGGGAGACCGAGGGGGCCAAGCAATATCCCCGTTTCGAGAAACGACACGCCCTGGGAACAAAGCATTCACCGCATTCATCGAAATTCTTGCAGTGTGGCTTGTTGCACCGTCTTGTTGAAAAAGTGTGTGTTCATTAACTGGAAAGCGGTAGAGTTCAGGTGTGAGGAAGTTCCGAATCATTGAAACGTGTCTCTCAGAATTAACGGTAACGGCATTTTCAGCCTCATCCTCAAAAAAATACGGACCGATGATTCCATTTGCAGACGTTGCACACCATACTGTCACTTTCTGAGCATGAAGAGGTGATTCATGAAGCATACGAGGGTTAGCCTCCGCCCAGTATCTAAAATTTTGTCTGTTAACAAAACCGGAGAGGTGAAAACGTGCCTCATCGCTCATCCACAAGTTGTTAACCTGGTCATCAGTTTCTTCCAGCCTTGCAAGCATAACCTCACAAAATCTGAGACGCTGTTAATAATCATCCGGGTGAAGAGATTGAACAACCTGTATTTTATACGGGTGATATCGAAGATCTTGATGGATAATCCTTCTCACCGATCTGTCACTTAATCGAAGGCGTGTGGCGTGACGGATGGCCGATCGACGTGGACTTCTTAAAATGGCTTGTCGAACACGTTCAATATTTTCAGGGGTTCGAATCGTTCTGGCACTACCACCTCTTTCTCTAGACGTCGATCCAGTTTGCTCGAGGTTGTTTAGCCCCATTCGAATCGCATGGTCTGACGGAACCGGTTAGTTACGCGGTATGTTAAAATGCCGTCTAAAATCTCGACGCGTTTGCACTAAACTCTCGCCATTTTGGTAATAAGCCTTAATTGCGTAACCGCGATGCTCACCCGTCCAACGCTCCATTGTAGACTAAATGGCAAGCCACTCGGGTCCCGACAGGTCTGTGACTGTCCTCCCTACCACTTCACCGCCCGCTGCAAGCCCCGCCCCAAATCTTCCCGTTTCATTGCCGGATCCTGTACTTTTCTCCGCATGACCTTCTCACTCTATACAAGGCCCAGATAAGGCCTAGCCTCGAGTATTGCTCACATGTTTGGCGTGCTGTCAACCCGACTGCATTATCCATGCTCGATGCTGTCCAGAGGAGGGCGGTCCGACTGATCGATGACTCTTCTGTAACAGACAGTCTCGGGACTCTTTCGCACCGGCAGGCCGTCGGCGATCTAGATCTTTTCTATCGCTACACCAACGGGCTTTGCTCCTCAGAGCTCTCTGCCATGATGCCGCCGCGCAATGTGCCTGCCAGACAGACCCGCCTGACTTTGACGTCCCATCCTAAGCGTGTCGAACTTCGTACATCCAGAACTGGCTGATACGACCGCTCTTTTGTCCAGAGGGTGTCGAGATTGTGGAACAATCTACAAGAGGAAGCTTTTCCCAGTTCTACTAACCTTAGGCACTTCGAAAATCGTATAATCAAAATTTATTTGGGAACATCATAGCAGCCGCGGTGTTCCGGCATTTAGGCTTCTGCCTGCGCGGCTGCTTCGATATATAAAAAAAAATTGCTGATTCAGTCTGGTATATTTTTTCACAGTAATGAGTAAAGCTTCAGTAAAGGTTTTCGCATTGAAACGTAATAATTTGTTTTTTTAGCATACCAGCCCCTTCCCACTTCAGTTGGCCCAATTATTTTTTCTTATCAAACACAAATAATAAAAATGTAGCAGGGTGTTATAGGTTTAAAATATTAACAATGAATATTTTGATAATATATAGTAGAAAACACCAACTTTATCACTCCCTAACCAAATTTGCAGCATAAAAATAACACGTGTTGCAATTACAGCATATCAACCTATTTTCATTTCAGTGCAAAATAAGTCTATGACGCATAGGTGGCTGTAAAAGTCATGACAATTGTTTTTATTAATCACAGCTGTCAGAATACGTTTAAAATAGTTTTGGGTAGTTAAGGTTTTGCAAAATGGGTAGAGGCAAGGTTATTAGTGAGAAAATTCGGTTACTGATAATTAAATTTTTGGGAAATCAAACTCAGAAATTGCAACTTTGTTAGACTTATCGCGGTAGTGTGAGAAATATTGTTAGAAGATATAACGTTTATATATAACGGTTTAGTATGTCATCAAAAGGAGTAGGAAAACTTCATTTTATTGATGGAAATGTGGATACAAACAAATATTTGGCAATTTTAGAAGAATCGCTTTTACCAGTGATGGAAGAATGTTTGACATCTGGCCAAGATTTTGTGTTTCAGCAAGATGGTGCAGCATGCCATACCTCAAAAAGGGCTATAAAATGGATGGAAGAAAATAATGTACCACTTTTGAAATGGGTTTCTAGCAGTCCCGATCTGTCACCTATTGGAACTTTGTGGCATGAGATGAAAAAGGTTCTACGACAACATCCTGCTCGTATAATCACCGAACTGAGGCAAAAGCTTCAAGAAATATGGGATTGTTTTACACCAAATTTTTGCCAAAACCTGGTTAACACTATGCCCCAAAGAATTTCAACTGTAATAAAAAATAAAGGTGATGTTACAAAATGGTAATCTTTCAATTGTTTTTTTGTTAACTTCGCAGATTTATTCGCATATTGTTTATTTGTTCAGATGTTCTATTAGTTATAGGTATAAGTGATTTCAAATATGTATTTTTTATGACTAGAGTGTATCTTAAATGTTTTTGAGAAAATAAATTGTTTTAGAAGTAAATAGTTTCGTTATGTTTAGTTTATAAAGGCTTATTTTGGTACAAATCTTGAAGTGGGCCAACTGAAGTGAGAAGGGGCTCGTATATATATATTTTTTTTTTGGCGTTTCAAGATGCCTGGTAGAAGTTATGAGCAATGGGAGGTGTCTAGCAGTGCTAAATATTACCTTGTAATATTTTACAAAGTATACATAAAAGTCAGCCATGAGAATGAGAATTAACTGGGGCCACATAGAACAAGTATTAACACTTTATGGACTTTCCCTTGCTGTATTATAATATAGTACTTGATACTTTCTTCCATTCAGACAGCTATGGCATACTGCTCACTTTTAAAAACTTCTATCCTGTGTCCATGGGCGCCCATTGGGGGGGGGGGGGGGGGGCATATGCCCCCTTGGATCCTGCTTCAGAGTGAAATACTCCTAATAAGATACCCAATACTTGGGTAAGAAGTGGGGTGAGAGAACATTCCAACATGAATAGTTGTACACCCCCTCCCAGTCTTCAATTGTCACCAACAGGTTGCATTTTTGATCCTGCACAACCTGTAAACCAAACATCCCCCTGGATTTTGCTATATGGGTGGTCATGCCTGTATCCTACCCAGAGAAACTTTGCATATGGGTGTCTGACAGTGAGCTGGCGAAAAGAAGACAAGCAGCAACTTCCCCTCTGAAGAGAGTCCTGGAGACAGTTTAAAGCTTCCAAGTGCAGTACTGTACCTTGACATACAAGGACCTAGTACTGCTCACATCTTTAGGGTGCTGCCATCCCCACTACATTATCCATGCTCAATGCTGTTAGGAGAAGGGCCATCCACCTGACTTAAAAGAACCTTACAACCTGCTCCTGTGCTTTTATGCCTCTTCCAGACATTTTAGAAAACTGGCACTTTCCAACAAAACTGGAAATTTGCTTATGTCCAGCTCATCCCAAAAAAAAATATCTAAAACCAACCCTTACAACTACAGGCCTACAGCTCTCTTTTCTGTTATAAGTAATGTGATGCAAGAGGTGCATAAATCCGGAGTACCTTGAACGTCATGGCATGATTAGTATGAGGTAGTATGGTGGTCTGGCACCAGCCATTCATGACGAACCTTCTAGCTTATGCTATACAACTGTGGCCTAAAATCATTCAATCTTATGGTGAGGCTCATGTTGTTGCTCTTGACATCATGAAAATGTTTGCATATGGGTGGCTGACAGTGAGCGGGAGAAAACAAGACTAGCAGCAACTTCTCCTCTGAAGAGAGACCTGAAGGTTATGACTGCTTGTGGATGCAACAATCTGGTACAGTTTAATTCTTCCAAACACAGTGCTGTACCTTGACATGCAAGGACCTAGTACTGGTCACATGTTTTGGGGTGCTGCCATCCCAACTACATTATCCATGCTCAAAGCTGTTCAGAGAAGGGCTGTCCACCTGATCGGGACCTTTTTCCATTGACTGGCTATCAGCAATCTAGCTCTCTTCTATAGCTATGATCCTCAGAGCTGTCCTGCATCTGAACCATGCTGATACAACTACTCTTTTGTTCCTAGGGTATTGAGATTATCGAATAATCTACCTGAGGTTGAATTTTCCCAGTCCTTCTAACATTGGGCCATGTTGGGATAAATAAAAACAAGTAATAACTATAATATTTACTTGTCTTTTCAAATGCCATATTGTCTTTTATTGATATAAAACCAAATTACATTTCCTGGAATAAATGATTGTTGTCATACTAAATTAATTTTCTTATTTATTTGAGTGCAAAGGTAGACACTGGGACAAAGAAACTGTGGGTTTGCTATCATTTATGGTTAGATTCTACTGTATACATTTATTCAATCCAATTAACTGCATAAAAACACATAATCCAATAATAACTTCATATTTTTATCAATAGAAAGGTGCAATATGTTACACAACAAATAAGAAAGCTTCTTATAAATGAATCAACAACATATTTGTAAATATAAAGCAGGATTTTGTCAAATAAGGTGCAACTGATTGTGACCTTTAAAGATAAAGTGCAAAGAGGGGTGTATGATATTAGATAACCTCCACGGAAAGGCCGTCAGCATATAGTTAATCAAACTTACCCTCATTTTCACTTCGTAGTCTGTAAATCGTTTCTTTCCTACCCCAATGGTTGTAACAGGGTTTACAACGTCAATTTCTAGAAAATTTGCCGGAGCTGCATAAGCGTCGTCCAAGGTTTGTTTCTTCACGTTCAATCTTCGAGTCGCGTCCGTTGTACTGTCCGCTTCTGCCATCATTCTGAAATTCTACCACGATTCAAGATTTAAATTTCCAGGATAGGATGATCTTTTTGTATCTGTATGCACTCGATTATTAAATATGATTAAAGAATTTTTCCTAATACAAATACCAAATCATCGATGACAACCACAAATCCTGATCTGACACTGACAGCACTAACACTGACAGCGACAACTACAAAAAAATAGAGGTGTTGAAAAAGTAAGTATTCGTTACTCGAGTACTCGTTACTCATACATATAGTTGTAGTCACCGTTCTTGGCCGGTCAGAGCAAGACTACCAGTATCCATTTATATATTTCCATCTCCCTCAAACATACTCTTGCAACCAGTGTCTGTTAACATTTGTTTGCTAAGCTCAAAGACATACGTTTTTTAGATGTATATCTCCGTCTCGAAAACTTTGTCGTCACGTATGAGAGCCCTTCAATCATATTTGTCAGAGTGACAACTTACTTGACCACCTTGACATCGGCGTGCAATTTGAGTTGTCCTGTTATCAATCTTCAGTATAAAATTGTACAATGCCCGGAAATACGATCAATGGAGAAGACCGACAGCTCGTGCTAAATTTATCAGAGTATTTCCAGGAGAGAGTAGCAGATGCACTGAAGATTAGTCTGCGCCCATGGTACGGAGACTCGATCGGCTTACTTATTTCATATGACGTTGATGACGTAACCACCAAGAATGGTGACTACAACTATACCCGAAGGCGTATCAATCCAAGCACGAAATGATTACTTTGATTGCTCTGTTTTCCGTATCCGTACCCGGTTCACGTACAATCGTTCATCGTTTTGTGGCGACGCTGGTTTCTGCCATATTAGGTATCACTGTAGCACTGTCGCTCATGCATTAGGGTAGCCAGACATCCCAACTTCAGAGGGAAACCTGGAAACTCCAGATTTAAAAACAATTATCAAATTCTATACCCGCCAATAAAAAATAAATATTGTACCTATTTACACCATGACCCAAATTCGCTCTTATTGTTGTGATCTTGGCAACCTGAAAAGGAATAAGGAGTCGATTGGATTGGAGCAAAGTTCGGCAGTATTATGAGTAAGAAAAGCGACAACAGGGTAACAGCCCTCTGTTCATGAAAACCACAATGATACAAATTATGTCAATTTGATTCGTGTTTACTTGTCCCACATTTTGCTAAACATTTATAATTCAGTATGACTTCGAATAGTATGTATATACTAAGCTTCGCGTAGACTTTTTCATACCGCTACATGCTTTTTTGAAATGCTTCGAAAAGTTACTTGCCATTCCGGATTTCCTTAAGCCCATATATAAAGATCATCTTTCTAACTGAGAGACATGCTTTTTAAGCATTTCTAGTAAATACAAAGTATTTTCAGATTTTAGGCTCATATGAGTCTTATGACCCCCTATCCTATAATAACCCATCTCGTTTTGCATAAAGTTTGAAGATACGATGTTTACATTAAACACGGCAGATTTGAATAAAATTTTGCAAATCGTTATACTCATACTACTCATACTCATAGTAATCAAAGTACTACAATACAATGAAATCTACTTTGTAGAAGAGTAACGATTAGTAACGAGAATCATCAACACTACAACTGATAGCCATCACATTCCAAGCATTCCATCTTAAAGCCACAAACCTTAAATTAAAACTACACTTCTCGCCGATTTTGTTCCGTGGCATAAATAAATAAATTTGTCAAATCGGTATCGTTGACTAATTGCACAAAGACGTGTTCCTGGCCGCCATTTTCATACCTGCAGTCATAGTACAAAGACGTATTCCTATGGACAATTTCCATCTAGCAGTCACACACATTAAAACTAATTCAGTACGTGTTCAATAATTGTAATATTAGTTTAATCATATCAGTAAATTTCCCCAAAATCATTGTAAAGTCTGGTTTTATTGGTGCAAGTTGTTCAAGGGGTTGCGTTCTCAGACAAAAATCGCATCATTGAGTGCAACGTTGTACTTTGCTGGTTTTGCTGGATGAGCAAAAGCTAAAAGTGTTGATGTTCCGAGTTTTTAAACAAGTGCGAGCTTTAAATGGCAATACACTGTGCTCTGCTATCGAATATCTTATTGCAAAACCGGTATTTTGATTGATATCCAAACACAAACTTTCTCCAGAAGTATTTTGCTACTACATTCATACAAATTGATCAATCCTTACGACCCGCCCTTTACTCTAACAAATTTCCTCTAATAATTATAACGTCGGGTTTTATTGATGCAAGTTGTTCAAGGGGGTATTTTAGGCCCGTATCGTCAGTCGTCCCTACAATTGTAGGGCGCCTTTATGGCCTCCTTGATTGTCATAGTTTTCTGCTTCTCCGTGTCAGAACTCTATTTTGAGGTTATATCACAAACATCTATTTGCATCAAATTGTGCTTGCTTTTGAGTTATATCATGTTTTATCAGCCTGAAATTTCCTACAATTTAAAAAGAAAACATATCTTCACAATAGGAGAGCGCTGACGCTGACACGGGACAAGTGTAATTTAGAAATTTTTGAAGGAGAGAAAGGAGGATGACAGTCAAGGAGGCCATAAACGCGCCCTACAATTGTAGGGACGACTGACGATACGGGCCTAAGGCTTCTAGATTACACTTGTCCCGTGTCAGCGTCAGCGCTCTCCTATTGTAAAGATATGTTTTCTTTTTAAACTGTAGGAAATTTCAGGCTGATAAAACATGATATAACTCAAAAGCAAGCACAATTTGATGCAAATAGATGTTTGACTGACATAACCTCAAAATAGAGTTCTGACACGGAGAAGTAAAGTTTGGCAAACGGATCTGCAACATCGGGGTATCGGTGAGGGGAAAGCAAAACATGGCTGGTTTCATTCATAAAATGCCAGCGGCGTGCGGTATTTTATAAAAGTTTGGGATTATCTCATAATTGGTTTAAATTTAGTAAACTATACGTTTATGTTTCACTTTAAATTTGGGAAGTATCTCAATAAGCCATAATGATATGGAGCATTGTCCATAATAATAAATAAAGTCTCGGGTAAACTCAAAAATAGCTGTTCTCTACAGTCTACACCATGTAAAAAAACATTTGAGTTTGTTTCTACACTTCAACAAACGGAAAAATGTCTACTCACTTCCCAAAATTGCCACAATTCAAAAAATCATGATAACTGCGCGATTTAAAACCTAATCTGAAAATCAAGCTAGCGTTTTTGTCAAAGCCGTAAATAAAATATATTTTTCAAATACAAATAGATACTTAACGTGGTTTTTGAACTTTAGATAATATATATATATATATATATATATATATATTATACATCCGTGATCTTATAATATGCTCATTTACTTTAAAAAGTGCCACAAGCCGAAACATGTCCAGAATTAACTTTTCTTTTTTAATCCGCATCTTTCTGGATTCCTATTGTTGCAATTTTGGACTGTTGATGTGGATATTTCTAGAGCATCGGTGTCGCTTAAATAGAAACAAAGAACTTTAAACATATTTCATATATGTTTAACTTATAACCTCTGTAATGAATAATACTTACATTATACAGCATTTCAAAATTACATTTCACCTATTGAATTACCATTGGTGTTCGTCAACTTCATCATTATCATCATCGTCACTGTCGTCATCAGTTTCGCTGTCGTCATCTTGCCCTATAGTTATTATAACTGGTTCCATTTCCTCCATAAATTGATCATTTTCCCAAAATTTATCTTCAATGTCCCTAACATGTTGACAAAATTTCTGCCAATCATTAATGGATATTAAGGACATCGCTTCCTGAGTAACTTCTTTCAGTGCGGTTAAACTGAAGTTTCCAGTGGTATTGCGGCTTCTTATATGAAATTTATGCTTTGCCCAAGCTAATTCTATTGAATAATAAGAAGGTGTTCTTAGAGGAGTATGTCCATGTGATCTTATGATCCGATCAAATACATAATTTTTTTGGTTGTCAGGGGGCTTACGAAGTAAGACCAGATCGAACAAGTAAAATTTTCTCTCAGTTGCCTCATGATTTATGCCTATAAAATATTTTATTGTATAGTTTGATATGTACATGCATGTTTTGAGTCATAAGTACCTTTCATTGTCAACCAGGCCATTATATCTTTTTTCGAAGATGATTTTGTCGGGGTTTTATCTTCCTGGACGGAATGATATGGGGCATTGTCAAATACGATAACCGAATTGGCAGGTATATTCGGGAGGAGTTTTTCGGTGAGCCAGCGTGTGAAATTTTCCCGATTCATCTGACCGTGGTAATCGCCTGTAGCTAATCCCGCCTTAAATATCAAACAGGCATTGTCAACAAATCGATTTTCTGAACCTGCATGCACTATAATGAGTCGACCTAAAATATACAAGACGATTATATAATATGTTACAAATCAGAGTTAAATTTAAGATATATATAGCATTTTTGCTTACCTGTAGAACCTATACTGCTTATTACACCAGAAACAGTTTCGCTCTGCCAGCATTTTTTGAAAGTCAAGTCATTTTCCACCCAGGTTTCGTCCAAATAAACAATATTGTGCCCTTCTTCACGATATCTACGTATCTCACGGATGTATTTGTACCTCCATTGCAATATATTAGGCCTCTATCAAAACTTTTCTTACATTTTGTCATTTGCGCCAAAAAAAAAAAAACATTTGATTTTAATAAACTCCTGTGTGTTTCCCTAGAATAGGGGAAATTTGAGTCTTCTCTCAACTTTTGTAATAACTTCCTAGTTGTCGGGATAACTGTATATTCAAGATAAAATCTGTTTATCAAATGTCTAGTAATCTGAAAATCAAAATCTTCATCTTTCTCAACAAGAGACTGACCCGGTCCTTTTTTCCCGGGACTGGATAACATTTTATTGGGGTATTTTCTAGTCTTTCTTTATCTTCGTTATGAATTTTCCTAACAGAAGATACTCCGAATCCGGTATAAAGGGACACCCTATCAAGCTTACGTTTAAGCAGCAACTTGAGGGAATTGTTTGCCGCTTCCTCATCGCAAACCCTATAAATAATCATCAGAATGTTAGCTTAGCATTTCCTTGTTTTTTATTTATATTCAGACTCAGTCGTCAAAAACTACAATTATTGCATATTATTATTAAAAACCTATAAACATTCGCAATCACTTCTGTTGTTTGGCTATGAAGCGTCTTTCCGCGAGTAAATTGGTTCATTTTAAAAAAATAATACTAAAACGAATAACAATAACAAATAACAAAACACTAAACTATTCAAAAACACACAGCACTAAACATACAAACTTAATAGAACAATAAATAGTTAACAATAATAGTTGTAAAACTCATACACGATCAACGGAGATAAAACCTACGCCACTGGACTTTTCAATAGTATGGATATTCCAAGAAAGGAGCAAAAAATTGTCTGGGACGCTACCCAATAGGGAGTCGAATTTTCTCATGGCGACAAAACATGTGAGGATATCCGCCAATCAGATTCGTTCAGGCGGTGTCCAATATACCTTTCGGGTGGTTGTTGCCAGCTCAACCGATGTCGATAAGATCTTTGGAAAAATGTTTACTTATAATACGATTCAGTAGTAAAAAATAGTTATTAAATACAAATAGAGCTAACAACCCATTAAAATACTCAGTATTTTGAATTATTATTTTTTGGAATTGTGAAAAATCGATTTTCAAATCATTGAAATTACTTCATTACTGCTTTTTTGTAGTTAAATTTGGCAATATCGAATATTTTCGGTCGCATTCCTTTCGCTGTTGCAGATCCGTTTGCCAAACATTAGAAGACTATGACAATCAAGGAGGCCATAAAGGTGCCCTACAATTATTGTAGGGACGACTGACGATACGGGCCTTAGACATGGACGCATAAAATGGGTACACCAATTTTTGTGGGGGAAACTTTTTATTTGACAACAAAGAATAAGAAAACGTGTTTTTTGGGATTCAATCGAAAGTGATGACATGAACGAAAAAACTTTTCATATAAGATTTTTAGGTATTTACGAGACTTACAAAATGAGACCACACTTAAAAATATCGGAGTAATAGCAAAAATGTTATGGCCGAAAAACGAGACAAAATGAAGGTTTTGGAACTTGTAGGTAACGCGACGATAATTTCACGCAACTACTTGAAATTCTTCAAATCCGTAGGATTCATACTTCTTAATAACAACAACAAAATTGGAGTATATTGGTCAAGTAGTCTTTTGAGAATTTCTAATTGTTCATCCCAAACACGTTTTTCGGCCATCACTACTAGTTCATCGAACAATATACAGGGTTCGTTCAAAGAGCATTTAATAGCAAAACACACGTGCTTACCTTGCCGATATGAACCACAAATCATTACGAAAGATAAATGTTATTTTTATATGAAAAACGAAGACTAGGTAAGTTTTTTTGTTCTAAACAAATTCAAACATTTCGTTTTTGTGAGTCTGTACATATGCTCTACGATATTTGAAAAACATACGATAGGTACTATACACATTTCAAAACAAAGCAAATGTGTCTACCGTCTTTTGTTGCGAATTACTCACAAATATGAAATGTTTGAATTTGTGTAGATGAAAAAACGTAACCCATCCTTTTTTGCATAAAAATATCATTTATCTTCCGGAATGGTTTGCGATTCATATCGGCGAGGTAAACTAGTGTATTTTGCTATAAAATGCCCTTTGAACCAACCCTGTATATTGCTCAATAAACTAGTAGTGATGGCCGGAAAACAGGTGTTTTCGGATAAAGAATTAAAACTTCTCGAAAACTACTTGACCAATCTACCACAATTTTGTTGTGGTTATTAAGAAGTACGAGTGCTACGAATTTGAAGAATTTCAAGCATCTGTGAGAAACCCTCGTCGCATTACGAACAAGTGCCAGAACCTGTAGTTTGCCTCAGTTTTCGCCCATTACTTTTTTGCTATTAGTCGGATCTTTTTACGTGTAGTCTCATTTTGTAGGTCTCATAAATACCTTAAAATCTGATATAAAGAGTTTTTCGTTCCTGAAAAGCTGTCGATTGAATCCCAAAAAACACGTTTTCTCATTCTTTGTTGTCGAGTAAAAAGTTTTCCCACAAAAATTGGTGTAACCATTTTATGCGTCCATGTTTTAAATGCCCCCTTGAATAACTTGCACCAGTAAATCCCGACTTTACAATTATTCCGCAAACTAGGGGTATTTTTGTCTAATACGATTAGACTATAATTAGAAGGGCCAGTCAAAATATGCCGAAAGCTTAAAAAAATGTTGTATGATAAAGAATGGTAGGTATGTTTGGAATCATCTCTAGGTTACAATTATTTATAAAATATCTTCTATATCGAAGTTTAAGCATCAACATACATACAGGGTCTTCGAAAAATAGACGGAGATATTTTAGTGTTTTTTTTATACTCCAACTACCACGAAAGCCTAAGGCCTAAACACCCATGGGGCTATAGGAGGATACAGAGGAAAGGGGGGACGCCACACGGACTCTGGCGATGGAACACGTGTGCATGCAACATGCACACATTCTGGCTGTAAACCTTCCTTTCCGCAAAAAGTCCAGAAAAGATGGAATGCAATGAAGATTCCAACTTTTCTGCACAATCACAGAAAGGGGGTTACCATTAGCTTCCGGTAGCTCAGTCGGTGGCATGAAGACATCTACAGGCGTGTAGCTGTGTGTCGACCATGGCATGGCTAGAGGATAGAAGAACAAACAGTACACAAAAATGCAACAGATTTTATTAAACTAGAAAAGCATTTTCATTTCATTTGAGAATTAATATTGTTGAAATTTTAAAGAACAAAATAAAAGATTTAAATTTTTGGCGCTGTTACAAAATTATCCACTTATCTTTCGCTAAGCTGGTCCATTTTGACTGGACTGAAGCGAGGATGGCCAAGGGCTTCAAGTGTAGGTCCCAGTTATGCGGGGTGACCTTATATTTAGTGGCTTCAAAACTAGATGTAGGCGAAGGATGCAGTGAAGTTGAGCTTAAAGGTGATCTTCATTAAGGATGAAGCTGTTAGTGATGGCGCAGCCAAGGCACATGCATGGGTGAAGGCACGGCAAAGTGATAGGCCAAGGAATAGGTAAGCCAAAGTATGGATGAAGGCAAAGTCAAAGTCAAAGACAAAGGAAGGCCAAGTCAAAGACAAAGGGGGTGGCCCCAATCATTTTATCCTATTCAGACACACATTTTCCAAAATGCTAGCACATGGTGCTATATGACCTCATGCTACAGAGAACAAAATTCTCAGTTCTTGTTAGATCGGCGGCTGAAGTGAAAAGAAAGCGCGAGGAAGATCACAGATCAGGAACTCAACACGTGGATGTTATTGCCCGCGTCAAGCGCGCTCCAAGCGGAAATTTTTCCAAATAAAAAAGCTAGAGATGGGATTAATGAGTTGCGATTCTGAAATGAAAATCGAGAAGTGATTTAATAAATACAATCGGACGGTGAAACCGTTACACGCGCCACTACTTAACAAAAAAAAATGCGAAGAAGCATTCAAGAATTTTTTTTAACAAGGAAATTAAAAGTTATCACGGAAGGACAAATGTACAACCATTCGACCAGATAACAAGTAGCAAAAGTAAGGTAGAAACAAAAATGTTAGAAGAGAATTGGAAGAAAAAGGGATAGCCTCAAGTCTACCAAACAAGAGGGATGGTTATAGCACCAACTCGCTGAAAAGTACAGTGAAGTTGCACTTAAAAAAAACTATCATCGTATGATGAACAACCCAAAACATAAAACATCGTCACACCTAGGACGAGAAAAATAATAAACCAAAAGCTTCAGCAGTAGTCCAAGCACGAAGTGAGGAATCACAATGGCATCCAAAATGCACGACTGACAACTAAAAACTTCAAAACTAAGTAAGTACCTAAACCATAAGAGGTACTAAAAATATAAGAGACATTCATGAAATATTGAAGTAAGATTTTCAAAGTCAAAATATAGCTTACGTTCAATCAGTGAAATAAAATTCAAGAGTAAGTTCAATCAAAATTTTCGGGTCATGTGACAGCATAAGAACCAGACCAAAAAAAATTCTGAAGTTCAATATAGAAAAGAGCAAAACAAATTTCCAAAAAAAAACTAAGTGCAACACAAGTGCAACTGTAAATCTAATAGTATTAAAATTATAAAGTGAATGGAAATATCAAAGCTATATGAGCATGACTTTATAAAGAATTCTCAAAAATGAGAAACGAAGTGAGCATATGTAAAATGCAAAATAGCGAAACGAAAATCACAAGATATTTTAATAAATCATGATACATGAGAGTAATGCCGCAAGCAAAAATTGCATGCAAAAGTCTACGATATATATAGGTGCAAAATTGGAGTTATAAAAAAACAATCAAGTGAACAAGAAATAGAAATAAATATGATAGGTAAGAATTCGAATTTTGATTTAAAGCAAAAGTATGAGAGAAAGACAAGTTTCTAGGGACACCATAGGTGCACTCCAAAACCCTAGACAAGAATGTCTATAGTCTATGGAATATTCTCATGTAGATCACTGATATCATCAGCGCACTTCAAAGTCTACACTGAGAATAACCATATCATTGTAAAATGAAAGTTAAGTTCAAATATGAAATATTACAAGATTAGAAAAACTATAATAATTTACCAGTATAAAGTATGAAAAGAGAATTACTATACTGAATCAATAAGAATTGGCTATTACTTCAAGTCAAGACAGAAATTGAAAGAAATAAGAAGTCGCAAAAAAAACTATGAGAGCAGACTATCAAAACAAATGCAATAATGCAAAAGCAAAATCACCAGATATTTCAAAATCTATAGCGAAACATGAAAGCAATGTCGCAACCAAGCTCAACACTTAGCAACACGCACAAATGTGCACAAAGGCTGAAAGCATATATGAAAAATCTCAAGAAGGAATTGACAATTACTTCAAATCAAATTGAACTGATTGAATTGAACTGAGACATAAATTACTATATCAAAAGTGAGTTTTACGCCAGAGGTTTCAAGAGTTTATCAATACGCACAGATTTGCAACTAGGCGGAAAGCATATATGACAAGTCTCAAGAAGAAAATAAAATGCATATGAAGAAAACACTTTCAATTAAAGAAACTGTGGATAGTACAAGACCCTCAAAGGCATACACCGCAACGAATCTATGTAACTATCCAGACTACAAAATACTGTCAAAGTTCAAAACCACTCAAAAATATGTGAACAAACATTAAAAGTTTGAACCAAAAATCAATGTAAGTCTGTGCTCTCGAAGAAAGTTATAATGAATTCAAAAAGAGGGTACTATCAAAAACTTCAAAAGTAATAGACTTCAAAAATAGAGGTACGTGAGTATGTAAAAGAAATTCAGAAAATATACGCATAAAAACATTATAAAATATTATACACAGTATTTGTCACATGATTTTGATCGGGAATGCAATTTAAATTTTGAGTACACTCAGAAAAATGAAATATTCAAAAGATGAAGTATACACATTAAATTGGAATCAGAAAAATAATTATGACTTGTACATTTTGTAAATGGTGGACTGACGTAATAGTTCAAAAGGTTGAAAGAACAACGATGACAAATGTCCAAAGTAAATATTCACCTGCCTTTTACAGGAAATTAGCTTAACAATTATCAAAGGAAATTCTTATCCGTTCGCATCTGTACTAGGAAATAAATATAGGAAAACCTACTCGCTCCAATGTACAAATCGAAAAACTCGCCCCCTTCGATTGAGCGGAAATATGAGGATTGGACTGATTGTAATATTTCAAAAGGTTGAAAGATCAACGATGTTAAATGTCCAAAGTAAACAATCAGCTGGCTCTTACTGCAAATAAGTTTAATCATTATCAAAGGAAATTCTTGTCCGTTCGCATCTGTACTAGGAAATAAATATAGGAAAACCTACTCGCTCCAATGTACAGATTGAAAAACTCGCCCCCTTCGATTGAGCGGAAATATGAGTATTATTAAAAATGATAATGATTAAGCAAAAATTATTTATCTGAATTTTAGAATATCAGAGTATATAAAGCATAATAATACACAAAAGCAAAAGTTAATCGCTGTCCGAATCAGAACTCTCACTCATTACATCATTACGCAAAACATCAATACCATTGCCATGATCAACATTCAACGTATTATCAGGTTTCAAGTCTTTCATATGAAAATCTCCCAAGATATTACCATGGAAATTAAAGTTAAAAACCTGAATACGTCAATAAATGACAAGGATCCAAAACAGTATAAAAAACTAACAATACAAACAGAAAGTTTCAATACAAAAACACTAGCAGCCAAGTCTTAAAAAAATTATTTTATATCTGACATACATTAAAAAAGTACAGAGACGTTCAAGTCCTGTAAATCCAATGGAAAATCAGACACCAATGTTCCAATTCCCCCCCAAACAAGAGACAAAATTACTACAATAGTTACTGAGGAACGTATAATACATATTTCAACAACAAGTTGAAATTTAATTATCATAAATGCGTATGTGTGTCTTTGTATAGGTAAAAATGATTGAATAGGAGTCACCCCCCCATTGAAAAGTAGCAAAAATATAGTCAAGAAAAACATCACAAAGTCAAAGACAAAGGAAGGCCAAGTCAAAGACAAAGGGAAAGGGGGTGGCCCCAATCATTTTATCCTATTCAGACACACATTTTACAAAATGCTAGCACATGGTGCTATATGACCTCATGCTACAGAGAACAAAACTCTCAGTTCTTGTTAGATCGGCGGCTGAAGTGAAAAGAAAGCGCGAGGAAGATCACAGATCAGGAACTCAACACGTGGATGTTATTGCCCGCATCAAGCGCGCTCCAAGCGGAAATTTTTCCGAGTAAAAAAGCTAGAGATGGGATTAATGAGTTGCGATTCTGAAATGAAAATCGAGAAGTGATTTAATAAATAGAATCGGACGGTGAAACCGTTACACGCCTACGAGATCCGCCAGGTGGTACCTCCGCGTTCGACAGTCAGAGACCGTCTACCACCTACGGACAATCACAACATCCATAGCCAATAGAAAAAAATCTCCTGGGACGGGATTCGAACACGCACAGCGCACGGCGACTGATCAGGAGACCGAAGAGTCTACTACTGCGGCCACCGCTGCTGCCTTGTTAAAAAATATGAAAAAAGTTCCTATAAAGATGGGTCCGGAAATGCAGTTTTTAAGATACAGAGTGATACATTCAAGAAAAAATTGTTTTATTAATATCTTAAAAAATATTTGGCAATATTATTTTTTTTATTAAGAGGCTAATTTAGCTCTGAACAAATTAAATTTATTAGGTTCAGTGGCGTCCCGGGGGCATCTTATCAAATATTATTGGCAAAAAATGTACGCTACTGCCTTTTTTTGACTTTAATATTTGTTCTGATTAAGCATTTAAAAATACAGCTTCTCACACAAGTGGCTTGGAAAACAAGAATAAAAAAGCCTCTTAATAAATAATATTGCCAAATTTCAACAAAATCGAGTACCTAAATATTTTTAAGATATAAAAAAAAATAAATTTGTCACCATGTACCTTGGAAATACTGCATTTCTGGACTGATGCTTATAGTAAGTCTTCTTCATATTTCTTAACAACGGATTACCCTCTAAAATATCTCAGTCTATTTTTCGAACACCCTGTATATTAGGCTTTATATGATTTTCATAGTGGGTTAAAACTAAAAACACATCAAGAATCATTGTATTTATTATATTATATATATTATTATACTGTGATTACAAAAAATAGTTAATACAATGTTAAAATGCAGTTTTTGAACAAACTGAAACAGACAATATTTAAATGGCTATGACTAGAAAACATATACCTACATCGATTGCTAGGAATAAGAATGTTAAACTTGCCAAATGTAAATTTGGCTTGTCAGAAATTAAATACTTGAGTCATACAATTTCTTCCAAACGTAAAGAGGCAGATCAGTGAAAATGGATATGCCGAATCTTTCAACAAAGATTGCTGGGTATGCTCACATACCTATCTCAGTAAATTAATCAAAAATTACTCTGATAAAGCTGAACCTCTGAGAGAGCTCTTAAAAAATTAAATTATTTTGTTGGAATAAGGAACAAGAAAATGCTTTCCAAAGTTTCAAGCAAGTACTTACTAGTACACCAGTGTTAAAAATTTTTATTACAAAAGAAAGTACAATTTTAGTAGATGTAAGCAGGAGTAGTAGCTTGTTTCATACAAGATGGACGTCCATGCGTTTATGCTTCAAAATCAATGACAGATAGGTACACAAGTCAGAATTTATTATAAGTCATTTGCGTTGGTTTGAATAAGTTCTATCTATATGTGTATGAAAGAAAAGTCAGTGTAGAGACAGACCGTTATTTTCTATATACAAGAAACTATTGAATAAATGCCCTAGTCGGTTACTGCGTACACATACAAAAATTTGAATTTTTGTTAGCAAAAATTACATATTTATATACAAAAACTGATAAAAATGACCACCTCCACTAACGTGAAAGGCTCGTAGGCTGCCAAACCCCCTCTCATTGAGTTTCGTCTACCGAATTATATTTTCTTTCTCATTGGATTTTCAGCAAAAAACTTTCGGAGGCTGTACTCGTATAGCTGTTCTCATCAATAAACTTAAAAGTTTGTTGAATTACTGTGAAAAATACTTTACATACTACTTATTCATGTGTCAAATATTGAAATTGAATCATTATTGAATGTAATTCAGAAGGAAAAAGCAAGGCTATATTCGGAAAAGTTTGACGTTCTAGAAAGAGAAAATTAGTCATAATTTCAGCTGGACGCAGCAACTTCGACAGTCTTCGGTTCATGTAATTTTACCTATTATGATTTTTTCATATTATGGAAACTAATGCTTTCCAATGAAAGAAGGATCAAGAAAAAGGAAAAGTTGACAAAACCCTAATATTTACAATTTTTCTGATCTCGATTTGAGATATGATCTGCCAATCCAGGTCGTGGAATGTTAGTTTTGTTCAATTTACAAAGTATCAGTTATTCTTACAGGATGATATTTGATGTTCTTCTAAAAAACTACGGCATATCATACTCGTATGTATATCTTTATCATAGATACGAACAGTGATATCTACGATTAATGATGTGGCGGCCAAGGCCTTGGAGGCCGAGGCCTAGGATGAGGTGGCCGAGGCCTGGGATGAGGAGGCCAAGGTCTAGGATTAGGTGGCCATGGTCTAGGATGGGGTGGCCAAGGTCTAGGATGTGGTGGACTATGAGTAGGTCTCTGTGTTGGCTCAGGTGGCCATGGTCGTCTTGTAGGTGTCGGCTTTGCAGTTGGCTTAGGTGGCCAGGTTGGTCGAGGTGACGACGGCCTATCGGTAGGTTTCCTAGTCGGCCTTGCTGTTGGTTTGTGTGTAGGATGTATAGTTGGTTTGTGTGTGGGTTTCCTAGTCGGCCTCGTTGTTGGTTTGTGTGTAGGATGTATAGTGGGCTTGTGTGTGGGTTTCCTAGTCGGCCTTGTTATTGGTTTGTGTGTAGGATCTATAGTTGGTTTGTGTGTGGGTTTTCTAGTCGGCCTTGGAGTTGGTTTGGGTGTAGGATGTATAGTTGGTTTGTGTGTGGGTTTCCTAGTCGGCATCTTTGTTGGTTTTTGTGTAGGATGTATAGTTGGCTTATGTGTGGGTTTCCTAGTCGGCCTTTGCGTTGGTTTATGTGTGGGTTTCCTAGTCGGCCTCTTTGTTGGTTTGTGTGTGGGATGTATTGTTGGCTTGTGAGTGGGTTTCCTAGTCGGCCTCGTTGTTGGTTTGTGTGTAGGATGTATAGTTGGTTTGTGTGTAGGATGTATAGTTGGTTTGTGTGTGGGTTTTCTAGTCGGCCTTGGAGTTGGTTTTTGTGTAGGATGTATAGTTGGTTTGTGTGTGGGTTTCCTAGTCGGCCTTGGTGTTGGATTGTGTGTTGGATGTATAGTTGGTTTGTGTGTGGGTTTCTTAGATGGCCTTGATGATGGTTTGTGTGTGGGTTTCCTAGTCGACGTTGGAGTTGGTTTGTGTGTAGGATGTATAGTTGGTTTGTGTGTGGGCTTCTTAGTTGTCGTTGATGCTGGTTTGTGTGTAGGATGTACAGTGGGTTTTGCTGTAGGACGTTTGGTCGGTGTTATAGTTGGCGCCGGTGTTGGTTTGGCTGTAGGATAAGTAGTTGATTTGTGTGTTGGTTGCCTTGTTGATGTTTCTGTAGGGCTTTTGGTCGGTGTTATAGTTGACCTTGGTGTTGGTTTGTGTGTGGGGTGTATGGTTGGCGCATGTGTGGGTTGGATAGTTGGCTTCTTTGTGGGTTTCCTAGTCGGCTTTGGTGTAGGTTGCTTAGTCGGCGCTGCAGTTGGTCGTTTTGTCGGCTTAGTTGGCCTTGACATTGGGCTCTCAGTAGGCTTCTTCGTTGATGACGTGGATGTGGATGGCGTTGGACTTAATGTTGATTCTGTTGTTGGTTTAGGTGATGGCTTTGTTGAAGGTGTTGGTTTGGTGATGGGTGCAGATGTTGGAGTTATAGCTGAGGTTGTAGAACTTTGAGTTGGTGATTTAGTAACTGTAGTTGGTAAGTCTGTCGATGCTGTTGTAGGGCTGTAAGTAAGATGTGTGGAACTTGTAGAAGGATGCGTAGTAGTCCTACATCCAGCGCGGTCAGGGTAGTCACAGACATGCTTAATGGGGTTGAAATCCAATCCTGGTGGGCAGGTCATCAGATATGGTGTACCGTTGGAGCATTGATAATATAGCGAGCAATTTACCTCGTGAGGAAAGAAGGTTGGAGTTCCATGGTCAGTGCTTGGACAAGTAGCTGGAAGAATAATGAAATTTTTGTGAGTAACTTCAACATTAAATATGTCGAACAGATAGATGATGAATGAATGTTCTTTGGAGGGAGATAGCAGTCATACTGATGTATTAGTTTGGTGATTATAATTGTTTTTAACATAGTACTGGCATTTAGCAAAAAATGTAGATGTATTGTTGTATTGTTTCTAGAAAGTTTGGACCAGTAGTAGCAGTGGTGGTGGAGAGACGAAGCCTGTCAACTAGGACACCGTCTTTTTTTGCCTAATGCCTACCCTATAGTACGAAAACTGTACTACTTCACGTCCCATCTATTAGTAATTGCTCATTGAATAAGCCAGCTCCATCGACGCGATGAACCATTGATTCATCTATGACGATAATCAATAGATGGCACCTCTGTTGATCTTGCACCGATGTGCTGCGTAATATAGACAACACGAAATTCACTTCCGAGGTGGAGATTCGGACCCGCGAGCCTCCTATGCCTGGATGCAATTTAACTTTTCAATCCTGATATATTTCGTAAAAGATGAAGCCGCGGTGCCAATATGTTACATCAGAAAATGTTCGCACTGGCTTATACGATAGGTTAGGTTACTGTTAAACCCAAGAAGGAGGTCTGTTCGAACATCTAATTTAATATTTTGTTTTCATCTTGATTAGAATATTTATTTCAATTATGATGCGACTTAGTGTTTTAATTTATTTTAGAATTATCTTTGATTTCCAGTGACGGTGATAAAATGAACACATCTTGAGTTATTGTTACATTTTGCGACAGCGAACGGTTGGAAAATGTCACAAATACCATTACGCGATACAAATGTTCACTACCTGCGTACACCATTCGAAGCAGGATAGCACTGCCAAATGAGTGCTAGATGGGTACTGAGAAAAGTCGCTCATCTATCATCATGGGAAACCTTGCCTTGGAATGCACGAGATGCGGTGTTGCCAAGCGAACCAGTGATGAAATATTGAAGAATTTGCGGCGATCTTGACCTTTCAGTTCGACTTAAAATGAAGCGCGATCCGGGATCGATCCTAAACAGATTCGACACAATTCACAATTCCAAAATGTGTACGCTCAAAATAAAATCATTATTTTGGCATAGAGAATAAACTAAAACATGCATCTTAATTCAAGGAACTGGTGTAACATATTGGTAACGCTGCAGATTGCTGCGTCAGCGTTGCTAGGCAAAGCGGTGATGACCTTCGCTATTCAGCCGGCTTCTCTTTCTAACATATGGGTCTATGCACACTTCTCTCTCGTACACATAGAACTCAACCCGTCAGACAAATTTGGTTTTTAATGTATACAGAAATTAGAAGGTATTAGAGCGCTTCCGCGAAATTCGAAAAAATTGCGTCGAGTAGATTTACTCTGTACTTCCCAGGCAATTCTGGACAAATAATCTTTGTTTGCCGGCCATAAAAATCATTGTAAGGCCGTAAGGTACAATTACTATCAGTGAAAAAAACATTGTTTGTCAAAAATTGAAATTATGGGCTTTAAAAACACATTATAGTATCTGAATCATGTTTCTTACGTTCTGGTAGATTTACAATTGGTTGGCTATAGAAACCCTTATAGTTGGTCATGTGATTGAATGAATATGATTGGAGAAAAAGTATTTTCCGGTCATTTTATAATTTCATATTTCAAATAATCGAGGACAACCTTCGAACGTCGTGGTATTATTTGCTTGAGGAACAGGTACTAAAAATATATGAAATTTTTCATTTCACTAAATGTCTTCATATTTCTAGAAGACTGATTAACGTCTATTCGTTATCTTACCCCTGAATAACTAGGTACAGCGTTAATGTTGTCACCCTATCCGATTATTTATATTTAATAAATTATATTGCTGTTGCACTCACTATGTTGACACTTTTTTAAGGAGGTCGTAAATATACTAAGTGACATATAAATCCGAACACCCAGTTTAAATGGTTTTATTTTATTAAAATTTTGTATAAGTACTTAATGAAGCATAATAAGTAAATGATAAAAATTTCAAAATGATTATTGCACTTAAAGCAGTGCCCTTTGACCTTTAATAATGTGTGGATGCACCCTGATGTGCTACACATTCTCCAACGCGCCTACGCATGCTTCTGATCAGGTGGTCAATGTCCTCCTATGGTATCTCATTCCAGGCAACCACCAACTCCTCTCGAAGTGCTTCTAGAGTCTGAGGAGGACGTTGCAAATTGAGCAATCTCCTACCCATCATATCCCACAGGTGCTCAATTGAGGATAAGTCGGGAGATCTTGGTGGCCATGGTAACAATGTGACATCATTATGTTGAAAGAAGTCTATTGTGACTCTTGCAACATGTGGTAGGGCATTATCTTGTTGGAAAGTTGGATCTGCCAGGGTGTCAAGATAGGGTGAAAGATGGGGTTCTAGAACTCCGTGGATATAACGCTGCGCGTTCATGTTACCTCTGATGAAGATTAAAGGTGACCTGGAACCATAAGCTATAGCACCCCAAACCATAACTCCAACAGTGTGATGAACATGTCTTTCAACAAAAAACTGTGGATTCTTCCTTTCACCACGTCGCCTTCTAACCCTGGCACGACCATCGTGCATGCCTAAACAAAATCGAGACTCGTCACTAAAGACAATACTGTTCCATTCCTGATCCCAGAGTGACTGTTGTCTGCACCACTCAAGGCGATTACGTCGGTGTTCTCGAGTTAAAGGGAGGACCCAGTGTGGCCGGTATGAAAACAAGACAAAACTTCTCATTCGTCGGTAAACACTTCGCATGCCAATAGGTCTTCCGTGTTCTGCAAACCATTCATTTGCAATGGACCTGGTAGTGGAGAAACGGTCCCTTAAGGCCAATAATCTTAGGCGGCGATCTTCACGGTCTGTTGTTCTACGGCGGCGTCCAGTGCCCCTTGCTCTTTGCGTACGGCCTTCTCGAAGCCATGCCTGACAACACCTAACCACAGTGTCTACACTTCTTTGCACTCTAACTGCAATTGCCCGAAAAGAAAGTCCAGCTTCCCGAAGTCCCACTATACGGCCCCTATCAAACTCACTAAGTTGACGAAATGGTACAGGTCTCCGTACTCTAGGCATCGTAACCGATCGTAAAGGATGTCAAGAACTAAAATCCGCCAACGTTGATTCTTTACTGCGGCTGAAATATTCATTTTTAGAGCGTTAGTGAATTAAAAAAAAGCAGTATAAAAACCGGAATGTCCATCTGATAAGGCTGAAAATTTTTATCACTTGTTATTTACAGTAAGATAAATACCTACATTCACCAACTTTTATTAAAACAAAACTATTTAAACTGGGTGTTCGGATTTATATGTCACTTAGTATAGAATTAGTTGTGTCAGACTCAGAACATTGATAGTACATTTTACTGGTGATTTCAACTTTAGATTTATTCTATCAGCAGTAGAATAAAATGTAAATAATTGTCTAGAGTTAAACTGAAGTACATCGAATTTGGTACGCGATAAAAGATCTGAACAATCAATAACATCATACATCAATTTATATAGAACTGAAAAGGATGACCGTGTCCGTCTGAGCTCCAAACTTTCAATGTCAAAAAGGCTTAGTAAAAGATTGTACTTAGTTCCTTGTTATGGATATGTATGGTTCTTTTTAAACACTAGATATTTCAAAAACTTCCTTTGTAGTTTTTCCAGTCTCTCCTTGCGACACTGATACTATGGGTTCCAGACATTCGAATAGTACTCCAGTTTAGAACGTACATAAGAAAAAAAATATTTCAGTGCTGCTTCACTATAAATGGTCGACAATTGCTAACGATGAGTCCATACATTTTGTTTGCTTCAGCAATTTTGTTATCAATATGGTTAATGAAACTGATTTGTGAATCGAATAACACTCCTAGATATTTAGTGGTTAAATGACGCTAAAAAAAACTATCAATGTTGTAATTAAACAAAATTGGTGCTTTTTTCCTAGAGAAAGTGACTACTTCACACTTTGCAACATTCAGTGACAGTCTATTATTAATACACTCAATAATACACCTAGATATCTAGTGTTTAAATGATCGACAATTTCTAACGATGATTCCATACATTTTGTTTGCTTCAGCAATTTTGTTATCAATAAGATTAATGAAACTGATTTGTGAATCGAATAATACTCCTAGATATTTAGTGTTTAAATGACGCAAAAAAAACTATCAATGTTGTAATTAAACAAAATTGGTGCTTTTTTCCTAGAGACAGTGACTACTTCACACTTTGCAACATTCAGTGATAGTCTATTATTAATACACCATAACTGAACTTTGTTGAGCATGATCTGTAACCTATCACAATCTCCTATAGACTTTAAGCTCGTCAGCATAAAACAATTTTCGCGTTTCAATTAAATTATCCAAATCATTAATGATTGCCTTCGAATTTCATATGTTTCGTCTTATAAAAACCCCTATAAAGTTTCATTATGGTTGTTAATGGATTCATCTTAGAGCCTAAGCGGTTGAGTTTATTTAAACTTGCCAAACACATATGTAGGTACGCCACCTTGTATACCTGTAAATAAGATTTTCTGGCGCTTCTATAGATCTAAACGCATGTACTACCTTGAAATGCTAAAGAAAACATGTACTTACGCACTCCTAAAGCAATAGCCAATGTCCAGGCAGCAGTCAAAAGAAAACGTTTCCACATTTTCTTTCATTGATGACGTATCTGCCCACATACGTTTTACTTGTATCACAAGTAGAAAGTATTCAATTTAAAATATCGTTGTATATTTATATATCACCAAATCTCAAAATACATGACCGATAAGGGACACAATAATAACCACTTTTACTATTTGAAATCAGGTATCTCCTCGCAAATACATATCAATGATGTTGACTAATCATCATAGGAATCACTATAGTGTGGAATAGTCGAAATGAATAAATTTGTTACCTCAATCAAACATTTGGTTCTCCCTGAAGTTGCACGCCTATGCAGGGGAAGGGAATGAAAACGACTGAAGTGAAACTTTTCCGCAATGTTTACAATTTTGGCGACAGTAAATGTTTTTGGTGGTATCATTTGATCTTATTGCTTCCTAATAATAAGTTCAAATTGGCGTTGTCATGTGGCTGGAGTATTTGCCGCGCTTGATCGAAAATCTCGAATACCATCGATCCTATGTAAAAGCTTCTAATAATACATATATAATTTTGTAAGGATTAAATTCATCATTATGCTTCTGAAAGATTTCCCAACAGGTTACGAGAACGTGCCAACATACAACATGTTTTCAAGTGGTGATAACTCTAGACGTCATTATCTATGATCAATAATACCATTTTAGAGTGAATCCATTTTTTACTGCGACACGTAGGTGTGGAAAATGTAAAATTTTCGATATGTTATGATTTTAATGGAAATGGAGTGATGGTACCACATCTTCTCCTTCCAGTGAAATTGCTGCAACTGTTACTGAAGTTACTCAGTGACAAAATCGCCAATAGACAGATTAATGGGAGTGAATGACTTGATCTTCATAATGAAAACGTACCAAATAAACAAAAAATTGTGTTTAAGTTTTACTTTAGTTGTGCAAATTTTAATCCTTTCTGTAATTATATTAATGAATTTTTGCATTGGTCCTTCTAAGTCATGGTAGACATCAGGCCATAGCTCATTGATGAAAGCTTTCTCAAGTTTACCATAATCTAAGAAATATTTATATTTAAGACTTCTGTCGCATTTTGGTTCAGATTTCACACAACATTGGAATATAATAGGATAGTAATCAGATGTAGGTATTTCCAAAATTCCGCTACATAACATAGAGATGTGTTTGACCTGACAAAAATGTGGTATATGGATGTTTCTGTTTAGTTACTGACCCTTGCATATCTTTGAGAAAATGTGACAGAAAGAAAATTTGTTGAGGTGCAAGACCGCATCTGGATGCTTGTGTGTATTCTTTTGCTGGTATATATACTCAGTGGCATTAGAAGTGTTACACTCAGAAAAAATAATTTCTTCAACTTGATCTTTTGGCAATGAGAAAGTGTTACATCAAGAATGAAACGATAACATTCTCACGAAATTGACAAGTAATAAGAAAGCTGAATACACTCCTGTATATGTCTAGGCATCAACTAAATGAGACGATCGATGTCTGGTTGTGGCACCTCATTCCAAGCAACTCGAACTTCGTGGGTTAGCTGTGGCAGATTCTCTGGCGGATGGTGCAAAGTGGATAGTCTCCACCCTATCATATCCCACACATGTTCGATGGGATTTAAATCCAGTGGACAGGTTTGCCACGGCAACACATTGACGCCTGCTTCTTGAAGAAAGTCCGTAGTATGACGAGCAATATGGGGACGTGCGTTGTCTTCCTGAAAAAGGACGAGTGGACGGCAGTAAAGTGGTTAGTAGGGCATCATCAACATAACGCGCAGCAGTCATATTGCCTTGAACAAAGAGAATGGGGTCAACAGTTTTGTGTCCTCTCAACAGCAACTTCAATATCACGCTCTTCTCCATGGCGGCGTCTTACCCTTCTACGACCATATTGCGTACCTAGACAGCGATTCGTCGCTGAAGATGACGTTATGCCATTCTGCCTCCCAATGTTTCCGTTCCCTGCTCCAGTTCAAATGTTGACGACAGTGGTCTACAGTCAGGGGAAGCACGGTTCGAAAAAAGTGCAAAAGCTGGAATGCGGCGATAGAGTGCACGCGTAGTAACAGGCCTACCTGCTTCTCCAAACCATTGGTCAGCGATTTGACGCATAGTAGCAAAACGGTCTCGTAAGGCTAGTTGCCCGAAGCGCCTATCTTGACGCTCTGTGGTACTCTTTGGTGGACCAGTTGGCCTTCTTCGTGTTCCTTTACCTTCTTCTATCCACATACGACATTACCGTCATTCCAGTACAATTAACACGGCGGCCAATTTCGCGATAGGACAAACCAGCATTTCGATAGGTAATAATTCTACCCCTGTCAAAGTCGCTTACATGATAATAATTGACCGTCTCCGAACTCGAGGCATTTTGTTATGTCTAACACTAGTAAATGAAAGGGCAATAACAAAAAATACCTGTACCACTCAGCAGGGGCGGCTGGCCCTTAAGTTCTGCAGAGCTGCAGAACTGCCAAAACTTTTGTCTTAACAGAAAAAAGTAGTAGTAATTTGATCATTATTTATTTTCCATGTTATCACACAAATAGAAACAATACCGGCCTGCCACCGCAAGACACGGCATCGAGTCTGTTTTGCAGCATTATAATCGACCAATTCTGTACTTGTCATTTTCGTCGCGACCGCAGCGTAACATTATTCATGGGCCACTTAAAAAGGGTATATGCACTACTTCGACACAAGCCGCACGCGCTTGCTTTTGTCTCTCTCTGCAAAATCAAATGCGCGATTTAAGCATAAGCATGTGCTGCAATTTATGGAGATCCGTACAGATCTAATGCGAAGTACGATATCTGATTGGTCGGTCGGTGCTCGGTCCTCGGTATCGGCATATTGGTCTTGTCGCGTGACGTGGCTTAAAATTTGAATGCGAAAAAATTTTTATTCAGGTATTTTGGGTGTTACGTGACGTTGAGTGACTAGTGACTCACTGACTGACGGTGGCTGTCTAGAAGAGTAGTGCAAGACAATGGATGTGGTTTACAGACTTATCAGCGTGAAACGATTCTAGAAATACACATTTGAAGAAAAAATTGAGCTGAAGGTGTGAGGTCGACCGCTACCGGACATATTTATAGAAACACAGGGCGTTAGTCGGGGCAAGGGCTATACGCAGCATTTTAGCAGGGAGATTTAACCAGAAATGACTGGATTTGTGGGTGCAACAGGAAAATGCCCTTTTCTGCTTTCCTTGCATACTTTTCGGGGGTGACAAAGCTTGGTCGGAGGTGGGTGTTACAGATTTAGTGTACCTGAGTGAAAAAATTAAGAAGCATGAAAACTTTAAAACACGTCTTCATAATTGGATTGAATTGGCTTTATTGGGAACTGTTAACATCAGAGCTCAGTTAGATTCATCATATTGGAGAAATATACAACAGCATAATGATACCGTTACAAAAAACAGGTACGTTCTATCAAAAATAAACCGAGAGCTCCCAAAACCTGGGAATATTTCGTGGACTGATTAATTTTTCTGCTGAGCTTGATACAACCTAAAGCGAACACATAAAAAATGCTACAATATTTAAAGGAACTTCGAAAGAAATACAAAGCGATCTACTGGATTGTATTCTTGAAGTTTGTCATGAAGAAATAAAAAACAGATTAACAGAGCCTCGTATTTGGCGAGAATAGCAGATGAAACAACGGACATTTCGGGGAAAATCCAACTGGTAACAATTTTCAGATACGTATTTAACGGCGAACCAGTAGAACGTTTTTGGAATTATATGAATCCCAAAAAATGTGACGCTGATACTCTCACAAGATATATTTTGAGCGTGGTAGAACCATTAATAAGAAATTTCCCTAACAAACTGATTTCACAAAGCTATGATGGGGCCGCGGTAATGAGCGGACATAATGCTGGAGTATAGGCAAAAATTAAACAAAGATATCCATTTGCTCACTATGTGCATTGCTATGCGCATCAGTTAAACCTGATTATGTCCCAAGCTGCTTCCGCAAATGATCAAGTTCGGGTGTTCTTTGGGGATTTGAAAGATATTCCGGGATTTTTTAATAATTCTCCTTAACGCGTAGAGGTACTGAACAGAATTGTGGGGAAAAAATTCCACAAGGAGCAACAACTCGTTGGAATTTTAATATTGTTGTCTAAATAATTCCTAACTTGTCTGTAGTAGTATGGTGGAGCACCATCTTGCTGGAATACAATATCAGTATCAAATTCATTAGGATTCGCTTTGTTGAGCCGGTTAAGGTTTGTTCGAGGATTAGAGGCCCCACAAAATGATTTCCCAATATCCCAGCCCAAACGTTAATTTTTTGTGGAGTTTCTCGGAAGACGTGGGGATTGGTGTCACTCCAATAACGACAATTTTGTCTATGTACATTAGCATTTTTAAAAAATGTACATTCATCACTAAAACAAATATTTTGGATATAGGTAGGATGCCGTGCAATGGTTTCCGTCATAGTCTCGATCAGGGTCATCTTCAGTTAGCTGATGTACTATTTGAATTTTGTATGCGTGATACTTATTCTTTTTCAAAAGTCCCCATACAGTAGTAGGACAAACCTTACATACATTCGCGATGGAGGAATCAGACTGTTGGGGATTTACTATGATCTCACCAATTATTTGAACTTGCTTTTCTTCCGGGATGACCTGGGGGCTTTTTGTTGTTTACACTACCAGTAGCTGTAAATTTAGATACACGTTTCTTTAAATATTTTCTACAGATAGGACGATTCGGGAAACGATCATTAAAAATCCTTTCGGTTTCGTGAAAGTTACGCGTCGCACCATAAATAAAAATCGCTTTTGGTTTTTGACCCGAGCGTTTGTGAGCCGAGGACATCACAGCTGCGCCTAGAGCCGTAACTGGAAGAAGACCAGTGTCCAGATAAGTGTAGGTTTAGGCGTTAAAATAATTGTAAAGTCTTCATGCGTGTACCACGGTAAACGTTTTGCAGGGTTGATTATCACGGTCTAATAATTATATTGTGCGGTAGTTTAATAACAATAACCTTTTTTTTAACTTGCACTCCAGTGGTGGTGCGTATGTACTTTTTGATTAGATAATATATTGTAATGTTTTTTAAATACCTTGTTTTATTTGGCTCTATGTGTACAATTAATTAGGTTTTATCATTATTGTTAGATTAATTTTTTTGTGTGGGTGGTCAAGCAAAACGAGTTCCGACTGACATCTTGGGGATTCTTGGCTTAATCAGTCTTAAGTCACTGGCGCTGTTAACCCTCCCCACTCTCCGCTTTATCGAGCTAGGGCCTAAACTTGCACGTCACTTGACAGCTGTTTTGCTTTGGCTAATCCTTATATTTCATTCTTAGTATTTTATTTATTTATTAATTAATCAATTAAAAAAAGGAAAGAGGAATCGCACCATCATTTACGCCTCCTAGCGGCTATTTGAGGAAGCTGAAAGTAATTTTCAGCAATTTCTCTTGGCCATTATTTTCATGAAATTGTTAACGGATCACTTCAGATTAAGTTGTTGCTAGGATATAGCCAGCGTCCTTTATTATTGAGCCATCCGGTACAAATGAAATGGATGTAATTTTCAAGCATGCTTTGCAAGATAAGGAACTTGTAGTGAAAATCAATGGTGAATTTATTAATAATTCCGTTATCATTTGCGATAGTATTCAGGGCATTCAAAAACTGTTGAATTGTGTTAACAATGTAACACGGGAGATGGGACTAAAAATAAACACCACCAGAATAAAATTTTGGTATTCAACTGCCAGCTACATGCTTCCCTGTAGATAAACCAAAAATTTTAACAACTACTCATGAACCCAAATGTAGTATAGAAATAGCCCCTACCATGTTCCTGGAAATGAATGCATTATTCCGGAACAACTTAACCCTGAATTTGCGACAGATAATGATCAAATGTTAAATTTGGTTTGTGTTGTTATACATAGAAAAAACATGGATATGGATGGTAATCTTCTACGCTACTGATTGAGGGTATGACACGCCACAGCTTTATTCACTTGACATATACGGTTTCCAATATCGAACTTCATGGTGTTTTTAAAATAAGGGAGGCTAAAGCTTTTCATAAGAATATTTTACAATTTTACCAAAAATGTTCATACCGAAATATCTCCAAAATGAGTAATGTGACAAAAATTCCTTAAGAAACAAAATTCATTTATTTTACCAAATGTACTTCTTTTTCCGAAAAGGGCAATGGCGTAGAACATATTTCCTACTAGGGGTCCGAGTACCCCAGTTTCTCCGTCCCTGGTCTAGTTTGGGAAGCTCTGTGTCTTTATTGCTTATGATGTGCTGACAAACGTCTAACCTCAGACTAAAAATATAAATAGACTTACCATTCTTACGGCACTGTAATGCATGAAGACAAACAAACCCAATTCAAAACAAATACAAACAATAAGCTGTGTATGTGCAGACCACAGCTGATTCCACCAGTGGCGTAGGTGCTTTTTTTTGTAATGGTGTTCTGGTTAATACACCCAGTATCACCTTCCATGGCAGTGAAAAGAATAAACACAGAGAAGTAAACAAGGTTTTATTATTGGAACTTAATTATCAGGTTTATTGTTTCATAATACCTAGAACAAAGGTATATAAACAAGAGAGAGAGTATTATGTAAATAATAAGAATTGAGTAGAAACTTTCCTGTCCAGAGTATGAATACAAAAAAAAATAGTAACCATGATCAAAAGTTGTATATAAAAAATATATAAACAAACAGAAAAAGAATAAATAATTGACGCATCAATTTAAATATTCTGTCTTGATATTGAAGGCACAAAAAACTATTCATTCCTTAAGAAAGATCTTAGCTTAAATAATTCCCTATAGTATTTAAAAAGTTTGTATCATAAATTCAACTCATTCCTT
Source organism: Acanthoscelides obtectus (assembly GCA_963669975.1). Lineage (NCBI taxonomy): Eukaryota > Metazoa > Arthropoda > Insecta > Coleoptera > Chrysomelidae > Acanthoscelides > Acanthoscelides obtectus. The sequence continues at coordinate 20,908,875 of CAVLJG010000009.1, forward strand.
TTATTTAGGCAAGCAAAGACAGATTTGGGCCAAACGATCTGACAGAATATGCTCTCTCAATGGATTGTATAATGGACATTCCAGGAGGAGATGTCCTAAAGATTCGGTCTTTCGAGTATTACATATTGTAAAGGGTGTCCCAAAATTAACGCAAGATTTGAATTTGCCGCCATTTGTGCAGTGAAGTGTTGGCAACCCTGAAAAAAAGCAATTTGACAGCTAACAGTATAGGGTTATGAAAAATGGAGCGTTACACGATAGAACAACGTGTCTTCATTATTAAAGAATATTTCAAAAATAGTGAAAGCTTGGCGGCTGCAGTTCGAAAATTTCATACAAAATATGGCCGGAATAGTGTTTTAACTTCGTCAACTGTGAAGAGATTAATTGAAAAATTCATGGAGACTGGATCCGTTGGAGACGCCAAACACACTGGTCGTCCAAAAACAAGCCGTTCAAATGTGAATATCGAAGCAGTGCGTGAGAGTGTTGCGGACAATCCAGGAACCTCAATTCGACGTCGTGGACAAGAATTGCAAATGTCAAGAACCTCTCTACAGCGTATACTCACCAAAGATCTGTGTCTTCATGCTTACAAACTTCAATTAACACAACAATTGAAGCTTAATGACCATGCAGAGAGAAGAGAGTTTGTTGAATGGATTATTGAACATCAACAAATGGACCCTGATTTTTCAAGCAAAATCATCCTAAGCGATGAAGCACATTTTCATCTTGATGGCTTTGTCAATCGCCAAAATTGCCGCATTTGGGGTTCGGAGAACCCACGTGTGATTGTCGAAAAAGAAATGCACCCACAACGCGTGACTGTCTGGTGTGGATTTTGGGCTGGAGGCATAATTGGGCCATATTTTTTTGAAAATGATGCTGGTCAAGCAGTGACTGTTACTGGTGCTCGATATCGCGACATGATTACACAGTTCTTTCTGCCAAAATTGAATGATATTGATGTACCCAATATGTGGTTTCAACAAGACGGTGCCACATGTCATACAGCCCGTGAAACAATTCAATTACTGCATGAGACATTTCCCGGTCGTGTACTCTCTCGTTTCGGTGATCAAAATTGGCCTCCTAGATCGTGTGATTTAACACCATTAGACTTCTTTTTATGGGGTTATTTGAAATCACAAGTCTATGTCAACAAGCCCACAACCACCCGTGCATTAAAGGAGGAGATTCAACGCTGCATCAACGAAATTCAGCCACATTTATGCAGAAGGGTCATGGAAAATTTCGACAAAAGAGTGCGCATGTGCATGCAAAGCCGTGGAGGCCATTTGTCCGATGTGTTATTCCATACATAACCCTATCCTATGTACTTTATGAGTCAATAAAAATATAACTATTAAAAGACTAAAAATGGCATTTTCTATTTAATTCAAATCTTGCGTTAATTTTGGGACACCCTTTACAATAGTCTGTTTGGTCAACCCTGTATGAAATATTGTTTAGGAAGATTTTGAGACTATTTATTGTGGAGCTTAAGTTGGATTATAAATCGTTTTATACATAACGGTATACTTGGGGATTTAGTGTACTCTGTAGACTCTGATAGCCATTTTAGCCATTTAGCGCGTCAAAAAGTTCTTGTATTGATATATGCTGATCCAGATATGCATGTAAAACATCTAAAAAGCTAAAGTCAACATTGGGGGTAGGTTTATACATTATTTTATAGTAGTCAATCCATGTTTGGAGATTTAGTGCATATTTTAGTAAAACAATTCCTTTGGACTTTTCACTCTCCCTAAGTCATTATTTATAATTCATCTTATAATTTTGCTTTTTATTTTTTTGTAATTATCAGGTCTTATTGATTCTGAAATAATATACTTTTTGTGAGTAATGATCGTACACGTTTTGAAGGGGCATTCAAGTTAGAGGTATAATGGTACCACTTAATGGTAAAATATTGTTCTAAAACTTGTTTACAGAGCAATGGAAAATGATTACTTAAAGGTTCATCTTCGAATACATGGTCCTTAAACACATTTCCGAATCCAAGAGGTAAATTTTGCAATGTATAATTTGTTAATATTTGTGAAGCTCTTGTCATATTTTTTTGCCAACTTCTAACCTTTCCTTATATAACCTAAAGCAATGTTCTTCATATTTACACACATTTATTACAAAAGCGGAGGCTTTAACTAATTTTCCATACGTTCTTCTTATTTGTAATTTCGATATAGACTCTCCTGAAGTTTCTAACAAATCTAAACAACTCTGGCATTTTATAGACTTTTTTAGCCTCTTCACAACAAAACCTGCAACATATGCAACAACATCTTCCAAATACAGTTTAAGCTACCAAGGACTTATTCGAAGAATGTTTTTAAATTGTATAAAATCTTCATCTTCCTCTATACTGTTTAATGATGAGGTCATATCCTCATTAATTTTGATCTCTAAAGATGATGATGAACAGTGCAAAATGGATGTGCTATCTAATGCCACGACATTGGATGCTTCATTGCCACTTATTTCAGTATGAAGTAATAATTTTTTTAAAATATTTTGAAACTGCTTCGAGGTAGGATTATTGCTGTATCCTCCTTTGCTTCTTACACAACTGAAGAAAATTTCCAAATGATCTTGAGATAACTTATATGTGAGAAGGTACTTCAGCTCTTTGGTTTCTTTGACTCTATATTCATACAGGCTGTTTATTGAAATTATGAATCCCAAAAATCCTAATTTTCTTCTAGAAAGTATAACTCTAGTGTCTCCTAATTTTAACGATTTCAAATAATCCTTCGCTTCTTCTAAGAAATTGAAATATTGTTCAGTAGCAGGTGACAAGGGTTTCTCATAAGGTTTTTTTGACATCCTATTCCTTGAATTAAAAACATCAAATAAATTGTTTACTGTTCTACAAAAATATGCTGTAGCTTCTGAATCCTTGAAGACAGCCATAGCCAGATCTTTGTTCAAAAAGTCCAATGCTTCTGCAACACTCTTGCTCAAAGTCTGGACGCCAAGTTTAACTTTCATCTTTTCATTCACCCATTGGAGATTCTTCTTGTTTTTTCTTATCACTAGGAAACCTGAAAGATCAAAAACTTGTCTAACAGAAGAGTATTTTTTGAAAATCACCACACATACAGTGTAAAAACAACCAATAACTATAAAATGTCTATTTCTTAATACTAAAAATCACAACGCATCCCCATGCGCTACGCCCTTGTCTTCCTCTAACCTCTAACTCACCTGTGGAAGGTTGCCTCAGTTTTTTCACTGCTAACTCCACAAAGAATGCACTTCCGACGTCCCATTGTCTTTGAAAATTGTCTATCAATGATAACAATGCTATAATTGCCGCTAAAACAACCTGAAAACATTTTTGAATACTCGCAACAAATTCACTGTGCACAACAACAAACACCAGATCTTTGTAAATTCTGTGTACGCATCCACCACTTGCCATTGAACACCGTTGCCACGTTCGTCAAAAAGTCGGTAGAAATGTGTTACTTTCGAATGAGAGCAAGTTTCGTCCAAGGTGGAACAAATCCAGTCAAACAACTGACTGGGCAAAATATTATATGTAATGTTCGCTATGAATTACCCAACATGAACCTGCATCCGTTTTGAATTGAATTTACGGCGTGTCGGCCACCTCTGTGACCGTTTTTGCGAGTATGTATAAACAAATATGAAAAGAAAAAATAAATTTTTAAAATTTAAAATGACGTTGACAACTGCCTAGGAGCAGTTGTTTGATCGACCCACGATCGACCGGAGCTTCCACACCTTATTTAAGTCCACCTTCATTTCGGGCGGAGTGCACACCAATATCTCATTCCATTTTCAATAGATTTTTCAGTATGGAGAAGTGGCAGCGTTGCATATATTTGTTTACCGTAAATACAGTTATGTTGACGACGATATTTTGTAGGGAATTATTTGTCTATTTATATTTTTAGTCTGAGCGTCTAACATTCTAACTCGGTATCTTTATCCGCTCCGTAGATATATTTTTTCAATTTTGTAAATAAAGCTTCATCACCCTGTATCTCGGTAAGGGAGCTTGTTTGGACCCATATTTATAGGAACTGTTTTTTGTTATTTTTGAATATACTTTCTACCATAGGAATATTAGCACGTCTTTCTGGAACATCCTGTATACGGATTAGGAGACCGACATATGCTATCTTTTGTTGAGAAAATTTGATTAGGAGTGGCTGACCTAAGGGGTAAAAGCTAATATGGTGATATCGATTTCATATGGTCGGTTCTTAGATACAGTGTAAATAGTCGGGTCAAAATCACCAAGGTGGGAAATTCGCTTTCCTAGAAAATCTATTACTTAAATCTTAACTTTATTACGCAAATGAACATGATGAAATGTCAAAATTTATTCGTTTTAACTGTACATAATGCAATCTACTCTGAAAGTCAAATATTTTTATAATTATACATATATATATATATATATATATATATATATATATATATATAAGATATATTGCCGAAATGGCCGTTCGGTATTTTAAAAATTTTTATTTTACTTTACAAAACTAACTTGAAATATTTTACAATACATGAAATGTACAATATGACGAACAAACGAGGAATCTCTGGGAAAGCATGAAGAACCTCTATTTATCATCTCGGGCTCGGATGCTTTCCTCAGCATTTTCTTCTTCCACGTGCATCCTTGTCTGCATTATAACTCCTCCCCACCTAGTCTGAAAACTGAATAGGAACGTTTCTGTTTTCAGGGGTTTTTCTTCTTTTTGCATCTTTCTTGGGCCTTTCTTCACTGGATTCGGGATTATCTTCATCTTTCGTGTCTTGGGATAGATCGTTTTTCTTCTGGATTTGTTTTCTCCAAATATACCAAAAGGTTATTGCTACTGTAACAAGCAGAAAAATAGCAAAAACTGAGCTGCTAGAAAACCAAATTAGGGGATCAATAGCGGCTTCTTCTTGCATTTGAAGAAAATTTTCTTTTTCTTGCATCTCTTTGATCTTGCCGAGGTCAACAGTCTTGAGGATCAAAGCTTTCTTGGACACAAAGTTCGATCGTGCATTCCAAAATTTTATTTCTGGAAGGACCAAAGGGTTTCCTTTGACTTGATCTTCCTTGTTCCAAAACTTGGATGAGCTGATTTGTATTCCACAATTTTCGGGTATTTCGACTAAATTTGGCGTTTCTAAAATAAGTGGTTGTTGAGTACCACACATCTTGACTGCTGTGATTGGCTGTTCAGCGGGAATGACCAAAATGTGTTTTGCTTATGTCGCTTCAACAATAGGACTGGATACTTGTAACCTTGTGAGTTGACATTTTGAAAATTCTGCTTTCTTCAGTAACTCGTTTAGACAACCTTGGATGGGTTCTTGACGATTCTTGCAGAAGTAGACGTTTTCAATTTCTGGACATTCTTCTTCTTCAAATTACTGATGACTTGTTCCAAGAGCCAAAAAGGGATGGGTTGGAATAATGGTTGAATTTCTAATAGGAACTGGGTATAGACGGAAAAATTGGAATTTTTCATCAGATAATATAGGAAATCTTATAGAAAACAAGATTTTATTATCAGTAAATGTAATTTGTGAATCAGCTACTAAATAGTATGATTGTAAATTTTTAAAGTTTGGTACTTTCTTTTTACCATATAATTTTACTAAATACTTTATGTTTTTCTCTAAGTCTGTAACTGATATGATAGAACTATGTATTTAATTTTGAAAACATTATAGCGTCCTCTAAATTATCTAAAAATGTAATCAAATTTTGACAATTTAGATTATTTTGCTGCAAAATATTTTCAGCGTGAAGATAAGCGTCAAGCTTCCTACAGTTGCATTCATCGCATTTTGCTTTGCAGATGATACAATTTCGTTTTGATCTGTACCTGATTAGAACTTAATAATGAAATTTTAGAATTATCTATCAATTCTTTAGTGAGTCAGGTCTGAAGTTTCAGTTGACTATGCACAGAATTTGCGTTCTTTTTTAATTCATGAAGTGCATTATAAATTTTGATTTCGTCATCTGAGTCCATTGTACCAAAAAGAAACTTTGAAGTTTTTCCTACGAGATTAATCAATCCTCTTTTCTGACGAATACGTGGAACAATGTTATCTAATTTTTTCGTAGCTCCTTGTATTAGAAATTCTGTATGCTTAAGGAGATTTGATAATCCAAAGTGCAAGTCTGAATGATCAGCATTTAAAGGCTTATTTTGGAGTCTTTCATAGTAATTTTAGATATTCGTAATTTGCCTTGTTAATGAAGTAGTTTCTACAAAGTGAATAAAAGTATGATACGATTCTATAATACTAGCGTTACCTAGCGAATAAGGGAAAAGCGGGGCTTTTAAGGGTGTGATAATTGCGCCATTGTTGGCTTTGATTGTCGTGACTAGTAGAAGGGATAGAATGACTATCGGAATCTTTTTGACTTCCAGATTCATGATCCTGCGGAAAAGAAGACTAAGCTTTAGGTTTTTGAATTTGAGATTTGTGTACTAAACTTTTGCGTTTATTTGTAGTCCGTAGTTTGGTACCTAAATCTTTCTTAACTTCAGTTTTTGTGAATCGTGGTTTTAATTTACTCCAAGAAGCGGTTTTATCTTTGACATATGCTTTTGAACCTTGGGGAAATTTGGATGGATCCTCTCTAGTTTCATTACGCTTTTCTATAATATTCTTTTTATGAGCGTCTGTTACTTGGTGTATATTGTTGGAAATAAATTTTAGTCTTTCACGTCTATCATCAATAAATTGGCTGACAATGATCTCATTTGATAGGTCAAATGGATCCAGGACATCTAAGCGGCCATTTATAAGGTCGAATGGTCGTTGTTTTGTAACACTGAATTGACGTGTTATATGCCAGAATTGCATTTTGCATTAGTTCTATGGGACTGTTGCTGTTCGAATTACATGGTGTAGTAAAGTGAAGCTGGATTTTGTGTAATTTACAAAATTCTGTAAATAAGAAATTATTGAATTCTCTTCCATTATCAGTAGTAATTGACTGAGGAATGCCGTGATGGTTCACAAATATCAAAATATTTTCATACACTGTTGTGGCTGTACAAACTGGATCTAAATGATACGCTTGTGCATATTTTGAAAATGAATCAATGACAGTAAGACATTTTGTGTTAGAAAATTGAAAAGTGTCCATATGTAAGACTTCTAGAGGTTGCTTTGGCGTTGGTGTGAGTGAAAATTTTATTTTTGGTGGATGTCTGTCATACTTTGCTATTTGGCATAACTCACAATTATTTATGTATTCTGTTACCATTTTTGCATATTCTTCCAGTAGTATAGTTTTTAAGGGAAAGTAACGTTTCGTTAATTCCTCTGTGACAAGTCTTTGTTTCATGATGATGAGAAATTAATTCTTTTTGTTTCTCTTTGTCTGAAACATCTCTAACAAGGTGATTGGAAAAATAAAGTTTATATGCGTGGTTTTTGAAATACAAAGGTAGTATTTTGCTAATCTGGATATCTGAATCTTTATTTTCTGAACCTTTGATAAAAATGCAATATACTTTGTTTGGATCAACATAGTCTTTGAAAAACTTTATGATTTCTTCCTCTATGTTATCGCTAAGCTGTAACTGTATTTTATTGACATTTTCGAAGGGCTTAGTCCAGACAATATGATTCCGATAAGATGATTTCTGTTCAATAATTATCTGATTAGAAAATTTGTTAGTAACATATTCAGTGAAAGGTATCTCTAATATGGGGTTTTCGACTGCTGTATGGACTGTAATACTGTCATCACTTGGCTGAGGGGGTACAATTTGGATATCCGAAATTATTTTTATCTTGTTAGAGTTATCAGGAACTTCAGGGATGAGAAATTCCTCTAGTTCTTGTAAGTGTTCAATATTTATTTCGGGGTTATCATCGTCTTGTAGAAACTGAAGAATATCTTCATCAGAATCTCCAGGATTTGCAATTGTTGATTGATCTGTTTCATCTTGAATGGCGTTAAGTACTACGCGAGATAAAGCATCGAAATTGCTATTTGCTTTTCCAGATTTATATTGAATTTTATAGTTGAACTGTTCAAGAAACAGTTTCCAACGTAAAAGTCTGGGGTTAATGTTCTTTCATGTTAAACAAATATTCGAGGGGTTTGTGGTCGCTAACTATGGTAAACTCACGTCCCCATAGATATGGTTTGAAATATTTCACACCATATACTACTGCTAATAATTCTTTTTCTATTATACTATAGGCATAGGCAATCGGTCGATCCTGTCCTACTTTTCCTTGGCTAAGAATACAACCTATTGCGTAATTTGAGGCATCAGTAGTTAAAATAAAGGGCTTTTTTCAGAATCTGGGTATTGTAAAATAGGTTCATTGGTTAGAATATTTTTGCAACTTTCAAAGGCTTTTATAAATTCTGTAGTATGTTCAATTTTTGCTCCTTTCTTAAGACATTTCGTAAGTGGTTTTGTTAATTTGGCAAATATTCAATAAAGCGTCTATAATAACCTAAAAGACCTAGGAAGGATTTGATTTCTTTAACTGTTTGGAATGGGGAATTGTGTTATTGCTTGTATCTTTTTGGGATTCGGTTTTACACCATCACAAGTAACTACGTGTCCAAAATATTCATCTTCTTTGCATAAAAATTCACATTTGTCTGGTTGAATTTTCAATTGTGTGTCCCTTAATCTCCGAAATACTAATTTCAAATTTGCAATATGTTCTTCAAGACTAGTAGAAAAAATTATAATATCGTCCATATACACTAGACAAACTTTGCCTTGTAGTCCGTGTACAATATTGTCAACTACTCCCTTAAATGTACTTGGGGCATTTTTCAAACCGTATGGTAAGCGGGTATAGTCGTAATGTCCATGTTCTACACTAAAAGCAGTTTTTTCCATAGAATTTGGATGCATCTCTATTTGATGAAATCCGGAAGCTAAATCTAAAGTACTGAAGTATTGAAATCTACCTAACTTGTCCAATATATCGTTAATATTAGGTAATGGATATCGATCACTTATTGTTTTTTCGTTAAGCTTTCGAAGATCTGTCACTATTCTCCATTTTTGTTTCCCACTAGCATCCATCTACTTACTAACGATCCAGATAGGTGAGCTATAAGGACTTTGACTAGGACGTATAATTCCATCATCTGACATTTTATTTATCTGTCTTTGAACTTCCTCCTTGTGAACAAAAGGATAACGATAATTTTTTGTATGTACTGGAATTTCATCAGTAGTTTTTATTTCATGTTTAGTGATATTAGTGAACATTAACTTTTCATTTTCATTGTAAAATATATCCCTAAACTCATGGCAAACTTTTAATAAAGTCTGTTTTTCCTCACTGTTCAAATGATCAGTCCTAATTAATTTCGATACTTCCTGTATGCTTTCGTAACTATGTTTTAGTTCACCAATAATATCCTCAATATGAAAAATATAAAAGTTATCACTAACTTCTTTACAATATTCGATTACGTCTAACGGATTAGAAAAATCTATTGTTATTTGTTCATCTGAATAGTTATAAACTTCTGTATAAGCAAACCATTCATTCGAATTAGTCAAGGTCTCAGGGAAATATAAGCCATTTCTTTCACTTTCAGGGATTATAACGGGGCTATTATTAATGCTCACAGGAACTTTGATAAGAGCTACCTCGTGTGCATTTATCGTTATGCTATACGGTTCAGTGTCAAGTTCACGGAAAAATATGGGAATACGCAATGACTCACTAATTAAAAGTTGATTAGTAAGGTCTATGTTGAGATTTAAACGTAATAGTTGTTTTAATCCTAATATGCCGTCAAAAAATGGATGGAAATCAAATAAAATGAAAGTGATAAAATCATCTTTTTTTCTACTACTCTAGGGCGTATCATCGAATGTGAACATCCTGTGTCAATGAGTAATTTTAAGGGTGGATTTTGAATTTTGATATCGGGTAAAGAGTTGTCAAGATCGGAATGGATTTCGATTATGTTTTGTGGGTGCCTTGGCCCTTGTAATAAAAATTTGGGTTTGATCCATGATTTGTGGACGAAGAGGCAGAAGCGTGTTGAGCTTCATTTTGAGTTTTTGATAATGGTTTTGGATTTTTTGTTGTTTCGGGTTATTTGGTTTCATAACTTTCGTCGTTATGAGTGTCATCTATTTGATATAGTTCTTCCGCAATGAAATTTCTGGGTCCCGAGGGCTGGAAATGATTTTGCCTTTGGGGATAGATAGTTCGGTTTGTAAGTATTTCTAGTTGAAACTGACATAGGCTGTGGGGGATTATTCGGTACTGTTCCCCTGGGCTTGAAGACGCTCGTGTTTCTGGGTGGTGCAAAAACGATTTGTTGGATAGCGTTTCTGAAAATTATTATTTCGACTTTGGATGTTTATCGGCTGACTTGGGAAATTATTCCGGTTTCTGTCAGCTGGAAAGGTTTGTGGAGGTCGATAACTTTGTTGACAATTCGACTGATGAGGTGCTTGAAATTTTTGATAATGAAAATTCTGATTTTGTGCCTGATGTCGGTAATTGTTATTATTTGAATTTCCAAACTTTGCCTGTGGTTTGAAATATGAATTTTGTGTGTTACTACATGGAGTTTTTAAATAATTTGGGGATTTGAAAATGTTTTGCGTATACTGGAAGTTTTCTTCTTCGATAATATATGCCATTGCTTCTTCTAAAGACGAAGGATTTTTCAAACGAATAACCGTTTGTAAAGGTCCTGATGATCCGCGCACAAAAGCTCTCAAACAGATACCATCGTACTGCCTCATCATTGCGACTTTTACTTCGGGCGTTGCGTCTGAAATACTCAATTTTTGGACAAGAGTACTCCTCAAAATTTGGAATCTTTTTCCAAAATCTAAGGGTGACTCATTTCTATTTGGTGAGGCCAGAAATAGATCTTGTTCCAAGCATTCTAAACTTCTATTATCACCAAAACACTGCTCTAAAGCATCTTTTATTAAATTAAAGACCGGCTATTTAATTCTGTTCTGCAGCCAACTAAAAGTTGAGCTCTACCAACTAATTTAGTCTGTACCACTCTCAATAAGTATCTCTTGATCGTTTCTTCAGAAGTGTTGAATGTGTCGAATAGATAATCACATGATGAAATGAAGCTTGGTAGTGTATTGAAATTACCATCAAAATTTCTTATTGTATTTACAAACATGCGTAACATTTGTAAGCTATTCTCTGGGGATGCCATTTCTTCGGATTCTGATTCTAAATCAGTATTATTAATTCTTAAGTTATTTGGATATTCGAAATCAGTAACTTCAGGGATGAGAAATTCCGCTAGTTCTTGTAAGTCTTCAATATTTATTTCGGGGTTATCATCGTCTTGTAGAAACTGAAGAATATCTTCATCAGAATCTCCAGGATTTGAAATTATTGATTGATCTGTTTCATCTTGAATGGCGTTAAGTTCTACGCGAGATAAAGCATCGAAATTGCTATTTGCTTTTCCAGGTTTATATTGAATTTTGTAGTTGAACTGATCAAGAAACAGTTTCCAACCTAAAAGTCTGGGGTTATGTTCTTTCATGTTAAACAAATATTCGAGGGGTTTGTGGTCGCTAACTATGGTAAACTCACGTCGCCATATATATGGTTTGAAATATTTAACACCATATACTACTGCTAATAATTCTTTTTCTATTGTACTATAATTACATTCTGCTGGATTTAGAGTTCGTGATGCATAGGCAATCGGTCGATCCTGTCCTACTTTTCCTTGGCTAAGAATACAACCTATTGCGTAATTTGAGGCATCAGTAATTAAAATAAAGGGCTTTTCAAAATCCGGGTATTGTAAAATAGGTTCGTTGGTTAAAATATTTTTGCAAGTTTCAAAGGCTTTTATAAATTGTGTAGTATGTTCAATTTTTGCTACTTTCTTAAGACATTTCGTAAGTGGTTTTGTTAATTTGGCAACATTTTCAATAAAGCGTCTACCTAAAAGACCTAGGAAGGATTTGATTTCTTTAACTGTTTTTGGAATGGGGAATTGTGTTATTGCTTGTATCTTTTTGGGATTCGGTTTTACACCATCACAAGTAACTACGTGTCCTAAATATTCATCTTCTTTGCATAAAAATTCACATTTGTCTGGTTGAATTTTCAATTGTGTGTCCCTTAATCTCGGAAATACTAATTTCAAATTTGCAATATGTTCTTCAAGACTAGTGGAAAACATTATAATATCGTCCATATACACTAGACAAAATTTGCCTTGTAGTCCGTGTAAAATATTGTCAACTACTCTCTGAAATGTACTTGGGGCATTTTTCAAACCGTATGGTAAACGGGTATACTCGTAATGTCCATGTTCTACACTAAAAGCGGTTTTTTCCATAGAATTTGGATGCATCTCTATTTGGTGAAATCCGGAAGCCAAATCTAAAGTACTGAAGTATTGACATCTACCTAACTTGTCCAATATATCGTTAATATTAGATAATGGATATCGGTCACTTATTGTTTTTTCGTTAAGCTTTCGAAAATCTGTCACTATTCTCCATTTTTGTTTCCCACTAGCATCCATCTTCTTACTAACGATCCAGATAGGTGAGCTATAAGGACTTTGACTAGGACGTATAATTCCATCATCTAACATTTTATTTATCTGTCTTTGAACTTCCTCCTTGTGAACAAAAGTTTTGGTTGAGGGATATACCCAGTAACCTGGTGAATGCCTAATACATGGTACATTTGTCAAAGTTAATATAAACTACACTCAGTTGTATGTCAGGAACAAATTAAAACGGATTAAACATATTTAAAAATGAAAGTTAAAATTACATCATGAACCACCTGATGTAGCACAAAATGGTGGGCAATGGATCATAAGTAGGATGAAACATTTGGCAGGTGTCTGAAGGTTGGTGGTGTCAGTGTCGATGGATGGAACGAAAATATTATGTAAAGTGTGTGCTATGTTGCCAAATCACTTGATGGTGTTATTTGTCAAGATATGTTAAATAAGAACTCAACAGACCAGAGGCAGTTGAACAAGCTATATTGTTGATGAGATGGAAAGTTGAATTAAACAATTATTATTTTATTATGAGAAAAAACAATTATTCAACTTTGAATGGAATGGAAATTTTGGAGGGAAAGGGTGGAATAGACCAAAAACAGATTCTATTTATGGTTGTGAAAAGTCGAAATTTGGAGAGATATGTACGTATTCCAACTTTTCGCAGTTTAGCAAATATGAGTAAATGGCGCTCAGTTGTTTAACATCTGTCTTCTTATTCATACCGTTGTCATTCATGAAAATGTGGGACACTTCCAGGAATAAACGTTTGGATAGGTGTTTTTCTTTATCAAGAACTTTGATACTTGTGTAGTTCATAGAGTGTCCTGTTGTATTGACATGAGATGCCAGAGCATATCTCTCGGGGTGAAGTCTAGAATCACTTTTGTGTGATGAAATCCTTCCTTTTAGAGATCTAGAGGTCTGACCTATGTATATTTGGTTGCAATTATTGCAATTGATAGAGTAAACTGTGTTGGTTAAGCCAAGCAGCGGGACTCTTTCTTTCTGTCTTTCATCTTTGAAAAGATACAGTTTATAGTGAGGATGGATTTGCAAGCAATACAACAGTTCAACGGGCGACATAGTCGGATCAGCTTAGGGGTCAGTTCTTTGATATAGGGTAGGACAGCAAAACCAGATCTGGAATTTGGGATGTCGGTTATATTGTTATTAGAATTGGTATTGTTGTTGGGAATTATATCAGTTCTATACTAAGTGACATATAAATCCGAACACCAAGTTTAAATGGTTTGATTTTAATAAAATTTTGTATAAGTACTTAATGAAGCATAATAAGTAAATGATAAAAATTTCAAAATGATTGCACTGCTTTAAAGCCCTTTGACCTTTAATAATGTGTGGATGCACCCTGATGTGCCACGCATTCTCCAACGCGCCTAGGCATGCTTCTGATCAGGTGGTCAATGTCCTCCTGTGGTATCTCATTCCAGGCAACCACCAACTCCTCTCGAAGTGCTTCTAGAGTCTGAGGAGGACGTTGCAAATTAAGCAATCTCCTACCCATCATATCCCACACGTGCTCAATTGGGGATAAGTCGGGAGATCTTGGTGGCCATGGTAACAATGTGACATCATTATGTTGAAAGAAGTCTATTGTGACTCTTGCAACATGTGGTCGGACATTATCTTGTTGTAAAGTTGGATCTGCCAGGGTGTCAAGATAGGGTAAAAGATGGGGTTCTAGAACTTCGTGGATATAACGCTGCGCGTTCATGTTACCTCTGATGAAGATTAAAGGTGACCTGGAACCATAAGCTATAGCACCCCAAACCATAACTCCAACAGTGTGATGAACATGTCTTTCAACAAAAAACTGTGGATTCCTCCTTTCACCACGTCGCCTTCTAACCCTTACACCGACGTAATCGCCTTGAGTGGTGCAGACAACGGTCACCCTGGGATCAGGAATGGAACAGTATTGTCTTTAGTGACGAGTCTCGATTTTGTTTAGGCATGCACGATGGTCGTGCCAGGGTTAGAAGGCGACGTGGTGAAAGGAGGAATCCACAGTTTTTTGTTGAAAGACATGTTCATCACACTGTTGGAGTTATGGTTTGGGGTGCTATAGCTTATGGTTCCAGGACACCTTTAATCTTCATCAGAGGTAACATGAACGCGCAGCGGTATATCCACAAAGTTCTAGAACCCCATCTTTTACCCTATCTTGACACCCTGGCAGATCCAACTTTCCAACAAGATAATGCCCGTCCACATGTTGCAAGAGTCACAATAGACTTCTTTCAACATAATGATGTCACATTGTTACCATGGCCACCAAGATCTCCCGAATTATCCCCAATTGAGCACGTGTGGGATATGATGGGTAGGAGATTGCTCAATTTGCAACGTCCTCCTCAGACTCTAGAAGCACTTCGAGAGGAGTTGGTGGTTGCCTGGAATGAGATACCACAGGAGGACATTGACCACCTGATCAGAAGCATGCCTAGGCGCGTTGGAGAATGCGTAGCACATCAGGGTGCATCCACACATTATTAAAGGTCAAAGGGCTTTAAAGCAGTGCAATCATTTTGAAATTTTTATTATTTACTTATTATGCTTCATTAAGTACTTATACAAAATTTTATTAAAATAAAACCATTGAAATATGTTAAATCGTTGTGTCTCCAAGGGCGTGCGTCAGCTTAGTGAACGCAGCTGTAATCCGCCGAAAATGATTTAGAGTAAACGCAGCCACAAAGTGACAGATCTAGGCTTGAGACATACGACTCCTTCCTCTGAGGTCGCTCGTGTCGTTCATCTCTCTTCAGTGAGTCGTTCATTTGAACGATACGATTACCGTCCGCCCTCGAAGCTGCCGAGAGTATCTTGTTGCCTATAGTAACGACTCACTGAGTCAGAGAATATACATCATTTTTTTTTATTTTTTTTATACTCCAACTACCACGAAGGCCTAAGGCCTAAACACCCATTGGTACCGTGGGGCTATAGGGGGATACAGGGGAAAGGGGGAACGCCACACGGACTCTGGCGAGGGAACACGTGTGCATGCAACGTGCACACATTCTGGCTCCGCCTACGAGATCCGCCGGGTGGTACCTCCACGTTCAACAGTCAGAGACCGTCTACCACCTACGGACAATCACAACATCCATAGCCAAGAGAAAAATTTCTCCTGGGACGGGACTCGAACCCGCACAGAGCACGGCGACTGATCAGGAGACCGAAGAGTCTACTACTACGGCCACCGCTGCTGCCTCATACTATGAAAACGAAATATGAAGGGTTGGGGTTGCCGATATTATTGTATTTAATTTCAGTATTAATATTTATGGTTGAAATTGAATATAACGAATATTACTGTCTTCCGAAAAAAAGGGGATATGTGATACGGTTTTGAGAAATTACCGAATTCTGAATCAAAATGCAATTTTTGCTCTCAGATTCCATCATTTCAACGTATAATTTAATGATACATCTCAAAACAAAACAACCGGGTTCTCTAGTGTCTATACTGTTACCACGTGGTCAGTTCGCAGTTCCGTTGCTGCATACTGCAGATACACTTTTCCGGTTTCTCAACCAGGCTCAAAAAGATGTATCGGGCATCTGATCTGAATACGAAACATACGTAACAAACCGACCGATGTCGATGTTTGGAGCAACATGACTTGAAACCCACATGCGTCTGTTGTTGCTTACATATGGGGTGCAACATATACATACGTAAACAATGGCAGCGTGCAAATTAGGAAGACAATCTGGAATTGGATTGTGCTGGCAGTGACAATGGTACGAGGACATTTTACTTCCTACGTCACTGAGCGAGGAAGCACTGTAATCACCAAAAATTTCTAAAATGAGATGTTATGTTTTTTGGATATTATATGACATGTACCCACATAACGAAAAACTATGGCATCTGCTCCTAACAGATCAATCGGACACAACATAATTATAATAAAAAATCATGATTCTGTACACACAATGTAAACATGAATATGTATCTTACTGATATCATTGTATTTCTTGAATTATATGCGTCAAAATAGCGATTAGTCTTCGATTTTTTAAGTATATTGCTACAAAAAAAAAATGTGTTTACTATAGATAATATCTTTTATTAAATATTGATGAACGTATACCTGATGCATTGAACGATGTGTAAAAGGGACATGTTTTTGTATTTTTTTTGCCTTTTAACTAACTAAACAGAAACGTTCCCGAAATGACCGATTTCAGTGAAGGCTCTGCTTAAAAGCTATATTACAAAAAATTAGTAAGTTCTGTGCTCTGTCCTGCCAGAGTATTATTTGAATATAAATTTAACAACAGTATAAACTAATGACATCGTTGTGATATTTTTCGTCACAAAACTGATTTCCAAATTTGCCACCTTGGTGATTTTGACCCAGTGACTTGCAAGCAATTTTTGTAAATTCCACCTCTAAGAGGGTAAAGTGGGAATTCACACTTTTCAAGGTTTTGCAGAGAAGTTAGAATATTTCAAATTAATCCCGCCTAAAAACAGGATATCGTCGATGAAACCAGAAAACCGTGTAACTCCATTTTTATCAAAATCGAGGTTTTAGCACCACCTGTTGGCGAACGTCGATTGCTATCGGCAGTAAAAGCCGTGTATCTCCTAACGTTATTTAAATAGTTCAAATAGCGCGATTAGGAATCGGTGTAACTCCATACTGCTCAGAAACGGCGCGAAAATTGTGTATCTCCTGTCCCTATAGTGTAGTACAGAGTTATGTTGACGTTGTCCAAAAGTGCTCATTTCTTACAGAATAGTCCATAAATATTGATGTTGTGGTTACATGCTACAAGGTAAGTTCTCAATCATGCGTTTTTATACCACAATTAGTTCAATTGGATAAATATTCCTTAGTTTAAGACATCATATTTTTGGATCTGGAGATACACAATTTTCTGTGAATAAGAACTAACGTATTATTGGAGATACATGTTATGCAAACATTTAAAAATCAAGAAATTTCTCTTGTTGCAGAATGTCACGTGGATTAAAAATTCTTGAAATGTTGAATCTGGATGTTCCGATGGCTGCCATTTTACCAGAAAATAATACAAACGTTGTTGGAAATGAAATTGCTTTCGAATCCTCTAGTCCTAGTACTAAATCAGGACATGGCACAACTTTGAACTTAGACATTTCTGATGTATTAACTGGGGCAATTAACAACGACATAATATTTGACTGCAGTCAAGTGGCTGCTAGCCAATCTTATTCACAAGATAACGATTTGTTTCCAAGTTACCATACTATGGATGAAAGCTTATTGGAAAGTAGTTTAAGACCTGCTGATGATGAAGCACAAAGTTTTGATCAGTTGTTGAATGAAGACCGTGCTAATATCGCCATATCTATTGAGAGTGATTTAGAAAATATAAATTATTTGAATACATCGTGTGGACCTATTGAAGGACAACTACATACAAATGATCAGCTTAGTGATGCTAAGTCACAATCTATGAGCACAATACGGTCCAAAGGCAGCTAGGATTGCCATATAAAGGTAAAAAAAAAGACTGCCAACAAATGGGATTATGAAATAAATAAGCCGGGTAAATTTTTATCAGATCCTTGCAACTGCAAGTTGTCTGATAAAAAGACTAAATTGGAGTGCCGAAAGCTGTCAGAAAAAGAAAGAAAATCACATTTCGAGTCCTTTTGGAAAAAAACCCTGCCAGAAAAAAGACAGTACGTTAAATGTTCGGCAAAACTACACCAAGTCAAACGCCGACGAGGCGAAGACGATCAGTCGCGGAGGAATTTTTCGATCACCTATCACCTAGAAGTTAATTTTGAATCGTACCGAGTTTGCAAGAAAATGTATAACAACACCCTTGGACTTAGAGGAAACTGCGTGGTTTCCTGGATAAAGGCTGACCTAGGTGGCATAGCTGATGATGAAGTACCACAGTCTTTAATCAAATCAGGCAAACAACGTAAAAAAGTGAGCGAAGACTTGAATCAAGGGGTTGTAAATTTTTTCAATTCTATTCCTAAGATGGAGAGTCACTATTGTCGGGCTTCAAGCCAAAGATTATACTTAGAGCCAATATAGCAAAGCAAGCAAGACCTGTATAGCGAGCAATAGTGTATTGAACAAAACGTCCAGGCTGTTTCACGTACATTGTTTAGCGAAAAAATGACTCAAATGAACATCTCCCTCTTCAGACCCAGAAAAGATCAATGCGACATCTGTGTTGCATACAAGACCAAAAATATATCAGAAGATGAATATGAACGACATTTAGTTCTAAAGGACGAGGCTAGAATGGCCAAGGATGCCGATAAATGCCAAGAGGATCTTGTTTTCACGATGGACATGCAATCCGTCTTACTAACCCCGCTTAATAAAGTATCCACCATGTACTATAAGACAAAGCTTGCTGTACATAACTTTACGATTTATAATATAAAAAATTCTCTTCAATTATAACGTCCTTTATTGAAACTGAAGTATTACCAAAAGTCGTGAATAAGCCGGTCAAAATTATTTTGTGGAGTGATGGATGCGTCGGACAAAATAGAAATAATGTTCTGTCTAATGCACTACTGAATTTATGCATTTTGCACAAAATAACAATAGAACAAAAATATCTTTTCAAGGGACATACACAGATGGAAGCAGATTCTATGCATTCCGCAATTGAAAGGACAGTACGGAATAGGGACATAAACCTTCCAGCAGATTACGTTTTACATTGTCTAAAAGCACGAACAGTCCCATTTCCATATAAAGTTCGGCATCTTCATCACACATTTTTTAAAGATTTCTCGAATATTAAGTACTATCAATGTATAAGGCCTGGTCGAAAAGTGGCAGACCCAACAGTAACTGACCTGAAACCTATAAAATATAACTCTGAAGGATTCATTGAGTACAAACTACGGCATAGTGACCAGCAGTGGACCCCGTTGGATTCTAGAGTGAGAAAACCTAACAATATTTTTAGAAATTTCGGAGATTTACCGAGCCTTTACAAACAAAGAAGGGGGATTAAAAAAGAAAAATTCGATCATCTGCAGATCCTCAAGGGTTCGCTTGATAAAGATTATCACGATTACTATGATAACATTTTATATCAGTAAGCTATATTATTTTCAATAACATGTTTTTCTAATCTGTATCAGAGTTTTGTTTGTAACGTATAACAATTTATCTGTTCACCATGTGTTAATGTCATGCAACTTGTGTATCTCCTATTTTGTGTCATTTATTAAATAGAAATATGTGAATCTCCAAGAAAAATGTCAAAGCACAAAAAAAATAAAAAACTATGTATTTTATATAAATGTTATGCCTAATCGCCAACAACAAACACAATAATAACTAATTTTTAATAACCGGTTCAGAAACACAATGTTCTATTGGTCTCCTGTAAAATCAGTGTTAGAGGAGATACACATTTTTCTGGTTTCATCGACGATATACAATGTGTTTGGTCACGACATACCAATTAGTGCGTGTATGAAAATTCTAATAACTGAGTAGATAAGTGTCACAGAACGATAAATTTGGTGACAATTGAACAATCGCATGTTGTTCTAGCGATTGTTGAAAAACTTGTATTGATACTAACCGTCAAACATACTTAAAAACAGACAAAACCTGAAAAAAATATGCAAGAACATTGATTATTTTGTGCATTTCCGCACACCATTCAAAAACTAGTTTGTGAAGTTGTACTTTTTTGTGCTAATTCAACATCTAACTATATTATCTACAAAATGACACCAAATTTGTTATCCTGAGTCTTCTACGTTAAGTAATAAATGCTATCTAACATGGGTTAAAGTATACATAAAAATGACAAATCATAGTTTCTTATAAATAGTTCAATGTCACAAAAAATTCTATGGACGGACGAAGCAAAATTTACAAGGCAGGGGATCATAAAGCATAGAAACGACCACTTGTGGTCGTCGGAAACCGCTCACGCAGTTCGACTGAGCATTTGCCAACAGAAAATTGAATTTCTTGAATACCGAGTTTTCAGATCTACGCCACTTATCAACCACCGGAACATATGGTTGGAGCTCCCACACGCTTTTGCGCTAGAACATTTGGATAGGCAACATTCTCCATTGGATAGGACGTGGAGGCACTGTCGCTTGGCCGCCCCGATCACCCGATTTAACGCCCCTAGATGATTTTTTCTGGGACACAATGGAGCAAAAAGTTTACTGTCATGTTTCGACGACACGAGAAGAGCTCTTTGAAAGGATCCATACGAACGAAATTAGAGCTGACCCGGATATGACCCGCTGCTCAACACGAAATATTGTTTTAAGAACTACAATGTGCATAACCAATAATGGAGGGCATTTTGAACAGCTTCTGTAACATTAAACATGTCCAACCTATTTACAAGAAACTTTGATTTATCATTTTTATGTATACTTTGACCCATGTTAGATAGCATTTATTACTTAACGTAGAAGAAATTTGCTGTCATTTTGCAGATAACATAATTAACTGTAGAATTAGCACAAAAAAGTATTTACAACTTCACAAACTAGTTTTTGAATGGTGTGCGGAATAGCACAAAATAAACAATTTTCTTGCATTTTTTTCTGTTTTTGTCTGTTTTTAAGTATGTTTGACGGTTAGTATCAATACAAGTTTTTCAATAATCGCTAGAACAACATGTTATCGTTCAAATAACATCAAATTTATCATTCTGTGACTCTTATGTTCTCAGTTATTACAATGTTCATACACGCACTAGCGTAATCGTAACGTAATAATAAAAATGGCTGCCATTTCAAGGGGGGTGAGGTAGAACATTGTAAGGGGTAGATTTGTCGATGAAAATAGCTGATAAATACCCCTCTTAAATATCGGTATGTCATGACCAAAAACATTGTATATTATCTTCAATTTCATCTTCAAAATAATTATTATTAACAAACAGTTTCCCGATGTAGGTATATCCTGAAGATGTGGTGGAATATTTATATTTCAAGTTAATAGAAATTTATCTCGAACACTATTTGACCTATGAATACGAAATTTCGCAGAGAGGAAGTTCATGGACAGGACCTGTTAGCTGTTATGGGCAGTTGTGTCTGTATAAATGCGAATATTTCCCTCATGTATAAAAAATTCCATAAGAGGTATGGGATTATCTCAAAATTACAGCGAATGTTTCCCTCATGTATACTAAGTGACATATAAATCCGAACACCCACTTTAAATGGTTTTATTTTAATAAAAGTTGGTGAATGTATTTTTCTTACTGTAAATGACAAGTGAAAAAATTTTCAGCCTTATCAGTTGGACATTCCGGTTTTTATACTGCTTTTTTTTAATTCACTAATGCTCTAAAAATGAATATTTCAGCCGTAGTAAAGAATCAACGTTGGCGGATTTTGGTTCTTGACATCCTTTACGATCGGTTACGATGCCTAGAGTACGGAGACCTGTACGATTTCGTCAACTTAGTGAGTTTGATAGGGGCCGTATAGTGGGACTTCGGGAAGCTGGACTTTCTTTTCGGGAAATTGCAGTTAGAGTGCAAAGAAGTGTAGACACTGTGGTTAGGTGTTGTCAGGCATGGCTTCGAGAAGGCCGTACGCAAAGAGCAAGGGGCACTGGGCGCCGCCGTAGAACAACAGACCGTGAAAATCGCCGCCTAAGATTACTGGCCTTAAGGGACCGTTTCTCCACTACCAGGTCCATTGCAAATGAATGGTTTGCAGAACACGGAAGATCTATTGGCATGCGAAGTGTTTACCGACGAATGAGAAGTTTTGGCTTGTTTTCATACCGGCCACACTGGGTCCTCCCTTTAACTCGAGAACACCGACGTAATCGCCTTGAGTGGTGCAGACAACGGTCACTCTGGGATCAGGAATGGAACAGTATTGTCTTTAGTGACGAGTCTCGATTTTGTTTAGGCATGCACGATGGTCGTGCTAGGGTTAGAAGGCGACGTGGTGAAAGGAGGAATCCACAGTTTTTTGTTGAAAGACATGTTCATCACACTGTTGGAGTTATGGTTTGGGGTGCTATAGCTTATGGTTCCAGGTCACCTTTAATCTTCATCAGAGGTAACATGAACGCGCAGCGTTATATCCACGAAGTTCTAGAACCCCATCTTTTACGCTGGCAGATCCAACTTTCCAACAAGATAATGCCCGACCACATGTTGCAAGAGTCACAATAGACTTCTTTCAACATAATGATGTCACATTGTTACCATCGCCACCAAGATCTCCCGACTTATCCCCAATTGAGCACTCGAGAGGAGTTGGTGGTTGCCTGGAATGAGATACCACAGGAGGACATTGACCACCTGATCAGAAGCATGCCTATGCGCGTTGGAGAATGCGTAGCACATCAGGGTGCATCCACACATTATTAAAGGTCAAAGGGCTTTAAAGCAGTGCAATCATTTTGAAATTTTTATCATTTACTTATTATGCTTCATTAAGTACTTATACAAAATTTTATTAAATTAAAACCATTTAAACTGGGTGTTCGGATTTATATGTCACTTAGTATATAAAAAATGCCATAAGAGGTGTGCAGTTATCACAAAATTACAGCGAAAATTTCCCGTTACCTAGACGACGGGAAATTTTAATAATATGATCATGGCATCTGATTTTTTCGAAAAAACACATCGCCAAGAAATAGTTTAACAAGAAGCATCAGTGCTGCTGGCAACAGAAATCCGAGTCGAAGACACCTTGTTTAACTTCCTATTTCAAAGTAGAAATTAATAACAAAGGGGAAAAACTAACAGACTGGAATACAACCAAATATTTGACAAAATAACGCAAAGATGTGATGAACTTTGTGCTCCTTCCAAGTGGCTGGTTGAAAACCTAGTAAAACCGGATTTGTGTCTGGTAAAGTCATCCAGAATGTTTTCGGAGAAGAGAAATTACATAAATATTCCGAGGATTTTCTTAACTGATAATCATTTTTGAAATTGGGCAAGCTATAGGAAAAAACATGATCACTCAGTGGACGTCAACGTAGGCAAAAGATTAGGTTTGGCGACTGAAAAAGTAAAAATAACTAATCATTAACTGTGTGCAACAGCTGTTTCTAACTTAGCAAAGAAAGGAGTTGATAAAAATTAATGGACATTCAAACACGAAATCCATAAAGCCATATCTCAAATTTGACGAGGATGACCATTCAAGCATAGTAGAAAAAATGAGAGATCATAGTTCTGCTAACCCTAATAAAGAAACTAATGAAACTAATATGTCTGCAATAAGTTCTTTAAGTTATAATTCAATAGAAAACTCGAATACATCAACAAGTAGTGCAGCAGACTCCAAAAATACTAATACTAATTTTTACAACTAGGTTTGCAACTGCAATTCATGTAATTTTTAGTTTTGATAAGTTCTGTCTCACTTTAATTTGTCAATTTTTGTGTAATTACTATGTCCCTACTTACTTCATGTAAATTTAAATAAAATTTCGAATACATACTTTCACTCTTTCAACTCGGGAAATATTCTACTGAATTACACTCGTGTATCACAATTAACTTGATTTTCCATTCAAGCATGTTCAGTGAAAACCGCATTCGGCTATTTTCATATTTTGTCAAAAGATCTGCCCTCCTACTATTCGTCATTTATTTGTCTGGGCGGTCCGTAGGACCTTTGCCCATTAGTCACTGTCTGATGTACGTTAGTCGAATCTGTCAGTCCTGGTTGCCCAGAAACCAGACAAAGTCAAGGAAAAAGAGAAAGAGAAGAAAAAAAGGAGAAGAACAAAGAAAAACAGATATGCTTAGTTTAAGAGGAAACACCTAGGCTTTTTGACTTGGTACACGGATTAATTTTGAGGTGAACTAAAAAAATTTTTGATTCGGTTTTGTTAGAGTGTAATTTTGAGTTTACTAAAGATTCACGCTAACTTTTGATTACAGTGCGAGCCGTGGCCTTGAATGTTTACGAACTTGCTCCACTGTGTAGTCCACTGAGTCACGCAAGAGAAGGTTGCTGTGCGATTCCGCTTGACTATAACGTCGCTGCGCCTGAAGCTTGACATAATCCCTGAAGTAAGGAATGTCAAGGTCTCTGTGTAGTGTCTCATTTGAGACATACCATGGAGCGTTGCAAATTGTCCGCAAAGTTCTGCTTTGCAGTACTTGAAGACTTTGCATGCGTGTCTTGGCAAGAAAACACCAAGCCGCACATGCATAAGTAATGGCTGGTCTAATAATCATTTTATATAGTCGAACTTTGTTTATCAAACTCAATTTGGAGGATCTACATAACAAAGGATATAGTTGCCGAAACGCAATTTGGAATTTTGTTTTTATGGATGCTGTATGTGTCTGCCTTTATCAAGGGTGACACCGAGATACTTGGCAGAATTTGTCCATGGTACACGATTTCCGTCTACAGAAACCTCTGCTGGGGGGCCGCGACGTTTTTTGGTACAATAAATAGCCTGCGTTTTCGAATGATTAATTTTTATCAGCCACCGTTCCGCCCACTCTAGAACTTCGTCCACCGCATTCTGCAACCCATCGTGAACCAGATCACCAGTACACGACTGGGCGATAAGTGCAGTGTCGTCAGCATAGAGGTAGACTTCACAGTTGCTGGGGGAAGGGACATCATGGATGAAAAGCGAATAAAGAATTGGTCCTAGGACCGAACCCTGAGGAACACCGGCCCGTACTCGCCGTGTTGTTGACAAAACATTGTTAATTTTGATCCGAAACTTCCTTCCTTCAAGAAAGGATTTCAGTAATTTTAGAAGCCAAAAAGGAAAACCCTTTTGGATTAGTTTATAGAGGAGGCCCGCGTGCCACACCTTGTCAAAGGCTTTTGAGACATCCAAAAGCAAGATGCCAGTACACATGCTAAGGGTGAACCCTCTGGTTACATGCTCCACCAGCCTGACTGCTTGTAGCTCGGTGCTATGCTCGGACCGAAAACCGAATTGGACGTCAGGAATCACATGGTGATTTGACGAAAAATTCTCAAGGTGACGATAAATCACCTTTTCGGCGAGCTTAGAAGGAGCTGACAGCAGACGTATGGGACGGTAATCCTGAGGAAATATCGAACCCACCTTCTTTGGAATCATGATGACCTCAGCAGTCTTCCACCCAGCAGGGAAGTACTGGATTTTGAGCGTAGCATTGATTATTGTCACCAAGTATGTCAGGGCTTTCGGCGAGAGCAGCTTCAACGCCTTGTTGGTGATTTGATCCTCCCCAGGTGCTTTACGCACCTTGAGGTCTTTAATATGACTTAGTAACTCCGCTGGTGTGCAATGTGGAAACTCGGAGGGTTCCGGTAATGTGCTATGTGGAGCCTCAGACGAATCTTCTGAAGAAGAGTCATCTGAAGAGGATTCAGTGCCTCCGCTAACGCCGTTGGCCCTAAAATATCTCCTGACGGATCGTACGATGTGCTGTTCCTCGTCGAGGTCATTATCGAGATCATAGTTGGGAGAGAACTGTTTTTCCATGGCATCAGCGAAAACCTCGACCTTATCCTCCCTTCTGAAGACTATGCCTTCAGGACCGTGGATGTGTGGGAGTTGTTCTCGCTTTCCGTTTCTGAGTGACTTTGCGACTCTCCAGACAGGAATACTTGAATCAAGCATTCCCGCCAGAAAGTCGCTCCATTGCTCGTTGCGGAGTTCGTGCAGTGCGTTTCTCAATTCATGGACAAGATTTGTAGCCCTACGAATGTCATCAGGATCACAAGACCTTTTTGCCTGCTTAATAGCGGCTCTTTTGTCAGAGATTTTCTGACGAATGTCCGCAGGCCAAAAAGGTCTGCCGTGTCGTTGTACAGGAAATACAGCTGCACGCTGTAGAGCTGCTTGAATGAAACTTGTCCACTCCGCTTGAGCGGCATCTATTCCAGACTCATCATCTATAATCGGGATATTGGGAAACTCTCTAAGGAGCAACTTGTATAGGTCCCAATCAATGCGTTTCCTTGGAGGTGCTGCCTCCTCAGAAGTTCATTGCTCATTGCCCACATCCAAGACAACAGGTAGATGGTCACTAGAGATATCATACAAGATTCGAGAAGAGATACTGTATCTACAGTTTTTAGATATCGCGAAATCGATGACATCTGGTGCCTGAAGATGGTTGAATGGATGATGTGTCGGCTCTTCAGTGCTATGTATAAGGTACCCATTTCGCATCACATGGTTGTACAATCGAACCCCACTAGTGGAATTCAACCTAGAATTCCACGCTCGATGTTTGCAATTGAAGTCCCCTGCCACAATAAGCGGACCCGAGTAGTCCAAAAGGACCTCCAGATCCGCCTCTTGTAGCCTGGCACCACACCTGACATACACCGATGTGATCTTCAACGAGACACCTCCCGCCATATTGACCACCACAGAAGCTGCTTCGATGCTATGCATCTCCGCATTAGTGCTTCTATAATAGTCTATACCGCGTTTAATCAACACTGCTAAACCGCCGCCTCGACCATTCAATCTGTCACCTCGGATAACATCATAATTCGGGAGAGCTAAACGATGTCCCGGATTAAGCAACGTTTCCTGCAGCAAGGCCACATCTATACCTTCATCCAAAAGAGCTTGATGAAATTCCCGTTTTTTGGGAATATCCCTCATGCCCAAACAATTCCAAAAAAGAATTTTGATGAATGCAGGCTGTCTACTATTGTACCTAGAAATTTACAGGAAATATCGCCTGCAACGCTTGGGTAGCGCTAATCAGTGGGCTTGTTATTTGTTGTAAGGACCTTAGCGCGGTTGCCAGGTCCACATTTTGCGTACTCAAGGGAGGTTGGGCAGAGGGGGCAGGCAAGGTTGCCTCCCGAGCTGCGTCCGCGTATGATATATTGCGCCTTTGCGCTATAACTTGCAAGTTCCTCCTTGGAGTGAACTTGCAAGTCCGGCTATTTGCGGGATGTCCCTCTCCACAGTTCGCGCACTTGCGTTCTTCCTCTTCTGTGAGGGGGCACAAATGCGTCATGTGGTCCTTTGCACATTTTAAGCATTTGGGCGGTGCAGTGCAATATGACTGCGCATGCCCATACTTTTGGCAGCGGTGACACTGCCCAATGAGTCTGGAGTTCTTCTGAACCTCAACTCGAATGGCCAGTCCCAGCAGTTCGTGTTCGTTGAACACTTGCTGAGACTTTTCAGTCTTGGGCAGTATCACGACCACCAAAGGCATGGGCGCACCGCCGCTGCGCTTCAATCGAATGATGTGAAGAGGGCTATATCCCCTCTGCTCCAGTTCTCTCTTAATCTCAGTATCCGAAAAGTTGACGGGACCTCCTCGAACCACCGCATGGATGTTCCGTTCCGAAGGGAGAGGAAAAGTGTGATGGGGCACTTCTTCCTCTCGGAATAGGCGAACGATCTTACGGTAGTCGTCCTCGGATTTAGGAATAATCCTTATTCCCGCATCGACGGCAACCGCGCGATCTATTTTAATACCTAGGGAAATAAACTTGAAATTTAAAGTACGCCATCTCGTCCCGTCGCGTAAGACGATCGGGGTTATGCGCCCTTGTCGTGAGGGTTGTGTTGATGCCACGACGGTTGGACGAGATGACGGAGGAGAAGTAAGATCGGCTGACGGAGTCACCTGACAGGTAGATAACGTGGTCCCTGGCTTGGTAATAGAAGCATTAATAGTGTTTCGATTTGATGAATTGGGGGAGGTGTGAAATGGAATTGATCCTGTATTCGGAAGAGGAGGAAAGTCTTGGGTTGATCGATCAGCCTTGTCGCCTTTCCTCCTTCTTGATTTTGCTTTTACAAATCCTTCAGTCTGTACGTCTTCGTCTGTCGATGTGAGATGATCATCGGAAACGTTTCTCAGTGGTCTTTTCAGGGTCTTTGTCCGTTCTTTAGGGGATTCTTTTGAATTTAGTAATATGGTTACCTGGGCGGTAAGGCTGTCAATTTTGGCTGTCTGGTCCTTGATGGTCTCCATTAGGTCTCGAATCTGCCTCGCCTGGTCGTCTATAATCAGCATCAGTTTTTCGATCGTTTTCTGCTCCGATGACATCTGCGTCAGTGAGCTCATGTTTTCTGCTTCTGCTTGGTTTCCGCCACCGCTCAGCTCTTTCCTCATAGTATGTGGAACTGCGTCGTCTGTTGATCCTCCTGGGTTAACTTCCATCTTTTAAAAACTTTTCCTCGCCAACAAATCTCAGAAAACTTATAGCTCGCAAATGTGACAATTCCGCCTTCCTTTCCACCGTCGGAGTTTTTAGACAACACGGTTTCATGAAAAATTATCGGTAATTTTGATTGCACCTGTGTAATTACTTCCGAAAAGATACTTGCTCATTAGTCATGAGATCTCGAAAACCATTCAACATATGGAAATTAATTTTCGCAGAGAGGTAGTTTATTAGGTATTTGACCTATGAACATAAACTTTAGTAGGGAGATCGTTTATGGACAGGCCATGTCAGGTAAGAACGGATTTCACGACATGCCTGGA
The DNA here is from genome assembly GCA_963669975.1 of Acanthoscelides obtectus. Taxonomy (NCBI): domain Eukaryota; kingdom Metazoa; phylum Arthropoda; class Insecta; order Coleoptera; family Chrysomelidae; genus Acanthoscelides; species Acanthoscelides obtectus. The sequence continues at coordinate 20,937,886 of CAVLJG010000009.1, forward strand.
TGAAGGGAGCTGAGGGCAAATACAGTGTGCCCATCCATGTGTGGACGGAATATTACTCATAAACAAATACATTTTGGGAAAATCTATATATGGGATGTTATACATGACATTTGAGGACACATTTCTAAAATATTTGCCATCATACAGGGTGTCCCAATTTCGACCGACATATCAAAGTTGTGATTTTATAAATGGAATGCCTCAAATTTTATCACATATTTGTATAAACCAATTCAAAAGAAGAAAATTGATATAACATACTATGGGGTTTTGCTAATTAGCTACTGAGATATAAGGTGTTTTATCCAGAAACAAACCCCACTTCGGCAACCCCTCAGTCCGCCATTTTGAAACTTGGAGTGCTAATTTTGTATAAAAAAAAATTACACACCTTATACAGAGTGGTCAAAAACGCAAATTGTAGTTTTTCTCAAAAATTTCAAATGCATCACCCTGTATATTTGTGCAAACTTGGATTCAATTTTTTATAAGTTTTTTTTGATACTAGACATATAAGGGTTTTATGGAACGGCTTAATTCCCTAAAATATCACATCATCCTTGGAAACAAATAAATTGTTGATTAGTTACAAACTGTCAAAAATAGCTTTGTGAACATTATAATCAAAACGTGTTTGAAAATGAATTTTTCTGAAAAAAAATGGTGAATAGGGTGTTCGTTTTGGGCGAAGCCCAAAGAAATAGTCTCCTAGCATCTCGCATTTATAAGCAATGGTACCCTAATATGCGACATCCAAGGCCGGAAACATTTTCCACACTACGAGAACGTTTTGAATCAAGTGGAGCAGTGGAATATAGTAAAAAATGTATAAATAATCCAAGTGTCACCAGTGAGGCGAATCAGTTGGAGGTTCTATTAAAGTTGCAAGAAAATCCCCAATTAAGTGCATGGCAAATTGGAGCAGAGGTACTATCCATATCACCTATGCTTGCATCAAGACCTTCTTACTCAGGATTTCGCAGCTCAAATGGTGTTTAGTAGAATAATGCTAAATAAGTGAGTGAAGACACTACTTTCCTGGATAAGGTTCTTTTTAGCGATGAGGCAACTTTTAACAGCATAGGTGTGTTGTCAGCAGGCATAACATGCACTACTATGCGACGGAAAACCCTTACTGGGTTAGGCAAATAGATTTCCAAAATAAATGGAGCTTGAATGTTTGGGGAGGAGTTATTGGCAGACAAGTTATCGGGCCTTTCTTTTTTGACAACAGATTAACAGGTACAGAATACTTGAATTTCTTCTTGGCCTCCTAGATCACCAGATATGACACCGATGGACTTCTTTCTATGGGGCTAGGTTAAGCAAGAGGTTTATAGATATCCACCAACTACCCCGGAAAATATGAAGGAAAGGATTAAGGATGTGCAACGGTCATTTATCCAAAGACTACGGCTGTGTATTCAACATGGTGGAGATATTTTCGAGCAGTTTTTGTAGATTTGGTCTTGCGTAGTGATAGTTGTTTGTTTATGTTGTTGTTATACGAGTAGCTGTTTTTGTCTATTACGCTTGAAGCTGACTTATACTGTTCTGATTGTTATTAGTTTTTACGTCACATCTGTACTCTTAGTGGCAATATAGAACTAGCCCACTGTTTGTCTTTTGTTTCCATGGATGATGTGATTTTTCTCCTTAATGTTGACGTGTTGTTCTATTAAAAGCTTAATAACTCAAAATTTAGTAATTTTATTTGAATCAAACCTTACACCGAAGAAAAGCTTATGAAAAATTGAATCCAAACTTGCACAAATATACAGGGTGATGCATTTGAAATTTTTGAGAAAAAGTACAATTCGCGTTTTTGACCACCCTGTATGAGCAAAAATGAAAATTTGAAATAGTAACAAATAAGATAAAAGCTGAGGTGTGTAATTTTTTTTTAATACAAAATTCAGCAATCCAAATTTCAAAATGGCGGATTGAGGGGTTCCCGAATTGGACGGTTTTTCTGGACAAAACACCTTACACCTCAGAAGCTAATTACCAAAACCCATAGTATGTTATATACACTTTCTTCTTTTGTATTGGTTTATCCAAATGTGTAATAAAATTTGAGGCGTTCCATTTAAGAAATCACGACTTTGACATGTAGGTCAAAATTGGGACACCCTGTATAATTGCCAATATTTTAGAAATGTGCCCTCAAATATCATGTATATCATGTCATAAATAGATTTTGCCCAAAATGTATTTGCTTATGAGTAATATTCCGTCCACAAATGGATGGGCCACCCTGTATACATGAAAGCGAAAAGATAAACATTAATCAGGAAAGTATTTGACATTTAGTAGAGAGGTAGTTAATGGAATATCAGCTTAAAACGAATTCTGCAACAGCGCTAGATTAAGGGGGCTTGGGCAGATACATCTAAAAGCAAAACGATCCACATTAATCTTGGAAACTACAAACACCGGATTTTGTGACAGGGCAAATTGGTAACGATGTGGTTCTGTTTAGAGTAGACTTAAACTTAGAATGGATGGTGTAACGTACGAAGTCGCGGGTAACAGCTAGTATAGCCACTGTAAAGTTTGTCGGCGATTTTCATTAGGAACTGCCCAGATTTGACATTACCCTACCTGAATATGTGACTTTGCAGGAGGGCTTTGGTTTTTAACATACTCACATACTCAACTTGACAACATATGACTGGTAAACAATAATATTATTGCTCTGCGAACAACTTACATTTATCAATGGTCTTGTTTAATCAATCTGATTGAATACGCAATTTTTTATATACAGATAAGATCTAAATAAATATTCTATTTGGATAGCATACAGACAGACTACGTGTTATTTGGACAGAGTACCTAACAATGCGTTTATTCACAGTATGATCGAGGAGAACGCTTAAAAATGCAACCCTTTTGTTATTGATTTAAAAGATATGAACATAAAGTATGTTTTAGAAGCATCATTTGCTTTACACGATCATAAACTGTTATTGAAAGTTAATATTAAAAAGTTATTTTAAAAAACCTTGCATAACTCTGGTCTGAAATTAGCTGCCTAACCCTAGTAAAATTGTCAATCATCAATTAAGATTTGATTCTTAAGCAAGGATATAGAACATATAAAATAAATTCATGGTTTTTCTTATACTTCTTTAACTGTTTTCCTGGCCTTCTTATACCCCATATTCTTATTATTAAGCAGAAGGATGGGTGTACTCTATTTGGAACAGCACGAAAGTACCACAGATCAAGTTTGGCGGGAATGGGGAGCGAACTGTCGTAACTCCCGTCTTCCATCAAATGCGATTCCTTGGGCTAAACCTTAAAAAAATAGTAAGCACGGACAGCCGCATTTAAGAAAACGTTTTTAAGGCTAATCGAGCAGTTCACGCTCTGTCTCCAATCGTTGGCTTCAGCTCGAATGTTTCTATATAATTATTGAAGTATGCATCTACCTGGTACTAACATACTGACTTGCTGCTGTGTTCCTGAGCTGGGCAGTTTCCTTATTTTGTCCCAGATGGAGGACATGCCTGGATCAGGCGCGCAAGATATTCTTTGAAAACACCGAGGAAGATCAATCAGTGAAGCAGATTTTGACTAAAGCCGATCATCCAATCAGCCAGACAAGCCAGCGAAGTAAAATTCAGACTCCAAAGATTCAAGTGTCCTGTGCACTACATAACATATACCTCATAACGATATTTCCATATGTATTAAGTACATATTTTGAATGTATACTGAAGCAGTTTATTTTTGTTGTTCATTGCTAATATACAGGGTGGTCCAACGAAAAGGTCGCACCCCCATTTGTTACTCTCTTGGTATATTTTGGGAAAAACGCTCGGACACGTACGTCAATTTTGATTTCTAGGGGGACATATTTTCATCTATAGCCGAATAGTACAGCGTGATCAAAAAATAACATATTGCGTAGAAATAACAAAAATGTATTACCAAAATGAGAGCATAGCAAGAGCTACTGCACGGTTGTTTAACGGGGCTCCTACAATCACGAGCACCATCTGCTGAGGTATAGGGGGGGGGGTGAAAACGAAACGAGGGTGGGCTGGCCTTAGACGGTCGTCGGCGTTACTTTAAAAGAGGAAAGGATGACTGCGGGTGAGTACCGAGGTAAATTTTTATAATAACAGAGTCGGATTTCGATTAGCGATCTAGCCTGTAAATCGTTTTCTATTATGGTACTCAGCAAGTGATCATTTAGTATTGTTCTACCCTTGTTACTGTTCGTCGATATTGTGTTGTTGAATTGTTGTGCTGTTAGTGTGATTGTTCTTGAGTTACTTTTTTTTATCAAGGTTGATAATGGACAATGAAAGGTCATACGCGACCATTTTAATTACGAATGCAGTGAGTTTAATTCGTGATGAGGACAAAAATAGTGTGGAACAGTTCAACTCAATAATCGCAAAATATATTGGGGTAAGCGAATAAATTATTACAAAAAGAGGTCATACCATGGAAGATGTGCTGCAGCTGTTGTAAGCCACAATACCCGGCCTATCTATGTGGTCCAAATACATTTGCGTTCTAAGCTTAGTCCAACCTCGCTTATCGTTAAGATAGAACAAAGACTCAAACGCAAGAATCTTGAAAAGAAACTCAGACCAAAAAAGGCTGATAAAAAAATAACTAACAATTCGGATAGCAATTCCAAAGAAAGTGAATACTTTTATGGCAAATTCTGTCAAAAACCTGACGTGAACGACATTGATTTGGAGGTTGCTAAGCAAGAATTTTTAGAGAAACTCAGAAAAAGTGACGACGAGATCTTGCAGATCGAACAAGTCACCAAATCACAGGACTGTACTTTGTGGCGCCTTCATCGGAGGATAAGGTTGACAGCGTCTCGATTTGGTGAAGTTTGTAGAAGAAGACAGACAACAAGCTGTAAAGTTTTAGTAAACTCCATCATATACCCAACAGAGTTTTCTAGCAAGGCAATAAAAAAGAGCAATACAAAAATCATTGGACACCGCAGTTCAATCTTGTGGTTTGTTTATTGATCGTACACATCCATTTCTGGCAGCATGGCCTCCATCTACCTATTGCAGTAGACAAGAAATGTACTTAATCCAAGTATAAGCCTACTTGTTTATTGCTTTGCAATAACTACCTAACTGTTTCCTCTTATCTTGATGGCATAAGATATCTTTATGACCCTCGCTCAATTGCTTCCATGTAAACATAATTGTGTTTATTGACATGAATAAACGAATTTGAACTTGAGTTCTTGAATTTATTTTAGGAAAGATATCAAATTATTTGAATACACTTTTTCTTAGTCAGAACGCACCGTCGCGTCGCTTGGACTGGCAGGACGAAACAGTAGACGAATATCGCCCAAAAACCGATTTGCACTTTACAGCTTACGTTTCATTTTTTATTATTTCCAAATGAAACTTTTGCAGCGTGCTAAAAACAAAGTCCACAGTGTGCTAACGATCCACTTTTTCGATTTTATCTACTAGAATCTTTTTATAATATCAAGAAAATGAGCACAAATGGTAAACATTTCAACCCATCATAATTCTTGCGCAAAGACAAAATTTTGTAAAAAGCTCTGATAGCACCCTAGGCAATTATATCCTACAAATTGAAGGTAACGGCGAAATGGGTACATTTCACGGCTCATGAAATTCGAAAATGTAAATAAAATCTACCAAATTATCGTTCTCAAAAACATATTTCCTTGACATATCGATAATTTTAAAGTTCCACGCTAAATTCCCCTATACTTGACTGGAGTGATATCCGGATTCATTCTTCCCTACTGTCGGCAGTTGCAGATAGATCTGTTGGCTCTTGGTGTCAAACCTATAGAGTAGGTACCGATTTCTTCAAATCGTGAGCACATTAATCGTCGGATTTTCGTTACTTAAATTTCCTGTAATCACTGGGATCAGATGCTTCTTAATCATAGAACGTATTTCACTGATATCAAAGATGCAACATTTAGAATCACCTTCCCCAAGCAGAAACGTCAAAAACAAAGTTTCAGCAATTGTTACTTATTCTTGTTTGCCTATAGCACCGTTGCAACTGGACTAAAACCACAAAGCTTTGGCATAGTAGTAACCCCATGTGGAAATTTCATTAAAATCCGAGCGGTAATTTCCATGATGAGTGATATAGTTTTTCGTGATGTAGATGTCATATGACTAGTTCGTTTTTGAGCACAGTCTCTGCAGTCTTCTTATTTTATTAGCGGAGATAGAGCTGAACACACGTTATTAATGGCTGAATATTATAACGAAATCAAGAAATATGATGGGTGGCAACAGCTCTTCGTTTTTTAAGATACTCATTAACCCAGATATGCCTAGCGTACAATTCATGGTACACCGTAAACAAGTCGCAACTTGCAACCACCTGTGCTTATTTTGACGTGTTAATAGCACATATGGATTCAGTAAGCCTTAGAAAATCGTAACGTGCGGTTGGGTGTTATTGTTGTATTGAGATTTGCCAAGTAAGTAAATAAAAAAAATGTTTTGATTGCTTCTACCAATAAAACACACATGCTTTTTTTCCAGTTATAATGCCAAATTACTTATGTTATTATTTCCGATTCACAATTGCGTCATTATATTTGAGAGTTCAAAATATTGTACGCCAGGAACATACATGCCTGTTTCATTTTTAGGGGCTTTTCTCTGGAAGAAGCCCTTGCTATGCTGGAGGATAATGAATAGCAAATTTGGATAATATCACATTGACGCCTCCAATCAATGCTTGTGACGTTCTCCCAGACGAGGACTCCGGCGATGAGAATGTAATGTCAGCTGATAATCTACCGGGTTCACAATTACAAGCACCTGCTGAGATAAACATACCTCATGAAAAATTTAGCATATCCTCATCTGATTCCGAAGATAATATTCCATTGTCTGAATTGGCTAAAAAATTAAAAAATAAAATGCTAAAGAAACGAAAAACGTACAAATAGGTGAAGGAGGATCTACCACAAGAAGTTCCAGGAAACTTCGAAGAAATTCTTGAACAAATAATTCTTCTAAGACTCCACTTGAATGGTTTTCACTTTTTTTTGACGGCGAACTTATAACACGCATAACAACTGAAACAAATAGATATGCCAGGCAAAAGGATCGCCAACAAGAGGTGCAAGAGTATGAAATAAGGGCATTTATTGGAACACTAATATTGAGTGGTTATGTCGATGTACCACGTAGAATGTTCTGGGAACGTGAAAGAGATGCTAATAATCAACTCGTCACAGAAGCGCTTACACGAGATAAATTTGAGTATATTATGTCAAATTTCCATTTAGTATATGACTACAATTTACAGCAAGGAGATAAGTTTGCAAAAGTTAGACCTTTATTTGCGATCCTGAATCAAAAATTTATGGAACATGGAATTTTGACAGAAATGCATAGTGTAGATGAGGCAATGGGTTCTTATTTTGGGATACACTCATGCAAACAGTTCATTCACGGAAAACCTATACGATACCGCTATAAATTATGGGTTGGCGCATCAAGACTAGACTACGTTTACTGGGTTGAACCTTACCAAGGCTCGTCAACCAACATTAGTAAGCATTATGCAGATTTGGGGGTTGGTGCTGGTGTGGTATTAGAGTATTCTGATGCACTGAGGAGAAAATGGCCTAATGAAAGTTTTCGACAATTTTTTCACTTCTCTCCCTCTTATGGTAAAATTGAAAGAAAAAAATTTCTTTGCGACTGGTACTGCTAGAGAAAATCGTTTACAAGGCGTCCAATTCAGAGATTCCAAAGTTTTGAAAAGGAAAAAAAGGGGTAGTTACGATTACAACAAAATTTCCGATACAAACATAATTGCAGTAAAATGGCATGACAATAATTTAGAAACACTCTGTTCAAATGCCGCAGGATTGCAACCAATTCGCTTTGTAAAGCGATACTCTCAAAAGGATAAAAAAAGTATTCAGGTAAGAAACACAATCTGCAAGAAAATCAATGTTTTCAAAATTGCTTTTAATTTTAGGTAGAACAGCCTCATCTTGTAAAATGTATACAACGCAAATATAGGCGGCGTTGATCGTTGCGATCAAAATATTGGTCTGTATCGCATTTCCATCCGGGGTAAAAACTGGTATTTTTTATTGGTCAGCCACTGTATTGATATGGCTGTTCGTAATTCCTGGCAACTTTGTAGATTGCACGGAGAACATATGGATCAATTATTATTTAGACGGCGACTTGCCACAGCCTTGTTACAACAAAACAAGAAACTGCCATCTTTTTCTAGAGGACGTCCTTCGGCTAATGAATATACAGATATTCGTTATGATCGTTTAGATCATTTTGTGATACCACAAGAAAAGCCAACTAGATGTGGCTTATGTCATGATAGAGCAAAAACAAGGTGCTCTAAGTGCAGTGTAGGGATGCATGTAAAATGTTCCATACTAAACCTTAATGTTCGCCTATGTGCCTAGTGTACCATATTTTGAACGGCATTTTTTTTCACTTTTTCCTAAAATAAAATTTAAAAAAATAATAAATTGGTTTAATATATGCTTCATATAGAATGAATTTGCAGAAAACGTACTTACTTTCTTATATTTTATTTGAGCTTTAGGCATATCTGGGTTAATGTTGCACCACCATTTAAATCTCTTCCTCTAAATAAATCTGCCTGCCAGCACTGTTTCTGTTTTTGTTTTTTTTTATTAGGTAGCAATAGCTCAGTAATCTGAAGACAGCACTAGCTACTTCTAGATCTGATGTTTCGACACAGACTATAGCAGAAAAATTTGGAGCACTTTTGACGCGAGCGTTTCAAGTGAACGTTCGCTTGACTCAAATCACGGACTTTGTAATGTAACGCTCGATGTGAGCATTACATTACACAAGTTGAAATAAAAATTAATTTCCTGTAAAGAGGTAGGTTAATGTGGTAATAAGTGCTGAAAGTGATGTGCATTTACCTCCATGCAATAATAAAGATTTTGTTCCAATCTATTCCTCACAGTTTCAAGCATTTCTTGTCGGAAACGAATGTATAGTATTAACGTCATTTCGGTAAACTGTGGCTATATAGTCAACGCCAAACAAAGTGGCGTGCACGTCATCACGATAAAAATTCCCCGACCTAATGCCTAGGTTTCTATCACAAACAATTGCTCTATTGCAGTTTCATATTAATGTGATATATAAATTGTAAAATGGTCATTACTCTCTTATTATGGTTAATAGTCGTATAAACATTATTATTAAAATATCACATAAGTTGCTTTCTGATAAATTTAGACGCATTATGCGAAATAAAATGTTTTGCAAACGCTCCAATCACTTATCGACATGTAAACGCACTAAACCGATTTCGCAGCGTTGACACATTGTCACCTTGAAACTTATTTAAACTGGGAACTGACATTTGTATTAATTTTGACACTGAATCAATTTGTGGCATTTCAAATCTTTATAAATCCTTTGGCCCGGCATACTGTAAATCAACAACTGTTTGTTTCAAAACAAAATTATTCATTTTACGAGTAGATAAAGGCAATTTTGGTATATAAAGATGCCCAAGCAGTTAAATAGTCGGTGTAAGGAACTCGTGGCCTCGTTAATGCACTACTTTGAGCAAGAAAGGGACAACAACGGGCCTTTGTTGCCTTTAAATGCTGTTCAAGAGGTAGGTTACTAATAATTATATGTAATGTATATTAATAATAGTGAAATTTTATTTCATTTTTTGTAGCGTGTTGCTGCTGCTTTAAAAATTAGTTTAAGGACAGTTAGTCGTATTTCCGAGGGTGTGAAAAGTGATGCAAATTTAGAATCGCCCAAGAAAAAGCGGAGTTATATTAAACGTGTAACCAACACAGCGACATTGGATACAAGAGCCATTCGAGAAGTGATCTATAATATGTATCACAAAAGTAAGATCTTATTATAATAACTTATCAGAAATTTGCATTAATTTGTTAACTAAATTATAATGTCATATTACACATGGTTTCAGAAGAACAAGTTACGATACAAACTTTATGGTCTCGATTAAGAGATAGGGCATTATTTGATGGTAGTGCCACGTCTTTAAGACGGTTGCTTAGAGATCTTGGATTTAAGTGGCTTAAGGACAATCCGCGACGAGGGCTCATGGAACTACCAAGTATAGCTTTGAAAAGGGTGGAATTTCTAAGGCAATACAATCAAGCCAAGGTTGAGGCCTTATACCAGTTTGTCTTCCTCGATGAAACTTGGATATTTCAAAATGGGACCATAGGTCGCTCTTGGCAAAATGGAAACCAAAAAAGCGTGAAAGCTATTAAAACAGATGGTAAAAGGTATGTACTTTTACACAATTTGCACTATAAAATTTAAAACTAATATATTTTAGATACATTATATTACATGCTGGAAATGAAAATGGGTTTATTGAGGGTAGTGAAGCGATATTTTCTTCGAAAACAAAATTGAGCGATTACCACGGAGAGATGAACCAGGACAATTTTTTGAAATGGTTTCAACATCAGTTATTAGAAAAATTGGAGAGTCCATATATGATTATACTGGATAACGCCCGTTATCACAGCATGATATTAAACAAACTGCCCAACAATGCATGGACAAAAAAAAATATCCAAGACTGGTTGACAAATCAAAACATACCATTTTTAAACACAATGTTTAAAACAGAGCTATTGAGTATTGTTGCTCGGTACATAATGCTTCTTAATTATATATATATTTTGGTCGACAGTTTATATTTCTTTTGTTTATTCCTATTCTTAAAATAACTGCTTTTTTAGAAACAAACCACCTAAAATATACGTGATTGATGAATTGGCGGAACAACATGGGCACAAAGTTCTTCGTCTGCCTCCTTACCATTGTATATTTAACCCTATTGAGTTAATTTGGGGCATAGCAAAAGGTTACTATAACAGACATATTGGTAGAGATGGTAACAGTGAAAAAGACTGTTTGGATATGTGGAACGAGGCTCTACAAACGGTTACCCCAGATATGTGGAAAAATAGTGTTCGACATATTGAGCAAGAAATTTTTAAATGGTATGAAAGAGAACGAATTTTTGATCGACCAGACATCGAACCTTTAATAATCAACTTTGAGAGTGATGAAGATTCAGATTCAGACAGCGCTGAAGAAAGAAACTCCGACTAACTTTATTGTACAGAAAAAGCTTACACCAGTAGCTTACCTAATTTTAGAATGCATTTTTCTGTATGAATTCTGTAAAATAAATACCATGCATAAAATTTGGAGGACCCCATTTGGATTTTTATTCAGTACCTTTAAGCTATCAATTAAATATGGTAGTTTCATAGTGTCATCTGATCAATAATTGTCATACTTAATGATTATGCAAGTACAGATCTATAATTTTATTATACTATTATTTTTGTTCTCATTTGAGGTTAATATTGCTTATAAACCTAGATATGTAAATAATAAATTTTATTATTTTACAAAAAGTTTGGCAACAATGTAAATTTTTCAACACACCCACCTTGATGACGTGCACGCCACTTTGTTTGGCGTTGACTATATTGTATTTTCTAACATGTCTAAGTACGTGCCGCCCGTCAAGTTTCCAGGAATGAAGAAAGGTCCTACAATATGATTTCCGAAAATGCCGGTCCACACATTTATTTTTGCAAGATATTGCGTGTGTACCTCTCGAAACAAATATGGATTCGAGTCACTCCAGTATCGGCAGTTATGTTATGTTACCACCGAGAGTACAAGGCCTGACAACAGACTCGTGACGTCACCACGAGTAGGCTGGTCGGTCGGCCGACAGCACGGCGAGCCGTACATCAGCGCTAGTGAATAATATATTATTATTGCAGCATATTTAATATACTCTACCTGATGTAAATAACGGATAATTCAGAAAAGTGTTTTTGGTATATGAAGGCAACTTGGTGGAAAATATTAAAGTAGTTATTAACTATTTTCACCCTGATTTTCACTGATATTTCATCCAACATTACGTGCACATTAGAGTAATAAGTTGATGTTATAAAAGCTTGCTAAAAATAATAAATTCTTCAATGAATAACCCTATGTTAGTCACAACAGCTCAACAAAATTTCACAGGAATATGTGGACAATTTACTATTATTATAGGCATAATATAATGGTACTTGAAAATTATATAAAATGTAGTGCTTGTCGAACAGTTGTGTCCAGCACGAACCAACGAGGAGGTCTGAGGTAATCTCTTGCCAGGAAAGGAATAAGGAAGATGAGGAGGAAAAAGTGTAGGATAAATGATAAGAAAAACAGATAAAATCAAAGAAAAATAAACAACAGAGAAAACATAACAAAGATTAATGAAAACTTAATAAGAACTCTAAAGACAAACAAAATACAGCACAAAATAATAACAAAAATTAGAAAACAGAAAACAAGTATCAAAAATAACAAAAATTAGAATAACGAAAATTAAAGTACTAAATTCTGAATAAGGACAAATAAACATTTATCTACAGCTATGTAAATATTGATGCCTCATGTGAATGTAGTCAATTTACGTTTATTTGTTTTATTCGTGCTTGCAAGCTGTCGTTCCTTTTGGCATAATAATTTTTCAAAAATGTACTGACTGCAAATAACAATTAGTTTTATAACATAATATCTTTATCATTCCAACTTTTAAGAGCAAATATACAGAGAAATATGCCTAACAGGTACGTAGAGCTAGCGGGGTTAGAATCGTATAATATATTAATTCTAAAAACATGAGATGCAATCTCCTCCACTCTCCATATACAACTTCAAACTCCAATTCTTAACCTCTACAATTTTTTTTCTATAAATGATCAGGAGTCTGATAATCTTGTGTGAAAAATTCATCCAAGCATTAGCGGACAGGCAGACAAACAGACCGATGGACATGCCATTTAACATCAAAAAATTACAATATCACATTTTCGTAATTTTTCACGATCACAGTACTTCTTAGCCAGTGTCAAACTCTGTTAAATATGACTGAACGCTCCATATTTTATTGCACATTCAGGTAGACTTTCTCAAGAAAAAGAAGATATATATAATGTTTTGATTATTAGCTATTTTTTTATGCTTGATCCACCATGCAAGTCTAATTACCTGGATGTACCACCGGGCTTTGAGGTGATGCAGGGAAAACGGGGGGATGTCATACAAGCTCTAGCAAGGGAACACGTTTGCACGAGACATGCAAATATTAGAGATAAACAAGGGTATTATGTAAAAAATCTATAAAACGTCAAAAAAAAACCTATAAGATGTCATCTTGCAGACTAGGTAGCTTTTAGGGTGCAAACAGTCATTCCACGTTTGCTCACTAGGATTGTTGTGAGCGTCCATCTATGTAGGAATGGCTCAACTACACGTATACATGCTTTGTTGGTTGCATATGTTTTGTGAAGCCGAGTGGTCTATTGTCTTCATCTCTGAGTCTCTGAGAAGTATGTTGGTTGTTTGGTTGAATAGCAAGATCGCATCTGGATGATTGTGTGTATTTTGGTTTGCATGTGTATAAAATCAGTGATATTTGCTGTGTGAGAAGATCATTACTGGATATGCTACCAATGAAGTCTATCTATTAGCTGTGCCCGACGGGTTATTTATATGTTGTCCTTTCGGAGGACAGGTTATGTTCAAAGTTATCAATTACGATGTTTTACGTTTTTTGTGTTTTCAAAAACTTTGAGTAGTATAACGGAAAATCACCAACGCGCCCGCGTTGTGTGTAATTAATGTTAGCATGTTTATGACTTGTGATTCGACAGTATACAGTGAATATAATTATTCCTTATCTGTGTTATTTTTGAAATTCAGCAAATTTGCATATGTAATTTCCAGAATGGATAAGAAAAGGTGGATGCGCAAATAATTTCTAGCTTTGAATCTCAAGTAAGTGTACTTGAGACAAGAATCCAATGGAATTATCATAAACACATATTACTAGCACACAAATCCTCACTATGCACCTATGCATTGCAGTTTCTTCCAGTTATGCCGTATCTCAAGCAGATTATATATCAGATGAGAGCCAAACATTGATAACCGAACCGAAACGAGTTCACAACGTGTCCATCAGCTAGTGTAAGTTAACATCTTGTAGACGCTTTTTTGACATTGTATTGTTTTTTTGAGACATTATGTATGTAGGTTTTTCTACAAGATGTTAACTTAGCACTAGCTGTTGTACACCTCTTGTGACACGTTTTCTAGCTGTACCTACGTGTTGCCTAGACGTTATGATGCTTGAGTGTTCTGTAATATATGTTTTAGAGATGGCATTATTGAAGGCCTAAGATGTAACATGAAAATTGTAGCTGGAAGGAAACTCTAGTGCTTAGGTGCATAGTGAGGATTTGTGTGCTAATAATCTGTGTTGATGATAATTTTGTTGGTTTCTTGTCTCAAATACACTCACTTGACATGTATTCAAAGCCAGAAATTAGTTGCGCATGCACTTTTACTTATTCATTCTGGAAATTACATATGAAAATTTGCTGAATTTCAAAAATGAGATGGCTTATAAAAGAAAATCCCTCGTTTGTGACGTAGCAGGTGAGAAGATATGCTGCAGACAATAATATTTATGAAAGTGAAAAGGTTATTACATTATTTTTATTTCCAGTTATTTAAATTTCATAGAAGTATATAGAAAATTCATTTTGCGATGTCAATAGAAAATACAAATCAGCGCCTAGATGTGAGGCACAGTGAAAATGTTTGATGTGTGATGCGTCATCCTTTTCTGTGATATGGCTTAATTGCACACAACGCGGGCGCAGTGGTGATTTCACGCAATGCTCCTGAAAGTTTTTGCAAACACAAAGAAACGGAAAAAGTCCTAATTTTCAACGTAGAAAGGGCAATACATAAATAACCCGTCGGGCACAGCTAATAGATCTACTTCATTAGCAGTCATAATTTTTTCACATGGCAAATATAACCGACTTTATATATACTAAGTGACATATAAATCCGAACACCCAGTTTAAATGGTTTTATTTTAATAAAATTTTGTATAAGTACTTAATGAAGCATAATAAGTAAATGATAAAAAAATAATGTGTGGATGCACCCTGATGTGCTACGCATTCTCCAACGCGCCTAGGCATGCTTCTGATCAGGTGGTCAATGTCCTCCTGTGGTATCTCATTCCAGGCAACCACCAACTCCTCTCGAAGTGCTTCTAGAGTCTGAGGAGGTCGTTGCAAATTGAGCAATCTCCTACCCATCATATCCCACACGTGCTCAATTGGGGATAAGTCGGGAGATCTTGGTGGCCATGGTAACAATGTGACATCATTATGTTGAAAGAAGTCTATTGTGACTCTTGCAACATGTGGTCGAGCATTATCTTGTTGGAAAGTTGGATCTGCCAGGGTGTCAAGATAGGGTAAAAGATGGGCTTCTAGAACTTCGTCTATATAACGCTGCGCGTTCATGTTACCTCTGATTCTGATGAAGATTAAAGGTGACCTGGAACCATAAGCTATAGCACCCCAAACCATAACTCCAACAGTGTGATGAACATGTCTTTCAACAAAAAACTGTGGATTCCTCCTTTCACCACGTCGCCTTCTAACCCTGGCACGACCATCGTGCATGCCTAAACAAAATCGAGACTCGTCACTAAAGACAATACTGTTCCATTCCTGATCCCAGACTGACCGTTGTCTGCACCACTCAAGGCGATTACGTCGGTGTTCTCGAGTTAAAAGGAGGACCCAGTGTGGCCGATATGAAAACAAGCCAAAACTTCTCATTCGTCGGTAAACACTTCGCATGCCAATAGGTCTTCCGTGCTCTGCAAACCATTCATTTGCAATAGTGGAGAAACGGTCCCTTAAGGCCAATAATCTTAGGCGGCGATCTTCACGGTCTGTTGTTCAACGGCGGCGTCCAGTGCCCCTTGCTCTTTGCGTACGGCCTTCTCGAAGCCATGCCTAACAACACCTAACCACAGTGTCTACACTTCTTTGCACTCTAACTGCAATTGCCCGAAAAGAAAGTCCAGCTTCCCGAAGTCCCACTATACGGCCCCTATCAAACTCACTAAGTTGACGAAATCGTACAGGTCTCCGTACTCTAGGCATCGTAACCGATCGTGAAGGATGTCAAGAACCAAAATCCGCCAACGTTGATTCTTTACTGCGGCTGAAATATTCACTTTTAGAGCGTTAGTGAATTAAAAAAAAAGCAGTATAAAAACCGGAATGTCCAACTGATAAGGCTGAAAAATTTTTCACTTGTTATTTACAGTAAGATAAATACATTCACCAACTTTTATTAAAATAAAACCATTTAAACTGGGGGTTCGGATTTATATGTCACTTAGTATACATGCAGACCAATACACATAGTCATACAGATGTGATCTTGCTACTCAACCTACTTTCTCTCTTTCACAGGCAGCAGCGGTGACCGCAGTAGTAGACTGTTCGGTCTCCTGATCAGTCGCCGTGCGCTGTGCGGGTTCGAATCCCGTCCCAGGAGAAATTTTTCTCTTGCTATCTATGTTGTGATTATCGGTAGGTGGTAGACGGTCTCTGATTGTCGAACGCGGAGGTACCACCCGGCGGATTTCGTAGGCGGGGCCAGAATGTGTGCATGTTGCATGCACACGTGTTTCCTCGCCAGGGTCCGTGTGGCGTCACCCCTTTCCCCTATATCCCCCTATAGCCTCCCGGTACCCCGTGGATGTTTAGGCCTTAGGCCTTCGTGGTAGTTGGAGTATAAAAAAAACATCTTCTCAGAGATAAACGCTACCGACAACTCGGTTTCACAAAACATATACACTCAGCTTTCTGCAACCAACAATGCATGTTTGAGCGTGTCGTGTCGGTGAGTCATTCCTCCATAGCGAGCATACGTGGAATGAACTATTTGCCCCCTAAAAACTAACTAGTCTGCAAGAAGTTTTTTAGGTTATTTTACATAAAATCTATCCCTGAGGATGGTACTTTTACGCTCAGTCTGAGACCGTCTACCACCTATGGATAATATATACTAAGTGACATATAAATCCGAACACCCAGTTTAAATGGTTTTATTTTAATAAAAGTTGGTAAATGTATTTATCTTACTGTAAATAACAAGTGAAAAAATTTTCAGCCTTATCAGTTGGACATTCCGGTTTTTATACTGCTTTTTTTTAATTCACTATAGCTCTAAAAATGAATATTTCAGCCGCAGTAAAGAATCAACGTTGGCGGATTTTGGTTCTTGACATCCTTTACGATAGGTTACGATGCCTAGAGTACGGAGACCTGTACGATTTCGTCAACTTAGTGAGTTTGATAGGGGCCGTATAGTGGGACTTCGGGAAACTCGACTTTCTTTTCGGGCAACTGCAGTTAGAGTGCAAAGAAGTGTAGACACTGTGGTTAGGTGTTGTCAGGCATGGCTTCGAGAAGGCCGTACGCTAAGAGCAAGGGGCACTGGACGCCGCCGTAGAACAACAGACCGTGAAGATCGCCGCCTAAGATTATTGGCCTTAAGGGACCGTTTCTCCACTATTGCAAATGAATGGTTTGCAGAGCACGGAAGACCTATTGGCATGCGAAGTGTTTACCGACGAATGAGAAGTTTTGGCTTGTTTTCATACCGGCCACACTGGGTCCTCCCTTTAACTCGAGAACACCGACGTAATCGCCTTGAGTGGTGCAGACAACGGTCACTCTGGGATCAGGAATGGAACAGTATTGTCTTTAGTGACAAGTCTCGATTTTGTTTAGGCATGCACGATGGTCGTGACAGGGTTAGAATGCGACGTGGTGAAAGGAGAAATCCACAGTTTTTTGTTGAAAGACATGTTCATCACACTGTTGGAGTTATGGTTTGGGGTGCTATAGCTTATGGTTCCAGGTCACCTTTAATCTTCATCAGTGGTAACATGAACGCGCAGCGTTATATCCACGAAGTTCTAGAACCCCATCTTTTACCCTATCTTGACACCCTGGCAGATCCAACTTTCAAACAAGATAATGCCCGACCACATGTTGCAAGAGTCACAATAGACTTCTTTCAATATAATGATGTCACATTGTTACCATGGCCACCAAGATCTCCCGACTTATCCCCAATTGAGCACGTGCGGGATATGATGGGTAGGAGATTGCTCAATTTGCAACGTCCTCCTCAGACTCTAGAAGCACTTCGAGATGAGTTGGTGGTTGCCTGGAATGAGATACCACAGGAGGACATTGACCACCTGATCAGAAGCATGCCTAGGCGCGTTGGAGAATGCGTAGCACATCAGGGTGCATCCATGCATTATTAAAGATCAAAGGGCTTTAAAGCAGTGCAATCATTTTGAAATTTTTATCATTTACTTATTATGCTTCATTAAGTACTTATACAAAATTTTATTAAAATAAAACCATTTAAACTGGGTGTTCGGATTCATATGTCACTTAGTATACACAGCCAAGGGAGAAAAATACATTTGGAACGGGATTCGAACTCGCGCAGCTCACGGCGACTGCAATTCAATGTACAAAAACTCTCAACTTTGACCACCTGTGAATCTGCCATTTTGAAGGGTCGTGTTTCTACGTTCTAGGATAATGGAGTACTAATAAGAAGCTTCAAAATAATCACGTGACCCCCATTCCATTAAAAAAATGGTACATGATGACGCCCAGCCACAATCTTGAAATTTCCAACTTGTTACACTAAAATATAGTATTCATGTGTGATTTTCATCATCCCAAATTTGAGGTTGATCACTTGCCCAGCTAAAAAAATAAGTAGGAGGAGGGACACTTTTCTGAAAAGCGCTGTATGGAGGTAAAGCTTACCTGCAAATATTCGTCAAACGCATAGGTCAAGTCAGTCAAAGATGGAAACAGTTTATCTGGTTTCTTACCATTACACTGAGAAAAAAACGTAATAAGGCCAATTAAAATTTTAATTAGGTTAGTTAAAAAATAACTAACTATTTGACAGCTAACAAGTACAAATGTTAGTTTAACTAAGCTCCAATTTATAAAACAGCTTACTTGATACTATAAAACTATTTTAATTAAATCAAAACACAATCGTTTCATTTATTAAACCGTTTACCTACCTTTTGTGTGCAAATGTATTCAAAATCAATGAGCTATTAAAATTTGGGTACCTGTTCCGATTTATTTAAGTTTTATTAAATTTGTTTAGTGTTAGATCAGGTAAAAGTAATCGCCTGTTTTTAAAGAATTGTTTAATTTAGATTTAAAAATATATTTGGATAACATTTGGAATTTAAAAGATTATATTGCATTTTACTGAATGATGTATATTATAACTGTGCCTGACAAATATGAGATATCAAAAAATTTGGAAAATTTAATGCTGATAATCGATATTGTCGAATCAAAATAAAATCTTCCGAATCTTACATCCCTAACAAAACTCGATATTTTTTATTGTCATTGATTGTGCACTTATGGGTACAAGTCTTACTGATTATATTTGTCTTATTGTCCAGAAATACGAGTAGGTTATAATATATCACCATCCACTAAAAAGCAATCTTTTGTTTTAAATTCAGAAAGTAAGGGAAAAGGATAGCTGAAACTGAATAAAGTCACCTGACCATGTGTACAAAAATTGTTCTTTTATTGCTAATAATAAAATAATACTGCACCCACACTCATTCAACGCATTTTCAGATATAAATAATGTCGTAATCTTGAAACTGGAGATACTACAGACCAAAATATGCGAATTGACCCAAAGATACCTCAGTCCAAAAGTTGATAGTTTGCGAGAGTCAAAGTTACAGTTTTATTTTCTATTTTTCCTTATTGCTTGATAAGTATTTCAGATTTTGGCATAAACCTCGGTATAGGGAGGCTTGGTATGAGAAACAAGAATCCGTTATTTTTTATGACCAAACTTCTACAGCACTATTTCGGAAAATAACTTATCATAACTTTCTTGTGCTACCCTGTATACAACAACTGACCAGAAAATCCTATTTTCTCGTATTTCGATCAGCGGTTACGTTACGTTAAGAAATGATTATAGCCTTATTTTGAGTAGTAAAAACTATTTGGATTTTAGGTAGTTTTGTTCAAAATATTTGTCATCATAGTGGAGCTCCCAGAACTGTACTTACAGCTGAAGTTGAAGAAAATATACTAGATGCTGTCTTTGAGAATCCTACAGTTGGGGTTAGTAATGTATATCGAGAATTTCAAGTTGCCAAATGTACAGTAAATACCATGTTTCAAGAGCAACCGCTCCATCCATACCACCTGCAAAAAGTACATGGTTTAAAAGCGGATGATGACCCCGCAGGGGTAGAATTTTGTATTTGGCTCTTAAGGAAGTTTAACCACGACAATGGTTTTACTTCGTTGATATTATTTTCGGACGAAGCAGGATTTGGAAGCGATAGGCCCATTAACTCGCATAATTTTCAAATTTATGCAGACGAAAATCCTCGTGCAATAATACAAACCCCCCACCAAGTACAATCTCAAATTAATTTATGGGCAGGAATAATTGGACAATATTTAATAGGAACCACAGTGTTACCACCTAGACTAAATCTCCAAAGGTATTTACAATTTCTTGAAGAACAATTGCCCACTCTGCTGGAAGATCCTCCATTACAAACACGCATAAATATGTGGTTTATGCACAACGGCGCTCCACCTGATTTCACTATATTAGTTAGAGAGCATCTAAATAGAGTTTATCCAGACCAGTGGATAGGCCGATCAGGACCTGTATCGTGGCCGGCTAGATCACAAGATTTAATTCCTATGGATTTCTTCTTCTGGGATGTTTTAAAACGACACGTTTACAATACGCCAGTGGAAACTGTAGATGATCTTTGACAAAGAATTTTCCACCATAGCCGGGAAACGAAAAATAACATCCAAATGCTTTGGAGAGTGCAGCAAGGATTAGTTCGTCGAGCTCGACAGTGTGTAAGGCAAGGTGGTACTCATTTTGAACAATTTTTGTAGTTATTATTTCCGTTTATTCGTTTTGTTGCCATCCTCATTTTTTATTGTTAAAAATCATAGCAAGGCTACTCAGATATTATCTAAAGCAACTTGATCATTATGTTATAAATGTTTTTGTTGTGGAGATACGAAAAAATAAGTTTTTTAGTCAGTTGTTGTGTACAGGGTTGCACAAAAAAGTTATGATAAGTTATTTACCGAAATAGTGCTGTAAGTGGCCCTCTAGCAGTTTGGCCATAAAAAATCTAAAATACTTCTCAAGCAATAAGGAAAAATAGAAAATAATATTATAACTTTGACACCCTGTATCTCGCAAACTATCAAATTTTGGACTGAGGTATGTTAGGTCAATTCACATATTTTGGTCTGTAGTATCTCCAGTTTTGAGATTTTCCAACCTTTTGCAGACATATACACCATACATCATGCAATATACATGCTGAATCCATCAGAACATTTAATCAGTGCATTGCATTAACGGAGATAGACCACTGACGCAATGGCGGTTTAACAATAAGAACATCGAGTATGTGATTACCATAATTGCCACTTCAAAGCTACTACACCACCAGCGGCAACATTCGAATGAGAAAAGCTGGTCACGAAAATCACAAATAAAACTGAGCAGCTCGAAGCGCGTTACCGGTACTGCGCCTGTCGCATACTCCAGATCATTCACGAACGAAGGACCGAATCCGCGATTCAAATAAACAGTTTAAATGCTCTCCTTAAAATGTTCATTTTATATTTTCTACATAAAACAAACTATCTAAACTAATCAAACAGTTTAATGAAACAGGTACCTGGCTTGCTACTTCCAATAAAACTGGTTTCTGAAAATTAAAAACTCTTTAATCGACCACGTATTCTCAGTGTACGCAGTTGTCCTTTGTTCTAAAAAGATTGTTTTGCAGTTGAGCTTAGGTTGAAATATAAAGGGGTTGCTGCTGATAATATGCTTTATTTGACAACAATATCATTCAAAATTTCGACACATATACATACACATACCTACATTTTAAAAACAAAAAAAGAATTCATAACAAACGTGCGCCCCTATTGCAGAGGTAATCAATTCACAATTATTTGCATAGGTGCAACATTGTTATTATTTTAATCCGACCTACCTGTATCATATTTATTCTAAGTGATGAGTTACGAGCGTAGGTGTAATGCACGTAGACCATTATTTACCGAACACTTGTGTACCCTACATTTTATTCTTTGAAGCTAACGTCAATGAAGGCCTACTTCTTAACCCAAGCGCGTAACGTACTATTAATATAATAAATATATGATTATATTGATAATAAATTTCAACTGCAACATCCTGGCAAAATTGACTGACTCAAAGATTTTAACAGCACGAAATAATTTATAGTGCATTTTAGAAAGCCCTCAATCTACTTATTTTTTGAATGAGACAAGTTAGCAAGCTTAAATTCGGATCGATTATATTGAAGAATACATACTATATTCTAGCGTGAAGCAACAGTTCATAATTTCAGGATGGCGGCAGGGGCCAACTAATTTACAAAACATTATAGTATCTTATATCAATCTTCGTCTTTTGAAAGGTTCATTCGGTTTAAATAAAATTGACAGATTTTGTAATTTTTTTCAAATCGGATGTTCCATATTTTATTACATATTTTCATACTAGGTACTGCATTTTGATAGTTGTTTGTTGAGTTATAAGCGACTAAATATACAAAAACGCCGAAATTTGACAGCCTAGATAGTAATTTTACATTCAATGGGTATAAAGCACTCATATAAATGTCATTTTTGCGTTAACATATAGTATTTATGCATCAATTTCATTATCCCAAATTTTAGCTTGCTAACTTGACCCGTTCAAAAAATAAGTAGTAGGGAAGGCCTTATTGAGAAGCACTATATGTATAGGATAAACACTCCAAGAAAAGGAAGGAGATCAAGCACTCATTTGGGGCTACCGTAGGGTTCTCTTGTCTTTTAGATATTCTCCAAAAGCCGCTTTGTTTCGTAGATAAAGCAAACAACTACGAAAAACTACTATGGATTACAACATTTCCTATATTTATTATCATGCTACCCGGAATGAGTGATTACTTGATGCATGGGTTTTTTGGTCCCAGCTAACACATGAGTTGAACTTTGGGTTAGTATCTAAGTTGAAGTTGCTTTTGATGTAGTTTTTGGATGATGGGTAGATGTATGTTGATTTTTTAGTTGGTATATAAGTTGGTGCATGGGTTTGTTGGTCCCAGCTAACGCATGAGTTGAACTTGGGGTTAGTATCTAAGTTGAAGTTGCCTTTGATGTAGTTCTTGGATTAGATTGCGGCCTAGGCGGACAAGGTCTGGGAGCAGGATCTGGGCCAGGCGGGCTGGGAGCAGGATCTGGTCCAGGCGGGCTGGGAGCAGGATCTGGACCAGGCGGGCTGGGAGCAGGACCTGGGCCAGGTGGAGTTGGTCTTGGGGGACAAGGGGTTGGAGTAGGTTCTGGTGTTGGTATGTCTGTCGGCTTCTGGGTTAGCTCTGTCGACGACTGTGTTGGTTCAGCAGTTACTTTTGTGGTTTCTTGTTGAGTTGTCCCTTCTGTAGTTACTTGTGTAGGAGTAAGAGTTGTCCACTGGGTTGGTTCATTCGTTGGTGTTTGAGTCGGTATGTTCGTAGTTGTTTGGGTTGTTTCAGTGGGAGTTGGTCTTGATGTTGTATTTGGACTAGGATCTGGTACAGGCGGACTGGGAGCAGGACCTGGGCCAGGTGGAGTTGGTCTTGGGGGACAAGGGGTTGGAGTAGGTTCTGGTGTTGGTATGTCTGTCGGCTTCTGGGTTAGCTCTGTCGACGACTGTGTTGGTTCAGCAGTTACTTTTGTGGTTTCTTGTTGAGTTGTCCCTTCTGTAGTTACTTGTGTAGGAGTAAGAGTTGTCCATTGGGTTGGTTCATTCGTTGGTGTTTGAGTCGGTATGTTCGTAGTTGTTTGGGTTGTTTCAGTGGGAGTTGGTCTTGATGTTGTACTTGGACTAGGATCTGGTCCAGGCGGACTGGGAGCAGGACCTGGGCCAGGTGGAGTTGGTCTTGGGGGACAAGGGGTTGGAGTAGGTTCTGGTGTTGGTATGTCTGTCGGCTTCTGGGTTAGCTCTGTCGACGACTGTGTTGTTTCAGCAGTTACTTTTGTGGTTTCTTGTTGAGTTGTCCCTTCTGTAGTTACTTGTGTAGGAGTAAGAGTTGTCCATTGGGTTGGTTCATTCGTTGGTGTTTGAGTCGGTATGTTCGTAGTTGTTTGGGTTGTTTCAGTGGGAGTTGGTCTTGATGTTGTACTTGGACTAGGATCTGGTCCAGGCGGACTGGGAGCAGGATCTGGTCCAGGCGGACTGGGAGCAGGACCTGGGCCAGGTGGAGTTGGTCTTGGGGGACAAGGTGTTGGAGTAGGTTCTGGTGTTGATATGTCTGTCGGTTTCTGGGTTAGCTCTGTCGACGACTGTGTTGGTTCATCAGTTACTTTTGTGGTTTCTTGTTGAGTTGTTCCTTCTGTAGTTACTTGTGTAGGAGTAAGAGTTGTCCACTGGGTTGGTTCATTCGTTGGTGTTTGAGTCGAAATGTTCGTAGTTGTTTGGGTTGTTTCAGTGGGAGTTGGTTTTGATGTTGTACTTGGACTAGGATCTGGTCCAGGCGGACTGGGAGCAGGATCTGGTCCAGGCGGACTGGGAGCAGGACCTGGGCCAGGTGGAGTTGGTCTTGGGGGACAAGGTGTTGGAGTAGGTTCTGGTGTTGATATGTCTGTCGGCTTCTGGGTTAGCTCTGTCGACGACTGTGTTGTTTGATCAGTTACTTTTGTGGTTTCTTGTGGAGTTGTCCCTTCTGTAGTTACTTGTGTAGGAGTAAGAGTTGTCCACTGGGTTGGTTCATTCGTTGGTGTTTGAGTCGGTATGTTCGTAGTTGTTTGGGTTGTTTCAGTGGGAGTTGGTCTTGATGTTGTACTTGGACTGGGAGCAGGACCTGGGCCAGGTGGAGTTGGCCTCGGGGGACTAGGGGTTGGAGTAGGTTCTGGTGTTGATATGTCTGTCGGCTTCTGGGTTAGCTCTGTCGACGACTGTGTTGTTTGATCAGTTACTTTTGTGGTTTCTTGTTGAGTTGTCCCTTCTGTAGTTACTTGTGTAGGAGTAAGAGTTGTCCACTGGGTTGGTTCATTCGTTGGTGTTTGAGTCGGTATGTTCGTAGTTGTTTGGGTTGTTTCAGTGGGAGTTGGTCTTGATGTTGTACTTGGACTGGGAGCAGGACCTGGGCCAGGTGGAGTTGGCCTCGGGGGACTAGGGGTTGGAGTAGGTTCTGGTGTTGTTGTATCTGTCGGCTTCTGGGTTAGCTCTGTCGACGACTGGGTTGGTTCAGCAGTTACTTTTGTGGTTTCTTGTTGCGTTGTCCCTTCTGTAGTTACTTGTGTGGGAGCATGAGTTGTCGATTGGGTTGGATTGTTGGATGGTTCTTGTGTTGGTACGTTCGTAGTTATTTGGGTTGTAGTTTCATATGTTGGAGCTTCTGTTGATTCTTGAGTGGTAGGATTCGAAGTGCTTTCATGTGTAGGCACCTCTGTAGGCTCAGCGGTAGTGACTGGAGCAGTGGTTGTCGCTGTACAGCCTGCACGCCATGGAAAGTCGCACACTTGCAGCACTGGATTGAATTCGGTTTGTGGCGGGCAAGTCATAAGATAGGGAATACCATTAGCACATTGGTAGAACAGCGAACAGTTTGTTTCGTGTGGAAGATATGTCGGAAACTCTCCGTCTACCTTCGGACAGGTGGCTGAAAAAATCAAACGAATATTTTTTATTTAATGATAAACAGCAAACCGTGCGGTAAAACAATATTACAGGTCGCAATGGGCAGGACGTGTGCTACGCAGGGGTGAGATAAGCAGTGATGGGCGCATGTAAAATACGTCTTTGCATACGTGTAAACAATTGTAACTGTATACCAAATGATAGTTCAATTAGGTCTCTCACATATATTATATAACGTCAGTAAAATAGATTGTAGTTTATGTAGTGTATGGTTTTAAATAAATTGTGAGCATAATGGAAAAAATACATTCTGGAAACATAATGCATCCATTTGACTGATTTCATTTAGCTACTTCAGCATCGTTAATTTGCAAACTGGCAAGTAGTCTACTCATATTATACGGAAATACTTCTGGTTTGCAAAGTAATTGTGAAGCCTGGTTTTATTGACGCAAGTTCTTCAAGGAGGTATTTCAAACATGGACGCACAAAATGGGTACACCAATTATTGTGGGAAAACTTTTTACTCGACAACAAATAATGAGAAAACGTCTTTTTTGGGATTCAATCGAAAGTGTTGGCAGGAACGGAGGAACTCTTCAAATAAGATTCTTAGTATTTACGAGCCCTACAAAAAGAGCCCATACGTAACTTGTTGGTTATGCGACGATAGTTTCACGCAGATACTTGGAATTCTTCAAATTCGTAGGCACCATACTTCTAAATAACCACAACAAAATTGAAGTAGATTGGTCAAGTAGTTTTTGAGGATTTCTAATTGTTTATCCACCTGTTTTCCGGCAATAAACAGGGTTCATTTAAAGGGCATTTTATAGAAAAGTACACCAGTTTACTTTGCCGATATGAATCACAGACCACTCCAAAAGATGAATATCTTTATGCGAAACATAAAGGGTTATGTTTTTTTCTGCTAAACAAATTCAAACATTTCGTATTTGTGAGTAATTGAATATTCGAAAAATGTACGCTATTATACACATTTTAAACAAATCGGATGTATCTATCCCCTTTTGTTGCGAAGAAAAACATTTTTTCAAGATTTCTTCGTACTCTTGTGTATACTTATTCAGAGCTGAAATGTTTACACGGTGACAGAGTTCAAAAAAAATTATTCCATACTGGAATGCATTGAACTATTTATAAAGTTAGAACTGAAGAGACAATCAGGTATGTTTCAAACTGTCTTAGCCTAGTTAGTATGTAACATGTGCTAAATAGCTACAGTATTCATGACTGCATGACTTTTTCAGATAAGTAGGTCACATAATCCAGCTTTTATACGAAGAAATATAATTCCCTGGACCTTTTTTTAAGTATTAATATAGTACACAAATCTAGGCCGATTAAAACGACTGCAAGTTCAAAATGTTGGAAAATAAACTCGAGAAAACGAGAAAACAATAGACAAAAATCGACCAATTGTAGCGAATTGACAGCACGATAGGTAGTTTTAAATGACTTTATTGTTTTTCGAAGTAATCTCCACGAAGATTAATACACATCTGCATGCGCTCGAACTAATTTTCGAAGCACTTATTCCACACGTTTGCTGGCAGATCCAAAACGGTATTTTTGAATGCGACAACTGCTTCTTCTGGTGACTGGAACCTTTGACCACGCAGTCTGTTTTTAATTTTCGGGAAAGTAAAGAAATCGTTAGGACTTAGATCCGGACTATATGGAGGATGGTCCAATAATTCCACGTTTTCTTCCGTTAAATACTGCCTTGTTTTTTGGGCTGTGTGCGAACTTGCATTGTCTTGGTGGAGGATGATTCTTCTTTCGAGGTTCATTTTTCGAAGCTCGGTGATGACTTTTGCCAAACAAATGGTGGCATACCAATCCGCAGTAAGAGTTATTTGCTCATTAAGAGGAATTGTTGCAATATGACCCGCTTTTGACGCTAATGTCGCGACCATCTTTTTCGGAACACTTCGAGAACGGATGACTTTTGTTGGCTTTTCTTCACCTTGGACCACCCAAACAGCCGACTGTCGTTTATTTTCTGGTTTATAACAGTAAATCCACGATTCATCACCACTAACAATGCTGTACACATTTTTTGAGTTTCCGGAATTGAAACAGTCAAGCGTTTTTTGACAGTTGATAATTAACCCTGGCTGCTTTCTGCTCTTCAGTCAACAGGTGGGGTAACCAACGAGAAGCTAATTTTCTTACTCTTAATTCTTCATGTCAATTTTTTTGAATTGAGGTCTTTAAGATCTTCAAGGACGTCTCAATCTTGCGATATGTCACATGTCTATCTTCAATGATGAGTTTGCGCACAGCATCGAAGTTTTAATGGGTCACTGCCATTTTTGGTGCACCCTCCCTGGGATCGTCGCTAAGACTCACCCGTCCACGTTTGAATTCTCCATAGCAACGGGAAATTGTCGACTGATATGGCGCTTCGTTGCCGAAAACAGACAGTAACTCAGCAAGGCATTCTTGTTGCGATAATTATCTCTGACAGTTGTAATAAATTATGGCGCGAAAATGTTCTCGGTTGAGTTCCATTTTCCTAATGACTTGGTGACACTTCTTTTTATTTTTTTTTTTTTTTTTTTTTTTTTTTTTTTTTTTTTTTTTTTTTTTTTTGGCTTTAGGACTAAGCCATGCAGCCAGAAACTAGGTTGTATATAGAATATATCTAATTATGTACAAACACACGACGTCACAACATCCATGGCGAAGGCGAGATTCGAACTCGCGACCCGGCTGGCCGGCTGATCAGTAGCACGACACTCTGACCCACGCGGCCAACCGCGGTCCCTTGGTGACACTTAAAAATTTACTGTTGTGAGAACACTGCACATTTTGTTGTGAATTTAAGTTTACTAAAGAGTGAGGTTATGATTCAGTACTGACGTTCGATCCGCGCGGCCTACTATTTTTCTATATGCAAAACTTAAAAGACATCCCTCGTATTAGTCTAATACACTGTTTAAAGTTTCAGCCTTGTATCGTGGGTAATTTTTGAGATTATTTTAATGGTTTATAGCAGATTTGATGTACCGCCAACATTCGCTTGACATTTGTCATTGTCAAGTATAGTAGTATAGAGAACCAATAAACCAAGAGGCGTCGTATTGCAGTGGGAAGGAGTAACGGTTGCAGATCCGCAGGACGGAGAATCGAATCCATAAAGCTCGTTTGTTTTCCTATTATTTTTTATATCTGGTGAAATAAATGCTTTTTCACATTATGCTTACTTTTATTGTGATCAAACAGCTTTTCGTCATAGACAATGTAAGCTTGCAAATACTAAAGAATAAGCATTATGTAATTTTATTCATGTCTTCCAAGAATTTATCAAGACTTTTGTACAGCAACAGGGGGGATACTTTAAATACATGTGATCTCATTGGCTAGACAAACATAGGGGATTATCGACAAGAGAGTCACAGGACAAGTGTCAGATGTTACATTAACCAGATATGATTATATCGCATAGTTGTCTATCTGAGCCATCTCTCTAAAGTGGCCAATGAATGAAACCACATTATGATGAATACATGAGCTTATCGATTTGGTCTCATTCATGAGCCACTTTAAAGGGATGGCTCGTATGTCGACCATGATCCTTTTTACCCTTTTGATTTTTAACTTCTAAATAATATGAGGTATGCATTTTGTACGTCGGTAGTAATGTCGCCTATTCCATACGTATGACTTCGTTTCCCCAAAGAATCGTTAAAAGACATTTGAATTGCAAGTTTTTGAGTAAACCGGAATAATCGTTGACTTAGCGGCCACGTAAGGCGATGTGCTTTTAGGCAAATAAAATTTCTCAATAGTTCATTTTTCTTGTAAACGTAATATTATTTGTTACGCAACGAGTATATAGAGTAATCTCGACACTATTGTAGACAGATACCAAGCTTACACAAACATATTGAGATACTATATAAGCATGATTTCGTATTAAAAATGATCCTTATAATTTTATATAAAGTATTTCATTCCGACTGTTGAAGCCTAACAATATATTATTGAAATGGCATTGCTTTGAAAAGGGAGATTACCTTTGCTTTATGCTTAATACAAAAATACTACTATGCAAAACATGTCTACGCTGTTGATGAAATGAGCATCTACGCTCAATAGTCACTTGATAAATATAAAAACTGTGGGTTAGCTCACCCATAAACATCCTCTGTGGATCCAAGAGGTACCCAATTTGTCCGCGTATCGAAAACTTGAGCAGTCAAAATTTCGGAAGTATTTGTATTTCAATATTGTTGGCTAATAATTTACACATCTAAGATATAGGTTTTCAGAAACATTAATTTTTCAAAAATTCATACGTATACCGCTGGGTTCCAAGCTTACATTGTCGATGGCGTGCGAAAAGCTGTTTGAACACAATAAAATTACATATAATGTGATCAAGCATTTATTTCACCAAATTTAAATAAAATTATTAGAAAAAACGAACTTCGTTGATTCGAATCTCGGTCCTGCCGATCGTCAACCACACAAGTCATCGTTGGTTGTCAGAGCGGTCCGTGGGACCTTAGCTCTTGAGTCACAGTGTCAGTTTGTAAGTCTGTCAGGTCTGGTAACCCAGAAACCAGACAATTTTAAGGAAAAAAGGGAAGGAAAGGAGAGAAGGAAGAACGAGAGCAAAGGGGAAGAAGAGAATCTTTTAGGATAGGCAGCGTTTAGGCATTGTTAAAATCACTTCACAGATTTTGATATGGTCTAAAAATATTCGATTTTTTCTAAAGATTTTGTCAAAATGCTCCAATTTTGGTTGTTCTACGATCACGAGTTAATTTTGATTACAGTGCGAGCCGCGGCCTTTTGTGCTTGCGAACTTGATCGACTGTGTGGTCCACTGTCTCACGCAACAGCGTGTTGCTGTGCGATTCCGCTAGGCTATAGCGCCGCTGCGCCTGTTGCTTAATGTAGTCCTTTAGGTAAGGAACATCGAGGTCTCTATGTAGAGTTTCGTTAGAGACATACCATGGAGCATCAGCAATAGTGCGCAACGTCCTGCTTTGCAGAACCTGCAGATTTCGCATGTGTGTTTTAGCAATAAAACACCAAGCCGCACATGCGTAAGTCATTGCTGGTCTTATGACCACCTGAGTCGAATCTTGTTAATCAAACTTAATTTTGAACGTTTATATAATAATGGGTAAAGCTGTCGAAACGTAATTTGGAATTTAGTTTTTAGCGCTTCTATATGGTTCCGCCAAGTCATCCCTTTGTCCAGAATGATACCGAGATACTTAGCGGAGGATTCCCATGGTATACGAAGTCCATTCATTGAAACTTTTGTACAGTAGATTGCCTGCGTTTTCGAATGGTTGATTTTAATTAGCCACCGATCCGCCCAATCTAATACTTCCTCCACCGCACTTTGCAGCCTGTCATGGACTAGGTCACCACACCACGACTGAGCCACCAATGCAGTATCGAAAGCATAGAGATAGACTTCACAGCTGCTGGGACTAGGGACGTCATGGATGTTCAGTGAGTAAAGGATAGGACCAAGGACCGAACTCTGAGGGACGCCGGCTGTAATCAGCCGTGTTGTCGACATCACATTGTTAATTTTGATCCGAAATTTCCTACCTTCAAGGAAGGATTTCAGTAGTTTTAGAAGCCAAAAATGGAAGCCCTTTTGGATTAGTTTATACAAGAGGCCTGCGTGCCACACCTTGTCAAATGCTTTTGAGACATCCAAAAGCAAGATGCCAGTACTTTCGTTAAGGCTGAATCCTCTGGTTACACGTTCCACCAGCCTAACCGCCTGTAGCGCCGTACTATGTTCAGACCAAAAACCGAATTGCACGTCAGGAATCACATGGTGATCTGATGAGAAATTCTCAAGGTGACGTAGAATCACCTTTTCAGCGAGCTTAGACGGAGCTGCCAGCAGGCTAATGGGACGATAATGCTGGGGAAATATCGAACTCACCTTTTTTGGAATCATTATACCTTCAGCGGTCTTCCACGTGGATGGGAAGTACTGGATCCTTAGCATGGAATTGACTATTGCCACGCGATAAGTTAAGGACTTCCGCGAAAGCAGCTTCAGCGCCTTATTAGTGATTTGATCCTCCCCAGGTGCGTTACGCACTTTAAGGTCTTTAATATGACCTTGAATCTCTGCTGGTGTGCAATGCGGCAGGAGATGCCGCTGATGTGCTAAGCAGATCTTCCGCTGAAGAAGCTTCTGAAGAAGAATCTTCTGATGAAGAAAAATCACCAACGATAGCGCGACTGTCACTGACGCCATTGGCCCTAAAATATCTCCTGACAGATCTTACGATGTGTTGCTCCTCGTCGAGATCATTATCAAGATCATCGTTGGGAGAGAACTGTCTTTCCATGGCATCGGCGAAAACCTCAACCATCTCCTCTGTCCTGAAGGCAATGCCTCCAGGACTGTGAATGTGTGGGATTTGTTCACGCTTTCCGTTTTTGAGCGACTTCGCCACCTTCAAGAGAGGAATGCTTGAGTCAAGCATCCCCGCCAGAAAGTCGTTCCATTGCTCATTGCGGAATTCATGAAGAGCATTTCTTACTTCATGAACAAGATTCGTCGCTCTGCGAACGTCATCAGGATGACAATACCTTTTCGCTTGCTTAATTGCAGCCCTTTTATCAGAAATTTTCTGACTAATGTCTGCTGGCAGAAAAGGTCTGCCGTGTCACTGCACGGGAAGTACAGTTGCACGCTGCAAAGCTTGCTGAACAAAACTTGTCCTCTCTGCTTGAGCCGAGTCTATACCGTTCTCATCATCTATGATCGGAATATTGGGGAACTCTCTGAGGAGCGACTTGAATAGCTCCCAATCAATGAATTTCCTTGGAGGGGTTTCATCCCCCAAGATCTGCTCATTACCCTCTTCCAAAGCGACAGGAAGATGATCGCTCGAGATGTCATACATGATTCGAGAAGTGATACTGTATCTACTGTTTTTGGATAATGCAAAATCAAGAACATCAGGTGCTTGAAGGTGATTAAATGGGTGCATGAGGTAGCCATTTCGTATGACATGGTTGTACAGTCGGATCCCACTGGTGGAATTTAACCTAGAAGGCCATGCTCGATGTTTGCAGTTGAAGTCCCCTGCCACAGTAAGTGGACCCGAGCAGTCTAAAAGGACTTCCAGATCCGTCTCTTGCAGCCTGATACCACACCTGACATACACCGATGTGATTTTCACACCTCCCGTCATATTGACCACCACGGAAGCCGCTTCGATGCTCTGCATCTCAGCGCTTGTGCTTCTGTGGTAGTCAATACCGCGTTTCACTAGCACTGCCAAGCCGCCACCCCGTCCAGTCAATCTATCAGCCCGGATAACATCGTAATTCAGGAAAGCTAGACGATCTCCCGGATTAAGTAATGTTTCCTGCAGCAAGGCCACATCTATACTTTCGTCCACAAGAGCTTGATGAAATTCCCGTCTTTTGGGAATGTCCCTTAGACCCAAACAATTCCAAAAAAGAATGTTGATAAATGCAGGCTGTCGTCGATTGTACCTAGCCATTTGCAGGAAAGATCGCCTGCAAAGCCTGTGTTGCGCTAATCAGAGGACCTATGATCTGATGTAAGGACCTTAGCGCGGTTGCCAGATCCACATTTTGCATGTTCGCAGAAGATCCCACAGAGGGGGCAGCCCGGGTTGCATCCCTAGCTGCATCCGCGTAACTTACGTTGCACCTTTGCGCTATCACTTGCAGATTTTTCTTAGGGGCAAATCTGCAAGTTCGGCTATTCGGCTGTGCAGTCATGTCTTCTGATATCTGAGATAACGTAGGCGAAGAAGTAACCGATAGATTAGGCACAGGCTATTTATTCGAGTCGCTTGCAGTTGAACGAGTCGTTTCAGACTGCGATTTTTGTGGAGGGAGAGGAGGAAATCCTGTCGTGTCGGTCTTGTTTCGTCGCGTTTTACGGGGCTTAACCTTGGTAGAACCGTCAGGGAGTGTATCGTCGTCAGTGGAAAGATCGCTTGAATTATTTAACGGTCTCTTAAGATTGACAGCTTTGTTTTTACTGGGATTTTGTTGGAGTGTTTGGGAAGAATGTGTAATATTTAGATGGGAAGGTACCGGGGTTTTCAGTAAGAGGTATAATTTAACTGTTAGGTCGGTAATTGTCCGCTGCTGGGCTTCGATGATCATCATCAATCTTTCATTGGTCTTCTTATCATCGTCCTTTTTTGACAGCTCCTGTCGAACCATCTCCAATTCGGCTCTCAACTCCTCTATGGTCTGCTCCTTCGACTCCATCTCCATTGCCATGGTGGAAGCCCATTTCCTGACCCCACTGGGTCAGTTTCCATAGGAAATACCTCGGTTATCTCGCTTTTCGTCTCAAAAATTTTCCGTATCGAAATTACGGGATAGTTGCTATCAGTGTCCTATACAGGGTGATCCCGGATCTGCAACCATTACTCCTTCCCACTACACTACGACGCCTCATAGTTTACTGGATCTTTATACAACTATACTTGACACTGATAAATGTCAAGTGAACGTTAGCTGCACATCAAGTATGTTATCAACAGTTAGAATAATCCCAAAAAATACACACGATACAACTCTGAAGCTTTAAACAATGTATTAAGGTCTAATGCCGAATATATTGCCTAATACTTTTAGAAAAAGGTCCAGGTAATTGTATTTCTTCGTAAAGAAACTGGTTTCGTGATCTACTTATCTGACAAAGTTTATCAGGAATAACGTAGCTGTTTAGAACATGTTACATACGAACTAGGCTAAGACAGTTTGAAACATAATTGTGTCTTCAGTTTGCATGCTAACTTTATAAACAGTTCAGTGTATTTCAGTATGAAATAATTTTTTTATAAACCTTAAGGCTCATCTGTGACCGTGTAAAAAGTTCAGCACTGAATATGTATACATAAGAGTTTGAATAAATCTTGAGAATTTTTTTTTCTTTGCAACAGAAGGTGATAGTCACATCCGTTTTGTTTTAAAATGTGTATAATTACGTATGTTTTTCGAATATCGTAGCGCATCTGTCCAATTACTCACAAGTACAAAATGTATGAATTTGATAAAAAAAAAACGTAACATAAAAATAGCATTTATCTTTCGGAGTGGTCTGTGATTCATATCGGTCAGGTAAACTCGTGTATTTTGCTATAAAATGCCCGTTGAATGAACCCTGTATATTGCTCAATAAACTAGTAGTAGTGGCCGGAAAACAGGTGTTTTAAGATAAACAATTAGGAATCCTCAAAAACTACTTGATCAATATACTCCCATTTTGTTGTCGTTATTTAGAAGTATGATGCCTACGAATTTGAAGAGATATTTCAAAAACCTGATGTTTTGGCAGACGTTCAAATATTTGACTTTTACGAAAAACTTTAAAATCTTCGAGGATGATGAAAATTGCCCCCACCCCTATATGAATAATAGCAGATTTTTTTGGCAACTTCTCCGACGACTCTGAATTTATTTTATTTAATGAGTTACATCAAGAGGTTCCCAAGCGTTTTATTAATTCTTTTCAAGTGTAGTTTGCAAATAAACAAATATGATATTACTTCTTACAATTTCATTTGATACAGGCAATAGTGCGAATCTAACATAAAAGGTGCAATACGACCACCCTTTTCGTTCCTGCACGTAACAATACGGCGCAAAAAAATTTAACGCCTGATGTAATAAGAACATTTTTTAGAAGCCAGATCCGAAAAATGTATTTTTTTGCTCGAAGACTATGCGAGATAGTCTATTTTTATAAGATACAAAACTCAAGTAAACGAAAGAAGAGTTCCGGAAAAATTCTGCTATAATTTATGTAGGGGTGGGGGTAGTTTTAATCCTTCTCGAACCCTTTAAGATCTTTTCGTCAAAGACTATGAAATGTGTTTAAAAAACATTGACGTCCTCTAACGGATAAACGAAGCACTTTTGCATAGAAGTAAATAATGTTCATGTCCATGACCTATTTTGAGTATAAAAATACGTGCACAATTACTATGCATGTTGAAAGTATGCGTCAGCTTACTCTCTAAGCCCAAATATTGATTTTACTTTGAGCGTACACATTTTTGAATTGTGAATTGTGTCGAATCTGGTTAGGATAGATCCCGGATCGGTCCTAACGGCACTCCATTTTAGGTTGAAATGAAAGGTCAGGATCGCCACACATTTTGCAGCATTGCAGCATTGGTTCGCTTGACAACACCGCATCTCGTACATTCTAAGGAAAGGTTTCCACCTCCATGATCATAGTTAAGTGATTTTGGTCAGTACCCATCGATGGGAAGTATCCTCCTGCTTCGGAATGGTTTTTAACGTAGGTGGTTAACCTATTATAGAAGCCTGTGCGATCATTTTCTTCTATCTCTTTGTAACATGTGTTGATACAATCTTCTCGCGCGTCTCTCTCGTACACATTGAACTCAAGCCGTCAGACAAATTGGGTTTTTCCTGTATACAAAACACACTAACATACTCCATACTTCACCCCCTAGGGCTATGATTTCCAAAATTTCTTTGCATCTGCTCATTTACATTATATAAAAAGCCCATATTTGTATCCCTAACTTAAAGAATAATATCGTAAAGTCTTATTTTTGCAATAAGATCTATATATGTGCAAAATTCATTTAAATCGGTTCAACCGTTATGATCTGAAAATGGAACGTACAACATACACACTTCCGCACTTATAATATTAGTAGCGATTTCATTACGGATTAAATGTTATATTAAGAACATGTCTTAAACTTTTATTCATCCAAAAATTTATTTTTGTATGGGAAATTTCTGCTTCTAGTGGGTATTTCTAATAAATAATAAATATGACTACATATTTCATTCTAGAAGATTACGGATGACCTGCAAAAGAATAGAAAAAACAGTCTAAAGGGAAGACTGTAGCTTTTAATATGTGATAACATGTGTCATTCAGCATTGGGAAACGAACTTGCATAAGCAACCAGAAATTAACTGGCTGAAGTCTTGAGGAAATCCTTAAGAGCCGTTTTACACACAAGAGAATTACTCCGAAAATTATGGTCATAATTATGCCGAAAATTTGCATGGAAAACATATGAAGATTTTCTCTACAACCCGTATGACACAAGCAAACAAAATTTCCGAGTAATTCATATAATACGCCTGCGCATTAGAGTAATATTTTCGAATGGACATAACCTTAACGGGTATGACGTCCAATATAATCGGAAAGACAACAGACGTCGTTGATTTAAATTTATTTTTGAAATCGAAATCTGTATAAAACTTCTCAATGCTTGGACTATCGCATCCAGCGCCTGACGCCACAAATTTCTGTTTTTGTAATTGGATGACTTCACCTTGTACAGGTTTGGCCATTTTTGGTACTCCTCCAACAACAGTGTAACTTCCTGATTCCACGACATTATGAATAAACAATAACAATAAACGCTTCTTCGTACGACTCGAACAGGACCACACCCACAAATGTTAAGTGAGGTTATGTTGTTGACGTTGACTCTTTGATAATGACATGCACGGAAATAACCCTCTGCGCCGATTCTCGCGCATATTCTATAGAACAAGTTTTATATTTTTACCATGAAAATTTTCACAAGAATTCTTTTAGGTGTAATACGACAGCAAAAATTTTCGGCATAATTATAACCATAATTTTCGGAGTAATTCTCTCTCGTAAAACGGCTCTCAAGCAGTGAAAATGGTAGTAAAAATTTTTTCGTATTGATTATTGTCCAAGTTGCATTAATAGCTCATGCATCATTACAGAGTTTGTTCTAAGCTAATACTAGGTATGGGAATACCCTTCATTTACGACGAGGAATTAAGCCACCCATTTACACAGCCTCTCTGGGAGGCCGTAGGCTGGAAGCTTGCATAGGAGGGCAGCATGCATAACAATTATAAGAAATTACGTAGATAGCAAAAAATCAGTGGAAGTCAGTGAAATAAAGCGGATACCCACCAGTTTGAAATAACAGTACTTTTAAAGGTAATTAAATCATTATGACGATCATTATTGGCCACTTGCTTTCGAACTAAAGCGCATTGGACGAAATGATGTTAAAGCATGAGTTGGGAGGTCAAGACCTACTCACAGAATTTTTTTAGATGAAATCGGTGTTCCAGTACATGTCAGTTAGATGCCTTTAGCAGGAGATTTAAGAAAATGTTTTGTTTATTCCGAAAACGTATAAACAAATTATATTTGCCCAACTTTTCATAAATGAAGAGAAAGTTCCCACCAAGCTGTTAGAAATTTCAACATTTTTAATAACTCAATGAATAGCACATTGTCAGGAGTAACCAAAAATTGCTATTTATTCGATATCTCTCTGGTAACGGTTTAAATATCTAACAAATATGACCACGGAAACTGAATGATTTTACCGATTTTTCGGGAGATATGCCAGCCTTTTTCTAGTAGCTTGACCCTGCGCTTCCCACGTAACTCCCTTATCAGTACATAGAGGAACATGTTCAGCACAAACTAGACCATCTGAGAAAAAAGTCAGTCAAACAGGTCCATACAATCAGTCCATGGACATTCTTTCCCTGCCCTACCGGAGGTGCATCTGGAAATGCCGCCTTTCCTCGATACCTATCAGGCGGACGTGGCACCGTGTTAGCCTAGAAATACGTGCGATTTCATACCAGAACTCCCAGAATCGCCAGTAGCAGCTGCGGCCGATAGTTATGCGATCCGTCTTCCGAGAACATTGATTTTGAAAATCTACAAAGCTTTTGAGTCCTTGGCATAGTAAAAACATTATGTAAAAATTTCATCGAAATCCGAGTGGTACTTCTCATCTTATAGGCGGTTATGGGATCAGCGGATAAACCGACAGACAGACAGACCGACAGAAATGAGTGTCATGGCTTTTCGTGATGTACATGTCATATAACATCCAAAAAACATAACGTCTCATTTTCGATCATTTTTGCGTTAGCACTTTTAGAGTACTTTAGAGTATTTATTCTTCAAATATTTACGAATCCCTACTTTCCAGTTGCAATTCTTACTTTGCGGGTATTGAATACAGCTGGGAAAAATGTGTCGGTTTCGAGATGTTCGATAGGTATAATCGAAACAATAAAATTATTCCACTCATTGGTCCACACTATATCACTGTAGCTGAATAAAGAAATCACGAAACTACTGATATGCTATACGGAATAAACAATTGTTGAATTACTGAATATTAGATAATGATAATTAGTGACATAGTACTCTAATTTTAGAATCATTTTAAGAGGTTTTATGTTTTTTGGGGAATAATGTAATCAATCAACAGATAAGATTGTTGTTGAGTACGTACTTAAACTTTGACTAACAATATAAATCCCCTAAGCTTTGGATCGAAACAGACTCTTGCCAAGTATTCCCGTTTTTTATACCGAAGCAGCGACGTAGGCAGAAGCCTAAATACCAGGGCACCGCGGTTGCTACGAGGAGCTTAAATAAACTTTGTTAATCCGATCTTTGTACTGCCCCAAGCTCTTGGTGATCTGGACTACGCTTCGACCAGCCGAAATGAACCGCTCTTTAGTAGAACGTCTTGTTAGTCAATGTACGTTCTGCGTTCTGGAAGCATTAAACTGTCCCCAAGAATTGTCAACCTCCAGGTCTCTCGTCAGAGAGACGGCCGCTGCTAGTCTTGTTTACTCCAGGTCACCGGCAGAGATCGGCTTGTCACTCTGATTGTGCAGGAAAGGAGGTCGTTGATATTTAAGTGGAACAATGCCGGATCGATGCCTGGGGAACACCCGCATTGACATTGTGGGATGAAGAGGAAAATCTGTCCATTACGATGGATATCTTGCGACCGGAGAGAAATTTAGCCGCCCATCTGCAATGCTTCTCTGGGAGGCCGTATGATGGAAGTTTGCAAAAAAATGACAGCATGCAACAACTGACGGAATGCTTTCGTGATATCGACATAAGCCTCACCAGCGCCTGTTTAATTCTTTTACCATATGGACCCACCCTTATTGGAAAACCACATTTATAAGAAATAGTATTTCGACTTATATAGTTAATTATTGATGAAACAAATATTAAAATACATAAACCTTATCGAATCAAAATATACACCGTAACATGAGCTATTGTTTTGAACACAGCCTTTAAACGTACTTCAGCTTCAGCGAATTTCAAAGTTTAATTAAGCTAATACCACCCATACTATTTTGGATAGCCATCTACGAGCCCCTTCCCACTTCAGTGGGCCCAACTGTTGAAATCTTAGTTTTTTTCTTATAAAACACAAATAATAAAAATGTAGCAGGGTGTTATAGGTTTAAAATATTAACAATGAATATTTTGATAATATATAGTAGAAAACACCAACTTTATCACTCCCTAATCAAATTTGCAGCATAAAAATAACACATGTTGCAATTACAGCATATCAACGTATTTTCATTTCATTGCAAAATAAGTCTATCACGCATAGGTGGCTGTGAAAAATAAAAGCCATGACAATTGTTTTTATTAATCACAGCTGTCAGAATACGCTTAAAATAGTTTTGGGTAGTTAAGGTCTTCAAAATGGGTAGAGGAAAGGTTATTAGTGAGAAAATTCGGTTACTGATAATTAAATTTTTTAATTCTGGGAAATCAAACTCAGAAATTGCAACTTCGTTAGACTTATCGCGGTACAGTGTGAGCAATATTTTTAGAAGATATAACGTAACTGGTTCAGTTAATATTAAGCCACGATATGTGAAAAAAGTAATATCACAAATGCCGACCGAAGAGCATTAAGAAGAATAATCGTAAAAAACAGGCATGCCAACTATTCAAATTAAGTGCTCTGTAGAGTGATGCTGTTGGAAGGAGAATTTCGAGGCCCACAACTCATAGAGAGGCCCACAAACTGGGATTTAACACTTGCAAGGTAAGTTTTCTTACAAAAAAAGTGAAGTAAAAACCCTAAAGTTGCACAACATGTTTATAGGCCAAAAAAAGCCACTATCAACTCCACTGCAAAAGAAAAATCGGCTTAGATGGGATATAGAACATAGACAATGGACATCTCAACAATGGTGTGCAATACAATCTAGTGATGAGGCCCGATTCGAAGTTTGTGTTGGTGACAGTCGCAGTAGAGTTATTCGCAAAAAGATGAAGCATTCCATGTTGACTGTCTGAAGAGAAAAGTGAAATTTCCAGTATCCATTATGGTCTGGGGCAGTATGTCATCAAAAGGAGTAGGAAAACTTCATTTGATTGATGGAAATGTGGATACAAACAAATATTTGGCAATTTTAGAAGAATCGCTTTAACCAGTGATGGAAGAATGTTTGACATTCGGTCACGATTTTGTGTTTCAGCAAGATGGTGCAGCGTGCCATGGATGGAAGAAAATAATGTACCACTTTTGAAATGGGTTTCTAGCAGTCCAGATCTGTCAAATATTGAAACTTTGTGGCACGAGATGAAAAAGGTTCTACGATAACATCCTGCTCGTACAATCACCGAACTGAGACAAAAGCTTCAAGAAATATGGTATTGTTTTACACCAAATTTTTGCCAAAACTTGGTTAACACTATGCCCCGAAGAATTTCAGCCGTAATATAGGATAAAGGTGATGTTACCCAATGGTAATCTTTCAATTGTTGCTTTGTTAACTTTGCGCATTTATTCGCACATTGTTTATTTGTTCAGATGTTCTATTAGTTATAGGTCTAAGTGATTTCAAATATGTATTTTTTACTAGAGTGTATCTAAAATGTTTTTGAGAAAATAAATTGTTTTAGAAGTATATAGTTTCGTCATGTTTAGTTTATAAAGGCATATTTTGGTACAAATCTTGAAGTGGGCCAACTGAAGTGGGAAGGGGCTCGTAATACTAATGCTAATTGGTACTTACGTTCTGCTTCCGCAAGGCCTATGGCCACTACGATGAAAAGAAAACGTCGGAACATTTTCTTTCTACACTAATCCACACTATTATGATGCAGACGTTAGTGACTGAAACATTCTGGATGATTTCTTGATTTTATACATCATACACCTGATAAGGATGTGTTTGAAGTGTTTGATTGAATTACCATACATCCGATATTAATTTTGTAGAGAAGACGCGTAAAAGTCTTACAGTTCCGAATCAATACCCATGTACTTTAGGCAATTGATTTTAGTGTCAGGTAAAATATAGCATCTGGAGGATGGTATCAGGCGCCAGCTCCTGCTGTTGGAATGATTTAGGTTTTATTAACTACCCGACAGTAAACGCATGTCCATTATACTTATTTAGTGTGATAACATCTTCATCAATTATCTATGATATGAGTATCAGAGTAGGAATCATATGCTTTTCGAATACTTATATGAAAAAAAAACAAGGATAAGATGAACGTCATCTGTTTGAAAATACTTGACGTAATTAGCTCACCCAAGATGAAGTTGTTTTTCAGTTTTTTATTATATACGTTCCATCAGGTCCAAACTATCAATCAATACACGTTCACATATTTCTTATTCATCAATTAAAATCAGTTTCATTGCAAAATTTTTTCAAGATTAACTGAATATGTTTGTGGTTTGCAAGAATTTTTAGATATGACATACTTTTTACCGTAATGGGATGTGAGAAGCATTTTCAGTTAGTCCATCTTCGCAGCTGCTTGAAAAATTATTCTGATTCTGTTTTTCCATAATCTGATCAGAAAAGCTAACTAACCTGCATGTTGCCTTCGTGGAGAAGTATGCCATTATTGGCTGAGCACTCAGGATATACTAACTTTGCAGTTTTGTATACCTGACCGTTGATATCAATTCAAGTTATAAATTCTTGGGATGCGGTCAACTTAAAGCAATTTTTGAAAATACGACGCTTTGGCGACTTTAAACTCCATCTCCACGTACTTGAGAGTTTTGTAGAACTAAACAAGAGCATCAAAATTACACCACAACTCATATTACTGATGAACAACTTAGTTTTGACTTCAAGGATGCGATATTACCTGCGTAGCGATAACTGAGGACGAAATTCTAAAAGTTGGACGGAGATTAAAAAACAAATTCACTTCTGGGCCAGACTAAATTCCATCTTTCTTTCTTAAAGACTGCATAGCTGTACTGGCAAGGCCACTTCAAGTACTGTTTAATTTGATCACGAATACATCCGTTTTTTCCGGACACGTTTAAAATTGCTGAAATATGCCCTATACTCGGAAGTCAAGCTTCCAATATCATTACTAACTACAGGGGGATATCCAATTTGAACAATTTTGCTTAGCTCCTTGAAATGATATTATATGATCATATCGACCAGTCTGGTAAAAACTACATAGCGATTTATCAACACGGTTTCACATGTTGGTCAACTATCTATCAGAAACTTAGCGGTATTTAGCCAGTTTCTATGTGATACAGTGGACAGCAGGCGTCAAGTTGATGTAACGTATGCTGATTCTTTCAAAGTTTTTGACAAGATGAGACATGAGATTCTCTTCAGGGGAACTTTGCTATCTAGGCTTACAAAATAATTATTTCTTGCTATCAAAAGCATATTTATTTAATAGACAACAGTACGTATGTGTAAGTAATGTGAGATCGGAATTATTAACTGCGACTTGCGGCTTGCCGCAGCGATAAAATTTGGGACCTCTTCTATACTCCTTTATGTCATGATTTGTATGTTTCACCTACTTGCCATAATGTTTGCAGATGATTTAAAAATATTTATTTCAGCATCCAGTGAACGTTACTGTATTATCTTATAGGAACAAATCACTATA
The DNA here is from genome assembly GCA_963669975.1 of Acanthoscelides obtectus. Taxonomy (NCBI): domain Eukaryota; kingdom Metazoa; phylum Arthropoda; class Insecta; order Coleoptera; family Chrysomelidae; genus Acanthoscelides; species Acanthoscelides obtectus. The sequence continues at coordinate 20,981,359 of CAVLJG010000009.1, forward strand.
CTACAGAACTGGTGTGTTAGAAATCACCTGTACTTGAACATACCTAAATGAAAAATAGTCATGTTCAGTCGCAAATCCAAGCCTATATCTTATCGATATATTATTGACAATTGAGCACTAGAAAGAACTGATTGCTATAGAGATCTAAACTGTATCCATCGAAGAAACAAAGTAAAATCAAACATATACACCCGTATTGCACGTGATCAAGAACTTAACCGTAGGAGACGCTACAGGGCCGTATCAAGCTATTGTGACTGATCTATCAAAAAATGTCGTACAAGATATGTGTTGATATGTTTTCTAAGGTATTCTCTCCTCCAGATAACAATTTCCTCCTTTTCTATCAATAAACTATTCCTTCCTCTTTTCAAAAATCGAAAGTCTAGTTCTTTCAACAGCTTATGGAACGTAGATCTTTTAAAATTTGGCAGGTCCTCATCATCATTCACTTGCATCAATATTTTATCTATTGTAGGTATTTCATTCCTGAAGAAAAAGTGATGTACTTTTCTTCTAATGGCACTTTTGTCAAAGTCATCTATTTTTTCGATGATTTTTTTTCTCGCTGGATATGTTTTTGGCTCAGATAGTGAGTGATTTTGTCTATATTCCTTCAAGATTTTGTAAACACTTGATCGACCTACTCCAGAAATTTCAGCAACCTTACATACGATATTTTCTATAGCCAATCCACTATTCTCTTGCATCTGGTTCTTGTAGAGGTTTAGAATAATTTGTTTTTCACCTGCGCTAAGATGAAGCTTTTTAGCCCTTTTTCTGGGTGACGTTAAGCTGATTTCAACCACTTCATCAGCTGTATCTGTGTCAGACATTTTAGACTAATATTAAATTTCCGCAAGAAAAATCAAGTCAAGACGTGCATAAAACGTTCGCGCTCATAAACGGGTATCCGTAACTGATTACAATCCTGTGCGTGGTGACGAACCATCAACGTGACGCTGAGAGTTCCCTCTACTATGCAGCGTTGCCAGGCTTAATGTCACAATGATCATGTTTTATTGGGAAAATTGTCAGAAATCTCCGAATGTTGAACAGAAACATTACAAGAAGTCTAACCTTGAAATGTGAGGCTACAAATCGATATTCTTATAGGGGGGAAGGGTAGGGAGCTGTTATGGTTCCTATTAACCTTGGTGAAAGTTGGAAACGGTAATATCATATATGGCATACATTTGGTTGAAGGTGTGTGCACGGAAAATAGATTGCGGATAGGATTTTAATAGATAAATCTGCACAAAAAAACACAAAAGGAGATTTTTGTATTTCCCTGAAGAATATCTCAAGGTTATTTCAGATGTACTCATCGAAACTTTATGGAAGGATTATCGAAACCTTATTTTCAATTGCGATAGGGCCACATACCTCGACATCGCATTAATGTGAAAAATAAGACAATAGAAAAAAATTCCCTCACTGATGCTATCTCTTAGGAAAAATTTAACTATAAAGATTGCACAAAAATTTTCTTCACCTTTTTGAGCTTGTTTTCGCATCTCCATATATGCCGTTCATAATTTGCTGCAGATCAAATTGGAATATACCTTTGTGATGCCATTTATTGTTATATAATGTCCTTTACAACTGTTATTGCACGTATTGCACCAACAGATTGATTTGTGATCCATGCGAATGTGATCAACCACTCTGGCGAAAACTCGCCGAGCGTGGCAACCGTGCGACTTTGTCTGGAGGCTCGTCGCTACAAGCCAATCAGGAAGAGGCCGACAGAGCGCCATGGCTACCGATCACGCGTTGATCACGAATCAACCACTGTTTACGATTACTTTGTAGCTTTGTTAGATACACTTTAGGTGTCTATTTTGATAATCAGTTGACATTTAATTTTTATGTAAGCAAAACAGCACTTGGTGCTTGTCGCACATACGGTTTCATTGTCACGAATTGCAAGAAAAAGCAAAAAAATAAATTTCTGGAACTGATAGCTTTTAAAATCGATGGTGTGTACCCACCATCGGGTTATAATTATCATGAGCTACTACATAGATTTGATTATCAGTCTTTGGAAAAGCGTATATATCAGTTCTCTGAACTATTCTTGCATAAACCTTTGAATGGGAAAATGGATTGACATATATTGTCAGCTCAGGTTGATATTTTCGTTCCTAGAATAACATCTAGACACTTTAATACTTTTCTGTGCAAAAGAGCACAGACTAATTTACTATCTAGGGATCCGATTAATTTTATGCGCTGAAAATTTCAAATATATGATATTCTTCACTGCAGTTTTTGTGAATTAAAGAATAAATCTTGAGTCCACCTCTGATGTATTTTGGTCAAGCTTTTTTATGTTTAAAGTTGTGGAACTTCTATTTCTGTTTGTATTTGTTGTTCTAAGATATCTTCATTCTGGGCTGTAAATGATGATATCATTTGTCACTGATCACTGTTGGTCTATAAATGCATTATTATTATTATTATTATTATTATTATTATTATTATTATTATTATTATTATTATTATTTATATCTCACAGCGTCGACTGCTGAGGTCATTTGCCTTATCCCTCCATCCATATACGAGTAGGTCGTTTATTCTCACCTAGGGCTAGATCTGAGTGTTTCTTTTCATTTTAGGAAAGTATCAATAGTGTATTTGATTATTTATGCACGTAATATTTATGTTCCTTTCCATCTTTCAGATATTCCTCAGCAGCTGTTTTGTATATTTATGTACATGGGTTCGTATTCAGGCAAGATACACAAGTAAGTAATTATCTACGAGTATAACATATAGTATAGATACTGATCCATATTTGTTTTGTTCCAGGGCATTCCGGATTATAGGTTTCCTATGTGTTGGGTCAATTCATTATAAAATATGGTTCGTTCTTCACTTTTAATTACAGTTTTCAAATTTGTTTAAATATATTTATATCTTTCAGGTAATCTAAGACCCGAAGGATGTGGGCCTCATATTTGAAGCACTCGGGTATTGTGTTTGGTATACGATAGCGTTGGCTAGCCTGATAATAGGAAGGACATTGGAGCAGAACGTATTCTATCTATAGTTGGTTGTTGCATGTTCTGCATCGAGGCGGGGGATTCGCTACGACAAGATGGAGGTGTGTGAGATTTGTATGTCCTATTCGCAAACGCGTAAGGACAACTTGTTTCCGTCTGGATAACGAAGAGGGTAAGTACCACTTATTAATGTGTTGTTTGTGTACTTTCAATTTATCATTTCCTTGGCTCCACGTGTCTTGTCATACATCCAGTATTTTATTTTTCAAGTGTGCTTTGAGATCACTTGGGTGGACAGTACGGTCTTCTAATGAAGCTTCCACCTAGGGATTCCGCGCCATTTGGTCCGCAAGTTCGTTGCCACGAATTCCCACGTGTCCTGGTGTCCATACGAAGATGATGTCCTTTCTCCTTAGTTTGAGACTGTTATGTAAATCTAGCACCATTTGGATCATCGGATCAGTACTGTGCGGTTTTTGAATTGCTTCTAAAGAGCTCTTGGAGTCAGAGCGTACAAGGTAGGTACCATCTTTTTTATTTTCTATGTACTGCGACGCTTTTATGATAACGTATAGTTCTGCATGATGAACCAATGACGTCGGGTTTAGAGAGAAGCTTCGGCCATTTTCACCGTCTGTAAATGCGCTTCCTACACTATTTTGAGTTTTCGAGCCATCTGAATAGATAGCGGAGTGGTAGTTGTAGGTATTAATTACGTTTATTGGATTGGACAAAGACAGAAGGGTTAGTTTCGCTTTTCTTATTTGAGGAGCATTCAAGAAGTACTTTTGGCTGGAAAATACACCAGGGTGGTGTTCTAGAGAAGCCAATAGAGTATATGTTAGGAAGTGAATACCCAAGTGTCCTGAGTTGTTCTTGTATTATCACTACAATTGGCCTAGTAATAGTTGGTCGATTATGATAAAGCGAGTTTGCTTCTTCATTGAAGATAATGCGGTGATTCAGGTGATTTGGTTGTGCCCACACATCGATTGCATAGTTTAGTGTTTAAACTTGTATTTTGTATGATAGAGGAGGAATGCCAGCATCGCAGTATAAAGATGTTACGGGGCTGGTCCTGAAAGCTCCTATGCATAGTCGGATACCCTGGTTATCGACCTTTTCCAGGATTCTGATGTGTGACTTCCTTGCTGCGGCGAACACAGCGATGCCGTATTCCATTTTAGATAGAACCAATGTTTTTTAGGATGTTAATAGTACTTCTCTGTCTGCTCCCCACGATTTATGCGATAAGCATCTTATAATATTTGTGGCTCTTTTGCATCTGATAGCTAGGTCCTGTATGTGTTCCTTCCAGTATAGTTTTTTGTCGAAAATTAGCCCAAACATTCTAATACTATCGCAGTATCGTATTGAAATCTCTTTCAGTTTCAATATCGGGCCGTCATGTGACCTTCGTAGTCTACAAAAGTGGATACAGGCTGTTTTAGAAGTGGAAAATTTAAAGCCCATATTTTCAGCAGCGGTAACAATCTGGTCAATTGCCCTTTGAAGTGTGTCTTTTAAGTGTTCTAGATGGAGAGACGAATAGAATATGGTCATATCGTCTACGTATAGGCAACTGCCAACTTCGGGGTCTGCTACTTCACGCAACCGGTTAATTGCTACTAAGAATAGAGTAACGCTCAGGGTTGAACCCTGAGGTATACCATTTTCTTGTATTCGGCCCGAACCCTGAAATAACGGTCCTGCTTGAAATTATGGATAAATTTTATTAATCGCCCACATAGGCCCCAATGGTACAGCGTGTCTATGATTCCTCGCCTCCACGTAGTGTCTTAGGCCTGTTCAATATCGAAGCATACGGCAATAAGGTGCTTACGTTCGGCAAATGCAAGTTGGACAGCCGTATATATGTAGCCCATTTAATAATAATCATAATTTACGTCTTTTATTTGTAATATTCTTACAGGAGGCGAGATTTAGATAATATATATATATATATATATATATATATATATATTCTACCATCTAACTCACTTAATAATACGAGATGAAAAAAAAGCAGGATTTCATGAAAATTAATACCTGTATACAATAACGAAAGAATAAAGTAAAGTAAAGGCATAAGGAAAATATTAGGCCACTTATGGGTTAGAACAGATTTCGCTACTGATCAAGTAGAACTTCTTTCACTTTTTTCTTGTATTTGGGTAATGGATTGGTTTCTTTTGAACTGCCTTCTAAAGAATTGTATGATTTGATCGGATTGTAAATATATGTATTCTGAAATAAAGACGTGCTGTAGCGTGGAATTGAAAAAGTCACTCTATGTCTAATATTAATGCCATGCATATTCCCTCTACGTATGAATTTGTTTATTGAATATGACGGTGTTTTTGAATAAAGAGCCTTATGAGTCAGATTTAGAAGCGAGTACTTATACATTTTATCAATTTTCATTCAGTTGAGTTCATTAATGGCATTCGATATATACTAAGTGACATATAAATCCGAACACCCAGTTTAGATGGTTTTATTTTAATAAAATTTTGTATAAGTACTTAATGAAGCATAATAAGTAAATGATAAAAATTTCAAAATGATTGCACTGCTTTAAAGCCCTTTGACCTTTAATAATGTGTGGATGCACCCTGATGTGCTACGCATTCTCCAACGCGCCTAGGCATGCTTCTGATCAGGTGGTCAATGTCCTCCTGTGGCATCTCATTCCAGGCAACCACCAACTCCTCTCGAAGTGCTTCTAGAGTCTGAGGAGGACGTTGCAAATTGAGCAATCTCCTACCCATCATATCCCACACGTGCTCAATTGGGGATAAGTCGGGAGATCTTGGTGGCCATGGTAACAATGTGACATCATTATGTTGAAAGAAGTCTATTGTGACTCTTGCATCATGTGGTCGGGCATTATCTTGTTGGAAAGTTGGATCTGCCAGGGTGTCAAGATCGGGTAAAAGATGGGGTTCTAGAACTTCGTGGATATAACGCTGCGCGTTCATGTTACCTCTGATGAAGATTAAAGGTGACCTGGAACCATAAGCTATAGCACCCCAAACCATAACTCCAACAGTGTGATGAACATGTCTTTCAACAAAAAACTGTGGATTCCTCCGTTCACCACGTCGCCTTCTAACCCTGGCACGACCATCGTGCATGCCTAAACAAACTCGAGACTCGTCACTAAAGACAATACTGTTCCATTCCTGATCCCAGAGTGACCGTTGTCTGCACCACTCAAGGCGATTACGTCGGTGTTCTCGAGTTAAAGGGAGGACCCAGTGTGGCCGGTATGAAAACAAGCCAAAACTTCTCATACGTCGGTAAACAGTTCGCATGCCAATAGGTCTTCCGTGTTCTGCAAACCATTCATTTGCAATGGACCTGGTAGTGGAGAAACGGTCCCTTAAGGCCAATAATCTTAGGCGGCGATCTTCACGGCTATTGTTCTACGGCGGCGTCCAGTGCCCCTTGCTCTTTGCGTACGGCCTTCTCGAAGCCATGCCTGACAACACCTAACCACAGTGTCTACACTTCTTTGCACTCTAACTGCAGTTGCCCGAAAAGAAAGTCCAGCTTCCCGAAGTCCTACTATACGGCCCCTATCAAACTCACTAAGTTGACGAAATCGTACAGGTCTCCGTACTCTAGGCATCGTAACCGATAGTAAAGGATGTCAAGAACCAAAATCCGCCAACGTTGATTCTTTACTGCGGCTGAAATATTAATTTTTAGAGCGTTAGTGAATTAAAAAAAAGCAGTATAAAAACCGGAATGTCCAACTGATAAGGCTGAAAATTTTTTCACTTGTTATTTACAGTAAGATAAATACATTCACCAACTTTTATTAAAATAAAACCATTTTAACTGGGTGTTCGGATTTATATGTCACTTAGTATATGATCATACTTTCTGAGACCATTTACAAGTCTGCAACATGTATTCATAATACTTTGAATACGATTTCTTGTTATAATATATAAATAGGGATAGAAAACCATTAAGCAATTCGATATCTTTGAAAACAAGAAACGTAGCCTGAGAAATTAGATAGTTTACGTGTACAACAAATTTTAAGTCATCAACCATTATAATGCCTAGGTTCCTCGAATGATCCACAGGAACTAATTTATTACCTTTTAAATGTACGTCTATGTCCTTTTTTAAAGTACTCTTTTTTGTTCTATTTGCTTATACCAACATATTTGTCTCAAAGGATTCAAACGAAGATTATGACTACTACTGAACTTTTCAATTTGGGCAAGATCTTGATTAACTTTATTATTTGCTGTTTCCAAGTCATTACTCCTAAATGAATAGTACATTTGAGTATCGTCTGCAAAAAATTGTATGCTGCATGATTTTACCTCTGTTTCTAAATCTGAGATATATAATGAAAATAATAGGGGTCCTAAGACTGATCCATGTGGTACACCTGAACAATTTTTTTATTCGGTAGAGTACTGTTGATTTAGACGAACTTTTTGACACCGATTTTCAAGGTAGGTTTGAATAAACGAAAGAGGTTTTTCAGAGAATCCATAATAACTGCATTTAGACACAAGAAGTGCGTGATTAATGGTGAGCTCCTGCTTTTTGGTTATCAAGTGCCATTGTTATATTGTCTGTTAAACCACAGAGTGCCGAAGCTGTATTATGACCTTGTCGAAATCCAGATTGTTTAGATGGAATAATTTTGTTAGAATATAAGTAGGCGCAGAGCTGCTCGTAAACAACGCGTTCTAATACTTTAGAAAAAATTGGCAGCAGACTGATCGGTCTCAGTTGACCATAGTTGGTTGGATCAGAACACTTAGCTAGCGGAACAACTATAGCGCGTTTCCATTGATTGGAGAAATATCTCCTCTCTAAACAGCAGTTGATAATATTTGTTAAGTACACATCAATTTCAGGTACATATATATATATATATATATATATATATATATATATATATATATATACAGGGTGGCCAAACACGTGACGTCATAAAAAAAAATTAGATTCCCCACATCGAGAGGAACCCAAATCACCCCCATATATATGGTCCGATTTTGTTTAGTTTAGGAGTTATGATTTTTTTTTCGGATTTTTCGAGAATTTTTGAGTTCTGTGTTTATTTTTACCATAACTTCGTTAATAATTGTGATAAATGCCTGCTTTTTTCACGATTATGTAGCTAAGACCTAAGGCTTAACTATCATATAATCATTCAAGTCATGTAACTAATACTACTTTTTAATTTTTTTCAAAATCTTCGAACATAACAAAAAAGTAAAAAAGTGCAACAACCTTGAACGTTTATAAAAAATTGAAAAAACATGTTCTTACTATTCGTAAGTATCTTAAAAACTTCCTTACGGTATCAGCTATTTACCGTAAAAATTTCATCAACCTTGCTTTACTACATGCTACCGTAATTGTGGCTCAAATAGAACCGAACCCAAAATTGGATAACCTTCTGCTCAATAGAAATTGTTAGTTTCGGAAAAAAAAATTGCAAAAACCACAAAATCACGTTTGATTTTTACTGAATAGCAGATTATTATTCATGTATGTTATTTACAAGAGGTTTTCAAAATGTCTGCCTCTAACAGAAATGCACAGTGTACACCTACGTATGAAATTTTGTTTTAAATCTCTAAATGCTTGTGTGTTGTTTTTCAACACATGTGTCGCTTCTTGAATTTTGTTCCTCAATGAATTTTCATTTGCACATTCTTGGGCGAATGTTATGTCTTTAAAATATCCCCAAACAAAAAAATCAATGGGGTTGAGGTCAGGGGAGCGTGGAGGCCATCGTATCGGTCCGTTTCGTCCGATCCATCTGTCTGGGAACCTTTCGTTTAAGTAGTTTCGCACGATCGTTGCGTTGTGGCATGGTGCACCATCATTCTGGAACACCATGTTCCGTCTGGCTTCCAGGCTTGAATCTTCCAGCAATAATGGTAGGCTATTTTCAAGGAAGCTTTTGTAGGCTACCGAATCCAACCTTGACGGCAGTTCAAATGGACCGATAAATTTCATATTGAATATTCCTAACCACATGTTCACACTAAAACGGTGTTGAAATGTCGACGGCCTTGACTGGTGGGGATTTTCAACAGCCCAAGTATGTAAATTATGGATATTGAATATCCCTGTTCTTTCAAAACGTGACTCGTCAGTCCATAAAATTTTATCAAAAAAATCGGGATCCTCTCGTTGTCTTCGCAGCATTGTCTCGCAGAAATCCACTCTTAACTGGTAATCTGAAGGCATCAACGCTTGAACTCTTTGAACATGATAGGCATGATAACCTTCTTCATGAATAATATTTTGTATCGATGTTCGTGGTATTCTAAGGTTTTGTGCCATAGATCTCGTACTCGTTGAGGGATTTCGGCTAATTTCTTCAAGTACTACTTCTCTGCGATCCGGATCAGCTGTAGGATATCCTTCATTGCTTCCTCGTCCTGGAATGCGGCCTGCCATGAAAGTGTTATGTGTGTTAATAAAAACACGGTGGTCTGGGTAATGCTCAGGTTGTGGTCCGCCTCGGCGTATAAGTTGTTCCCGGTACAGCTGAGCTGCTAAAGCGCCGTTGCCTTGAGCAACGCCATAATAATAATGCATTTCTGCATATTCACGCAACGTATAATGCATCACAAACTTCTTAGCAAACAAAGTCCAAAGCAGAGAAATTAGCCGGAATCCCTCAACGAGTACGAGATCTATGGCACAAAACCTTAGAATACCACGAACATCGATACAAAATATTCTTCATGAAGAAGGTTATCATGCCTATCATGTTCAAAGAGTTCAAGCGTTGATGCCTTCAGATTACCAGTTAAGAGTGGATTTCTGCGAGACAATGCTGCGAAGACAACGAGAGGATCCCGATTTTTTTGATAAAATTTTATGGACTGACGAGTCACGTTTTGAAAGAACAGGGATATTCAATATCCATAATTTACATACTTGGGCTGTTGAAAACCCCCACCAGTCAAGGCCGTCGACATTTCAACACCGTTTTAGTGTGAAAATGTGGTCAGGAATATTCAATATGGAATTTATCGGTCCATTTGAACTGCCGTCAAGGTTGGATTCGGTAGCCTACAAAAGCTTCCTTGAAACTCCTAAACTAAACAAAATCGGACCATATATATGGGGGTGATTTGGGTTCCTCTCGATGTGGGGAATCTAATTTTTTTTTATGACGTCACGTGTTTGGCCACCCTGTATATATAAACATAAAAATATATATATATATATATTTGCGAAACCCAGATTGGTGGTTGGAAATCTTGTTATTAACCTCCAGCCACCACACAAGCCTTTTATTTATAGTTTTTTGAAATAATTTGCTAATACAGCTAGTAAGAGATATAGGTCGGTAGTTGTATGCTTAGATGGGATCGTTACCTACTTTGTGAATTGCGATTATGATGACTTCCCTCCACTGGTTTGGGAGTGCCCTCTCGGAGGAGATCTTATTGTATAGTAGCAGTAACCCAATTTTCGAAACATTTCGTACTTAACCGAATCAGGGCCAGGCGCTAAATTACCTAATTCTTCGAGCGCGCTCATCATTTCGGTCGATAAAGAAAGGTAAATTGTAATCTGATTTTACTGATTCTTGAAAATTTAATTGTACAGCTTCAACTTTGTTTTCGTTTCTATGAAGTGTTGTTCATAATTTTGCCTGTCACTGGATTCCTGGAAGTGGGATGCTAGAGCATTGGGTATATCGATAGGATCTGTGACTTCGGTATTATTTACAATTAGTATAAGAAATGAAACTCAGTGTGGTTTCGGTTCAAAACTATTGCAGGAACTTTATTGGTTGAAAACAGGATGAAAACAACGCTAATTACATTTCATATTCAGTTTATCAGAACTAAAACATAGCAAAATGCAAAGTCGGTAATGTTCTCACGAAGATAACACCTAAAGCTGTAACTAGAAACCGCATGGACGACGTTAATCAAAAGGGGCAACGGGACGGTGTTAGCCGTACCGTTGAAATGGTAATCATCAGGATTCCATACCTCCTCCCTCCTCGGAAAGATTGGTCTCCAATCTCAAAAAATGATTTGAACTCTTAATTTTAAGGAGAAGTTTCTTAAATATCACTACTTTGAGGTGGAGTTTTAGTATCCTTTACATAACGGTATCTAACAAAAATTATAATTAATAAAACCAATAAAATAATTACAGCAGTAAAAATAACAGGGTAACTTATAGTAGAATGAAACTGTAAATCTTCAAAATGAACTTGGAGTGTAGTGAGATTTTTTTTGGTAATAAGATTCGAGTGAAATGTTCGTTTTCCTAAATGAATATTTATCGTTGTCATCTCTGAAGGATAATTCTAATTCAATTTCATAATTAGAGGCAAATTCTAATATTTGATCATTAATAAATGTATGACATTCTAAAATAATGTGAGTAGTAAAATGAATATGATGGATTCCTTTACAATGCTTGATTTTTGTTAAAACATTAGTGTCGATTACATAATTGTTCTTACTTAATTCTAGGATGCGCGTGTAGTTTATCAGACTTTCAGACTCACAAGTGTCTAACTTAAGTGGTTGACATGGCGACTGGAAAGTATTCGTGCAAACATTCAGCTGATTGCTTAACTCTATGATATTTTTGCAATAATAATTCTTTTCAAAGTATAAAATATAATCACTTGGTAATTTTACTAACTCTTTCTTGACTGTGATTGAAAATTACTTGAATAAGGAATAAGTTCTAATATCTAAAATGGGTAACTCAACTACAAAAATAAGTTGGTTTTCTAAAAGTATAAATGATAAAAGGAAAGATCATAAATCTCAAATAAATGTATTTTGTCGAATGGCAATAATTCTTCGTCTTTATAAATGGATTTTAAATGTTCAATAAGTAAGATAATCTGGTGATGAGATAATTGTAAGGTGTTGAGACCTGTTTGCTGGTTCAATTGTAGAACTAATAAAAGTGAATTTAGATATGAATTAAATCGTTGCAAATTTGTAATAATTGAGATCTGATGGATCGTCTGGTGTGATAACAAAGACTGATGTTCAATAGTTTGGACATTATGAATAATATAATTGACTGAATTCTTCTAGTATTGTTTTCAAAAGCTTTTTGAAGAGATTTGCAAAACCTGATAGTTTTCTGATAACTTTCAAGCAAGCTATTCTGGTTATTTCGTAAAGCGTTCTGATTTTTCAAAATAAGATCTGAATCGTTTTGATCAAGGTTGCCAGAAATAAAACGAATTATAGAACCTAGACCGTTTATAAGTCCGCGTTTGATTCTATGCTGTGTTAGAGTTTCGAACTTGGAATAGGTGTCTTCGTATACATTTTGAATCTGATTATCTAAGCTGGTGGGAATTTTATTATGTAATTCAATTAGGTCAGAAAACATTTGCATGGTATGTGAAATATCAGTGAGGTTAATGGAGAAATAGACTTTGTGATAGTGATGAATATTTCTTGCATTGCCTAAACGTATCTGTTGTATGGGTTGCAAACAATGTTCCGAGGCTATGTGGACAGCTATGGTGGTCGTCACACATCTGAAACAATGCGAGGTGGTTTAACAGGTTTATTTGTCTAAGGCTTAGACTTAGTGATGAGAAACTCTTTATATTGTTTGGTTTGCAAAAGGTTGTCGTGTTATTGGACCGGCTCTTAGCTTCATCTATATTCTTAGGGAGTGGCTGTAATGCAACGCAAGGATATTTGGAATTGATTCCGCATAAAAAGGAGGCTAAAGCCATCTTTTCATATCTAGTAATCACTGCTGGGTCAATTTCAGTAGGATAATTTAATCGAGCAAATTCTCGTAATTCATGAAGTTTGTTACAAATTTCTGAATGTAAAACGCTATAGTCTGGGGAGTGAATATCAAAAAGTTGACGAGTCAAATTTTCTTCAGTTTGGTAATCTTTGAATCTAGTGGTTAAAATTGCAGAAAGATGTTCAATAGTAATAGCATTAGTTTGTTCTGTAAATTCGGCAGGTTCACCTTGTAATCTATCTATCTTTTTAGGAAATAGGTAAAGCGTTGTAAAATTCTGTAGACTTTCTTAAAAATGTAGACAGATTGTTTGAATAGCCATCAAATATAGGAATTGAATCTTTTAGCATGTTAAAAATTAATTGAGGATTGTCGTGCTGAACGACATTCTGTTGATTTGAGGTAGCCATTCTCAAAGGAGATCTTTCTCTTTCGATAGGTACAAAACGATTAACAAGAGGCATAAAATAAAATGTATAAAAGATGCAAGATAAAAATGAGTAAAGAATAGGTGAAAACAAAACTTAAAGCTATGCACAAAATTAGATTTCAATTGAAAAACGCAAACTTGGATTCTTCAGTAAAAATCTTCTTTGTAGAAATGTGTTTTTTGATAAATTCGTGCCTTATGGTTACGTATTAAATCTTCTTAGTTGCAAAATCTTCTTAATAGTAATTCTTAACTACTTACAAGGACAGTAACATCAATTGTTGCTTCATCCAGTGGCTGGTCATTTTGCCTTCGATTCCAAATCAATGGTTCTGGACAGTTTCTGGTAGAATTCCCAGTAAGAGAATAGACATTCTTACTTGATATTGGCACTCGGAGAGTCCAAGGAGAACAGGAGGGCCTTCCCGACGTCTGATACTAACTCTTGGCTTTCGCTGGTACTAACAGTTTTCTCAGGAACTCACTCTTTGGCTTTCTCGGAGACACCGCTGGACAGCTCGTCTATCAGATATTCCTCACAATGGTGACAGAAACCAAGCCTGGGATCCTGTTCGCAGCGCCAGAAATGAAACTCAGTGTGGTTTCGCTTCGAAACTATTGCAGGAACTTTATTGGTTGAAAACAGGATGACAACAACGCTAATTACATTTCATATTTAGTTTATAAGAAATAAAACATAGCAAAATGCAAAGTCGGTAATGTTCTCACGAAGATAACACTTAAATCTGGAACTAAAAACCGGATGGACGACGTTAATCAAAAGGGCATCGGGACGGTGTTAGCCGTACCGTTGAAATGGTAATCATCAGGATTCCATAACTTATATTTGGAGGGTTTTGGTAATGTTTGCCTGCAATGGATCTAATTTTACTTCATATTTTATTTGAGGGTGTGTCTTTCGTTATACCAGAAACGTATTGCTCCCAAGATGATTTTTTATTATTTAAAATTAACCTGCGTGCTGTGGCTCTTTGTTTCTTAAAAGCTACCATATTTTCCATAGTTGGGTTTCTTCTAAAAATCCTCAGTAACTCTTTTTTCTCTACCAGAGCCTGGTATAGCTCATTGCTCCACCAAGGCTATTAGAGTTTTGTCTCTTAGGGATACTAGCAATGGCTGCGTCGACGATAGATTCTATTACTGACCTTGTTGACTCATCAACATCATTTTTAATTTCGGAAGGAACAATTTTATTCCGATATAAGTTCCAGTTCGCCTTGTTCATTTGCCAGGTGGGCTGGATGGAGCTTTGAGGGAGATAACTTGTTATCTTGATGCATATAGGTAGGTGGTCGGAGTGTAAGTGGTCCCCGAGAATGTTCCATGTCAGTAAGTGTGCGATATTTGAGCTACACAAAGATAAGTCAATGCAAGAGAAGTATCGAGATCGAGCGTTGAAAAAGGTTCCTTCTCCTGTATTTAGTAGAACGAGACCTAATTTGTTTATAATCTCCTCTATTCTCTGCCCTCGATGGTCTAAGGTTTGTGATCCCCACAGGGGGTTATGCGCATTGAAATCGCCAACCACAATAAAAGGAGCGGGAAATTGCATAAATATATTTATCAAATATGTGATGAGTTCATAGAATTTTTCACGAATATAGGAGGAAACTTAGCAAATAATATCAAACAAAATGCTGATATTCATCTGCATGAAACAAGACTGAATAATTCATTTGTATTAACTGAAGTAGACTATCAGGATGTTTTCAATGCCATTATGACTCTAAAAAATAAAAAAGCCCTGGAGTTGACGAAATTAGAGCTGAACATCTAAAGATACTGGCCAAACAAATAACAGAACCACTTGCTTATATCATTAACAAATCCTTCCAATCTGGAGTATTTTCATCAGCTTTCAAGACAGCAATCATCATACCTATCTATAAATCTAATGATAATACGGACGTCACTAACTATCGACCTATTTCACTTATATCAAGTTTAGCTAAAGTTTTTGAGAAATTACTCCTTAATAAAATGATTAATTTTCTTAATAAATTCAAAATTCTAAATTCAAATCAATATGGTTTTATAGCTGGCAAATCTACAACAGATGGGGTATTAAGTATAGTAGATGAAATAACCCAAAATATAGATGGAAAAGTACCATCGATATGCGTATTTGTGGACTTACAAAAAGCGTTTGACACAGTTAACCACAATATACTTTTGGAAATCTTAGAAAGAATAGGTTTTCGTGGAAAGATGTATACTTTAATGGAAAATTATTTATCAAATAGACCGCAATCAGTAAAATTACTAAGCTCGTATAGTAAAGAAATGTTTGTTAAATGTGGTGTTCCACAAGGTACAATTTTAGGTCCTCTGTTATTCAATATTTATTTAAACGATATATTCAAAATTAACAGTACTGGTAAAATAGTCAGTTTTGCAGACGATACTGCTATACTCTATAAAGGTAAGGATTGGAACGACTTAAAAGATATTATCCAAAATGACTTTTGCAAAATTATTCAGTGGTTTAATAACCGAAAATTAACAATTAACTTTACTAAAACTCATTTTTTACCATTTTCATCACTATCTAATCATCTACCAAAATATAACCACCTTCGGTTTAAGGTAAATGATAAAAATATAAAAATCAATAGAGTTAATGATACAAAATATTTAGGAATTTATCTAGATCCCCACTTGAGATGGGATGTACATATTTCTCACATACTAAAGAAAATTAGATTCATAGCATATAAAATAAAATTTCTAACCGGTATATTAACTGAATATTATCTACGAATAATATATCAAGCTTTAGTCGAGCCACACATAACAAATGGTATAGTAGTGTGGGGTGCTGCATGCTCGACATACTTTAACGATTTAGATGTACTTCAAAGAAGAATTTTAAAATCAATGTTAGGCAAATCAAAATTATACCCAACTAATGACTTATATAATGATGCACAAGTATATGATACTAAACAACTTTACTTCTTACATACCATCACTCATTATTACAAAACTATTAGTGAACACGACATAATTAAACATAATCATAAAACCAGATATAAATTACGCGCAAAAAATGTTCCTAAACCAAACAAATCCCTAATGAAACGATGTCACCTGTATATAGCTCCAAAATTGTACGAACATTTACCAAATAATTTAAAACAATTACGCAATACATTAGGCTTCAAAAAAAATTTATTAACACGATTGGGAGAAATCAAATTAATAAAATAATCTCAAATATTACACAATAAATACTCTACCATTCTTACCAATAATTTCTTTTTTCTCTCATTTTATTATATTTTGCAATTCAACATACATATGATCCATGCACAGGCGTTGTCCTCCTATGGATATATTATATTTATTTACTCGTTTCATGTTCCCTGTATTTTAGAGTAAATAAATATTATTATTATTATTATTATTATTATTTGGTTATAGCTCCAATTCCAATCTGGTTAATAGATATTATAGATTGTAATTTTATTTGGCACCTTTGCACGAACTGCAACTGCCTGGAGTGGGGTATTTAAAGGTATTTCTCTATTCTGTAATTCTTTTTTCATGAAGGTAGCTACTCCACCTCTCGAACGATGTGTTGGGATGACATCTTTCCGAAAGCAGTCAAAGCCTCGCAGGTTGAAATTACGATCAGGAGCGAAATGTGTCTCCTGGGCACAAATACAGGTAGATGCATTTTCTGTGATTATCATTTAAAGTTCTGGATAACGATTCATACATCCATTTATGTTCCACTGTATTAAAGTGGTCATTGTTAAGAAATCTTTAATAAAATGTATACTCAGAATTACCCATAGGATTTACACACTAGTAATAAATAAGCATAAAATAAAATTTAGAAAAAAAATTGTACCTATATATGTATATGGACAGGTAAGTAAATATTATAAAATAGAGTTTTACATACAATTATCACAGAATTTTTATCACTTATGGACATCTTATACATTCTGTCCGTCTGGACCCTTGGGCGAGGTAGGGTCCACCAAGCTTTCCCGGGAGGCCTCCCTCGACCTGGAATTTCTTGGCTTGCCTTTCGGCCAGCCTCTTTTCTTCTTTTTGTCCTCAGCACCGGCGCTCGCGATTGAGCTGTCAGTATCGGGATCGTTTTCTTAATAGTTGACGAAATCTCTTTTCCTTTTTTCGCTAAAAGTTGTGGATGTATCTAAAACAGCTGGTACATCCATCTCTTTATTTCGTATTAAGTGTGGTGGGATTAGGGGTCGTCTGAAGGTTACCGGCGTTGGATTTGGTGGGTGAAGTTTTTCAAACTGTTCTTCAACAACTGTCTTAATAACAGTTTTTGTGGATTTAGCTTGTCTAGCAGCTACTTCTTTTGGCGTCTGATTCATTACTTTTCGCTTGGCATCCGCGTAACTCAAAGATTCTAGAGTTTTTGTTCTTTGGATGAGCATTGCCTCCTTGTATTTAGCGCAATTTCTATATCTAGATGAGTGTTCTGAGCCGCAATTAACACATATCTTGGGCTCTGGACATGGCCCAATGTGAATGGCGCAAACACAAATTTCATCATTTGGACATGATGTCGATAAGTGCCCGTGTCGCTGGCACTTAAAGCACTGCATGGGATTCGGCACATATGGGCGGACTCCTAGTGCGTAAAAGGCTGCTTTAATTTTCCGTGGTACCTGGGATCTGTTTAACGTTAATATTAGGCTTGACGTCTCAATAAATTTGTCGTCTTTCCTTTTATATAGTCGTTTCACCTCGACGACTCCTTCATTTTCAAGTTCCGTTAAGATTTCTTGGATGGAGCAGTTTAGTAAATCTGAACATGTGATCACACCTTTGCAAAAGTTTAGCATTCTGTGTGGTTTAACTCTAACAATGTGTGGTCCAAGTCATTCCATTTTCATCAGTCTCTTCGCCTGTGGGTCGGTTGCCGCTTTTAAATCAGTCCTTCTTTCGATTTCCTTTATTTTTCGAATTTCCTACAACTCCTTGCAATTGCTTTGCAATGAGGAAGGGGCTCACTTTACTGAAGTTTTCCCCATCCAACCTTACCATTACTAGGATCCGAGGGACATGTCCCACCTTTTCCCAGTTAAATGGATCCTCTCTCCTTGCGGTTTCTCTCCAAGGGGCAGAATCACCTGCTCCTATCGCGTTACATGTTAAGATGCCGCCCCCCCCCCCCCGAATCAGTTGGGTTTTTTGTACTACAGGATTCTGAGCTATCCTGAACTCTACCAGCCTGGGGTACCACTCCTTGTGCGTTGCTTAACATGACCATAATTCCCCTGTGTCGTAGGGGACACGCGCCTCTTTAACGTGGAAGACACGGGGCCGTTCGGGACACACTTACGTAGTGCCATTAATCCCCTCAGCACGACTAACACCTTGGGATTACCGTGAGGCGCAAGGAGAGAAGGTAAGGGAATGACAAGAGTGGGTTATGGGTCTACTCGAGCCGACGTGGGGCAGAGAAAAAGGCCGAGGGGTTGGCATATGCCGCACCCTCCACCATCATAGCCCCACGCCGACCCGAGTGTAAAAAGGATGAAGGTAGTGGACAGATGGTCGGGCGCCGGCTGTACGGTCTTTGAGACTCTGCTAGCTACAGGACACCACCTATCGCAGCGACGCGACGCTACAAAGATGGTACTCCTACGGCATGTTCCAGCAACAATCCTGTTAGATAACGCACAGGAACGCTACAGGAAGACACCGATAGTTGGCCTGACGGCCTATTATTATTATTATTATTTTTTTTTATTGACGGCGTCAACTTCTATGGTTATTAGCCGCATTCAATAATATAGAGTATAATTGCAAGTATAAGTAAAAATATATAAATGATAGTATAAAAAAGTATATAATCTCTTACATGTCTAAGTGGGTAAATGTCGAAATTTTTAAATTAAGTAAATATATGTAAATTTCAGATTTTAATCAAAAAGGATATACTATTGTCTTTTATTTTCAGATTCTATTAACAACAAAAAGATAATCTCTGTGAAATATTACAAGACTAAATTTGTCAGTTATATATTTATTATTATGTTCCGTCTTCGTCGAAGTAAATATTTAGAATACATATCGTAGTAGCCTCGTAGTAATACCCAACCGCCACGATTTCAAAGCGCGCACGCAGAGAAGGAAAGCGGCACCGCGCCCCTTCCCCCTACCTTTCTCCCCTCTAGCCGTCTATAAACCTTCATTCCTTGTTCTCGTGCCTTACCGTCAACACGTTAATTGGCGCGCGTCGTTTACATGCAGTGCAGTGTCGAGGATCCGCTGAACATTTAGAATTAGAGAACAGGACAGATGGTTGGCCGAAGATGTGTATTGTCGAACGAGATACCGACCGACGGTCGCCGGCATGGTTCGTTTTGTCGCGGACCAAAACTGGAAAGAAATGAATATTAGAATAGATGCCTCACCGGCGCTGCAAATTGTGCCTAACATGACGCTTGGAATAACGTTCTGACACTGTTGCTTGGGATAGCAACCTTCACCTAGCTTGTGATAGCTAACTCTATACCTGGGACGAACAAACACGTTTTGGATAACGCTGAAACATTGGACTCGGTTGCTTGGGATAGCAACGTCGACCTGGCTTGGGATAGTCAGCTCCACGCCAAAGATGAACGAAGACATTTGGGATAACGTTGTAACATTGGACTCGGTTGCTTGGGATAGCAACATGGGCCTAGCTCGTGATAGTCCACACCAAGGACGAATGAAGATGAATAACAACACTGAAAGCATTTATGACAACATTGCAACATGGTATGGTTAACAATTTTTTCTTATTTGCCTGTGATAGCAAATTTCATCTGGTTTGTGAAAACCATGGAACGGGACTGTAAGTTTGAACATCGGAGGGTAGGAAGTTGTTAAGATATATTTTTTCCTTATTACCAGATAGAGATTAGGTATGTTATGCAAGGTTAGCGTTACATTTTGCTTGTGATGGCAAATTCCATCTGGTTTGTGATAACCCTGGAACAGCATAATAAGAATGCACTGAACAGTTTAGGAAACCGCCGAAGTACCATTTTTCATTAATAACAAATAGATATTAGGTTCATATATGCGAGACTAGCGTTACATTTTGTTTGAGATAGCAAATCCCATCTAGTTTGTAATAGCAATATAGCATATAGCGGTACATTGTGCTTGGAATAGCAAATTCCATCTGGTTTGTGATAACTATGGAACAATATTGTAAGGATGCACATGAGAAGTTAGGAAGAAGCCGAAGAACCTTTTTTTGTTAATGAACGACAGAGATTAGCTACATCTGTGCGACACTACCGTTACATTTTGCTTATGATAGCAAATTCCACGTTGTTTGTGATAACCGTGGAACAGGTGTGTAATTATGAATATGCCAGGTTAGAAAACCGCCAATGTTTATCTTTTTCTTATCACCAGATAAAGAATAGGCACCTTATGCTTAGCGTTACATTTTGCCTGTAATAGCAAATTTCATTTGGTTTGTGATAACCTTGGAATATATTCGTCAGAATGCCCGTGACAGTTTAGGAAACCACTAAAGTACCATTTTTCGTTAATATCAGATGGAGATTAGGTTTTATCTATGCGAGACTAGCGTTACATTTTGCTTGTGATAGCAAATTCCATATGGTTTGGAATAGCCATCGAACAGATCAATAATATGCACATGACAGGTTACGAGACAGCTGAAGTACTGTTTTTCATTAACAACATATAGAAATTAGGAACATCTATGGTAGACTAGCGTTACATTTTGCTTCTAATAGCAAATTCCACATGGCTGGTGATAACTATGGAACTGTACGTATGAACATCTCCGGTTAGGAAACCACCAAAGTTCTAATGTTGAGTAATAACGAAAGTTAAATATCATTATGCCCGATTAACGTTACATTTTGCATAGGTGGCACTCGATCAGCAGGGCGTTCTGGATTGTGTTGTCTTAAAGGCCATGTAGCCTGTTTCGATAGATGACGCATCACCACGATGATGCGGCGACCTTAGTATAATAAATGTTCGCGCGTTGTTCCAAGGGTGACATTTCCAGGGCAGATCCTGTTGATGACGATAGATGAATAAAATCTGTTCTATTCTTGCCGCCTAAGGTGAACCCTGATGTAACGGAAGCCATAATAGAGCTTATCGCACGCAGAGATGGGTGCTTGGATTGTGTACAGCAACATGTGAGCTGTTCATTAACTGCAAGTGGCAATACTCTATCCTCTAGGTTCAAAGAAAGGAGAGGAGTGCATGCTGGCAGATATTCACATTAAAGCAAAGAACTCAGGAGTGCTCTGACAGAGGCTTCCGGTGATATCTTGCTCTACGGTGTTAGCGTGGCACCGTGTTAGCCTAGAAATACGTGCGATTTCATACCATATCTCCCAGAATCGCCAGTAGCAGCTGCGGCCGATAGGTCTTCTGAGAATATTGATTTTGAAAATCTACAAAGCTATTGAGTCCTTGGCATAGTAGGAACATTGTATAAAAATTTCATCGAAATCCGAATGGTAATTCTCATCTTATAGGCGGTTATAGGATCAGCGGATAGACCGATAGACAGACAGAAATGAGTGTCATGACTTTTCGTGATGGGCATGTCATATAACAGCCAAAAAACATAATGTCTTATTTTCGATAATTTTTGCGTTATCCCGACTAGCACTTTTAGAGTAATAAAAAAATCACGAAACAACTGATATGCTATACGCAATAAACAATTTTCGAATTACTGTTATGAATATTAGATAATCATAATTAGTTGAATAGTACTCTAATTTTAGAATCATTTTAAGATGTTTTCTGTTTTTAGTGGAATAATGTAATTAATCAACAGATAAGGTTGGTGGTGAGTATAGTACGTCCTTAAACTTTGACAAACAATATAAATTCCTTAAGCTTTGGATCGAAACAGACTCTTGCCAAGAATTCCCGTTTTTTTTATACCGAAGCAGCCGCGTAGGCAGAAGCCTAAATACCAGGGCACCGCGGTTGCTACGAGGAACTTAAATAAACTTTGTTATTCCAATCTTTGAACTGCCCTTGAACTAAGAAAAGGCTCCTCAGGTAGATTGTTCACAATCTCGATACCTTATCGATAAAGGAGCGGTCGTGTCAGCTAGTTCTGGATGTACGAAGTTCGACACGGTTTGGATGGAAGGCCGAAGTCAGGCGAGTCTGTCTGTCTGTCAGATAGGATCGTGGTCGTTCAGTAATATTTTTAGGTCGCAATACTTTTGTACGATACCGTTGCAGTTCCAATAAATTATTCTTTCCATTGTATGTGTTGATTTTTTTTCTTTAAAGTTCAGTTATAATAAATAGTGAGTAAATGTTAGAAATGCCAAGATAATATAAATTTATGCAGTGGTAATGGGTATAAATAAAACAAACAGGTAAGTACTTCAATAAGTGAAAGATTAAAATAAGATTATCTATATGGACTTTCCAGTAGAGTTTCGAATCAAAAGTTAATCCAAGAATTTTCAGATTATCTCTGACAGGAATACTTGCTCCTTTAACGGTGATATTGGGTTGATTGTGAGGGGTTCGGAGTCTGCAAAAGTGAACAGAACAAGGTTTTGTGGGTGAAACTTTGAAACCCTTACTTTCAGCAACTTGCACCAACCTATCAAGAATTGGTTGCAATGTACCCTCTATCTCCTCCATAGTTTTGGCAGCATGGTAGACCCCGAGATCGTCTACATACATTGATTTGCCAACATCATTACCAAGAGTTTCTAATAAGCTATTAACTGCGATTATGAACAGGGTCACACTGAGAGTCGACCCTTGGAGAATTCCATTTTCTAACATGTGGACTTCGGATAATTTATTTTCTGCCCTGACCTGGAACGTTCTTATTTTGAGAAAACTTGAAATAAACCGTGGTAGTTTACCACAAATTCCCCATTGCTTAAGTTGTTCCAGTACATTAAGTCTCCAGGTGGTGTCATAGGCTTTTTCGAGGTCTAGAGAAATAGCTACCATGTGTTTTCTAGAGGCAAAACAAGTTTGTATAGCGGACTCGAGAGTTACAAGCTGATCGATAGTCGACCTGTTTTTGCGATAGCCTATTTGGTAGTTTGATAACAAGTTGTTTGATTCGAGCAGCCATACTAGCCGCTTGTTAACCATCCGTTCAAGAACCTTGCTTGGACAGCAAGTGATAGAGATCGGTCTGTAATTCGTAGGTCTTTCCCTTCTTCTAGTATAGGTATGGTGATGGAATTACGCCATTCTGTGGGATATTTTGCTTCTCGCCATATTTGGTTGTAGATGTATAAAAGGGTCTGGTTTTCTGTTTCAGTTAGATTACGGAGCATCTGGTAGTGAATTTGATCTTGTCCTGGTGCTGAGTCACCACATTCACTTAATGCTTGTTCTAATTCTGTTACGGAGAAGGGCAAATTGTAGGTCCTTCGAAATGGACGCCTGTTGTTTCCACCTCATTTTTGAGCTGCAGGAAATGTTGACTGTAGTTTTCCGATGAACTTGAGAGTTCAAATCGGGATGTGAATGTTTCAGCTTTTTCTTCAGGGTCAGAGATTGATAGACCATTCACAATCAAAGTTCGAGATATATTTGAGTGTTTTTTCCCAGATATGCTCCTTATTTTTTTCCGCACCTCCGATGCCGTACTATCACTGGTAATTGTTTTTATATAGTTTTCCCAGGAGGATTTTTTTCCAGATACTAGAAGTTGGCGAGCCTTTGCTCGATCTTTTTTAAATCTTATCAAGTTTTCCTAGGTCTTTTGAAGATGTTGAAGGATTGTTTCTTCTTTCTAATCGCTCTAGCGATCTCTTCATTCCACCAAGGTACTGCTGTTTTAAAATGTCCAGTGTTTTGGGTATACTATTTGCTGCGGCAGCACATATACGTTCTGTGGCTTCTTCTACTGACGAGTCTATTGAGTCTTTGATTTCGATAGGTTGGAATAGTTCTTGGTATTTTATCCAATTTGTCTTCTTCAGGGACCATTTCTCCATGCTATATGGAGACGGACTTCTCGATGCAATTTCTACAGAAACTGGTAGGTGGTCAGTTGTAGACACATCTAGCACATACCACTGGAGGAGATGTGCTAGTCTAGAACTGCACAAAGATAAGACCATGGCACTGATAGTCTCTGATCTCAAATTCAAGTAAGTACCTGACCCAGTGTTCAGTAGTACCAGATTATGTTCATCAATGATTTCCTCTATAGTTCCTTCGCGAGCATCTAATCTAGCAGAGCCCCACAATGGGTTAGGAGAATTGAAGTCGCCCAGAAGTATGAATGGCCGTGGAAGCTGATTGACAAGGTTTACAGTTTCCTCTTTGTTCCAATTTGCATCAGGTAGGTAAATGTTGCATATTGTAGCCTTTTCGGGATGTAGCAATTGTATCGCTACTGCTTGCAAACGTGTTGTTAGGAGGATTTCTGTGTAATGGAGGCAGATATATGGTGACCCTTCCTCTAGCCCTAAGATTGGGTGTGACATCTTTTCTGGTGCAGTTGAAGCCCCGGAATTTAAAATTTTCATTAGGCTTGAGATGTGTCTCTTGGATACATACACAGAATGGTGTCTTGTCAAGCAAAAGTGTTTTCAGTTCAGGATAATGCGATTTAATACCATTAATGTTCCATTGTATTATGTTTTCCATTATGGAAATGTTTGGGAGTTCAGAAATATTTATGTACTGACAGATAAGACACAGACATTGCAAAGCAAAAAAGAGCAAAAAAAAATAAAAACAATAAAAAAATACTATGTAAGCTTTGAAAAGTTATTAAATCCCATTTCAAACACGGTTGCTTAGCTAAGTTAGATCGACGGATTCTTGCAATGAGATAGCCCCGGGATCTGGAGGATCTCCAGAGCTAGGACGAATTATGTCCTGAGACGGTGAAGTAGTCGTCTTGAGTCTCGTCGATATTCTGCTGGATCGGAAGTGCAGAGCTAAGACTACGATGGTCTTTTGCAGCTTTTCTTGGCCGGCCTCTTTTTCTACGACCTTCTGTTTGAGAAGAAGCTTGACTGTCGTCTGAGAAGTCAGTACCTTCTACTGGCGAGGAAGCCTTCCTTTTTATATATTTGACGCGTCCGATCCAGTTCTTGAGCTAGTGACCACTCCTACACATTTTTTCGTTAGCGGTGGTGGTGGTGGTAGATTTAATGTTCCTGGAAGTGTGATCTGCTGTGTTGGGGGAGTATTCTTAAGTATCTCAGATATAGCCTTTTAACAATGTTTTCGACAATTGGAGATGTTTTCCTTATAAAATCGTGTCCTGTTCGACTTGACATTTGTGACGCCTGAGAGTAAGAAACATTTGGCCTAGGAGTTTGGGCAATTACCTTCTTTTTAGCCTCCATGTACCTTATTTTTTCCAATGTTTTACACCTCTAAATAGCCAGTTCAGTTTGATATTTGGGGTATAACTTGGATTCGGAAGAGTATGATCCTTCGCAGTCTACAGGGTGACTTTGAAGTTGAGTCATTAATTTTCAGATAATGATTGTAGAAGGAAGATAAACCAAAATATGTGTGTAAAAATAAAAAAAAATTAAAAAAAAAATGTTACCTTGTTTTATAAAGTATCCTCCCGACAAGTATTTCAGTGCGGACCTGTGCGCCCAAAAGCATGTCACAAAAACTGTTCGAAATGATTTCCGTTTTGCTCGACGCAGAGCTGGGCGCCTCTTAGCCATGTCTCTTTACAAGCACGCAATAAAATCACTGGTTGATTTCTGATCACTGTACTCATTTCCTCAATTCGAGCACGTAATTCTTCGCGTGTATTAACCGGTGTTTTATACACTAGAGTTTTTAGCCAACCCCACAAACAAAAGTCTAAAGGATTTAAGTCCGGAGACCTTGGCGGCCAAGGTACAAAACCGCCACGGCCGATCCAACGATTATTAAATTGTCTATTTAAAAATTCAAGCACATTTCTTGCATAATGGGGTGGTGCCCCATCTTGTAAAAACCACATGTTTTGTCTAATATTTAAAGGCACATCTTCCAGTAAACCAGGCAAATTGTGTTGCAAGAAATCAAGGAAGCAAAAAAGCTGTTTTTTTTTATACTTGTCTTATTCTTGCAGACAATAAATGAATTTATCTGATGTTGTATCAGCTCCTACATCACTGTCGTCAACAGTTGGCTCTGGAACTGTTTCTTCTCTAATGGCTTTTGACACCGGCAATGATTTATAATAAGCATGAAATCCGATGGAAATATCCTCTGATTTACACAGCTTTAGCAAGTTTTGCTTTTTTAACACTTATCGGCCGAAGTTTAGTGTAGGCTTTCTTTAATGTAATTTACTCACATCTAGTGGCTGATATTTACCAAATATATACTAAGTGACATATAAATCCGAACACCCAGTTTAAATGGTTTTATTTTAATAAAACTTGGTGAATGTATTTATCTTACTGTAAATAACAAGTGAAAAAATTTTCAGCCCTAACAGTTGGACATTCCTGGTTTTTATACTGCTTTTTTAATTCACTAACGCTCTAAAAATGAATATTTCAGCCGCAGTAAAGAATCAACGTTGGCGAAATTTGGTTCTTGACATCCTTTACGATCGGTTACGATGCCTAGAGTACGGAGACCTGTACGATTTCGTCAACTTAGTGAGTTTGATAGGGGCCGTATAGTGGGACTTCGGGAAGCTGGACTTTCTTTTCGGGCAATTGCAGTTAGAGTGCAAAGAAGTGTAGACACTGTGGTTAGGTGTTGCCAGGCATGGCTTCGAGAAGGCCGTACGCAAAGAGCAAGGGGCACTGGACGCCGCCGTACAACAACAGACCGTGAAGATCGCCGCCTAAAATTATTGGCCTTAAGGGACCGTTTCTCCACTACCAGGTCCATTGCAAATGAATAGTTTGCAGAACACGGAAGACCTATTGGCATGCGAAGTGTTTACCGACGAATGAGAAGTGTTGGCTTGTTTTCATAGCGGCCACACTGGGTCCTCCCTTTAACTCGAGAACACCGACGTAATCGCCTTGAGTGGTGCAGACAGCGGTCACTCTGGGATCAGGAATGGAACAGTATTGTCTTTAGTAACGAGTCTCGATTTTGTTTAGGCATGCACGATGGTCGTGCCAGGGTTAGAAGGCGACGTGGTGAAAGGAGGAATCCACAGTTTTTTCTTGAAAGACATGTTCATCACACTGTTGGAGTTATGGTTTGGGGTGCTATAGCTTATGGTTCCAGGTCACCTTTAATCTTCATCAGAGGTAACATGAACGCGCAGCGTTATATCCACGAAGTTCTAGAACCCCATCTTTTACCCTATCTTGACACCCTGGCAGATCCAACTTTCCAACAAGATAATGCCCGACCACATGTTGCAAGAGTCACAATAGACTTCTTTCAACATAATGATGTCACATTGTTACCATGGCCACCAAGATCTCCCGACTTATCCCCAATTGAGCACGTGTGGGATATAATGGGTAGGAGATTGCGCAATTTGCAACGTCCTCCTCAGACTCTAGAAGCACTTCGAGAGGAGTTGGTGGTTGCCTGGAATGAGATACCACAGGAGGACATTGACCACCTGATCAGAAGCATGCCTAGGCGCGTTGGAGAATGCGTAGCATATCAGGCTGCATCCACACATTATTAAAGGTCAAAGGGCTTTAAAGCAGTGCAATCATTTTGAAATTTTTATCATTTACTTATTATGCTTCATTAAGTACTTATACAAAATTTTATTAAAATAAAACCATTTAAACTGGGTGTTCGGATTTATATGTCACTTAGTATATTTATTTCCATGAACTCCGAATGATGATCATATCGATATTGAAGAATTCCATTTTTACACTTCAAATATCGAAAACATTTAATCCTAAGCCAATTGACTTTTTCGCCGTTTGTATTTTTTGTTTTGTTTTTCATTAAAAGCTTAGAAAGCTGCTCTAAGTCATAGAAGTCTTTAAATTTGAGTTCTTCTACATTATACGGCTCTTTGTTTGATCGGCTTGTCCTGGCCATACGAAAAATGGTAAGCCAATCATGTATTGTATAGACAGGAACATATTCCTGCGCCCGCTCGATAGCGCTATGCATGCTATCTGCCTCCATCTAACTGTGGCCGCTTTCTAAACACTTTTGTTCTATCATAAATAAATTAGGCTTCTTTTGAACTAAGTACAAAAGCAGGGCGCAGATATTCTGATTCCTGTTTTGGCCACTGCATTTATCGGAAAATAAAGATAACTCACTGACTGAAGTTGGTCAATATATTTGAATAAACATGTACGAGTTTCCAAGCTACCATTCAGATCAGTCCAAGTGAAGCAATAGGCATTATTAGGAGGAGCTGAAGCATAGACTGTTAAGTTGTATGTACATATTTTGCGACAGTAGTACATAGCTCTAACGTCACTGCTGGGTATTTATAAGACGCACTTTAAGTCAAAGGTACAGCAAACAAAATTGTTCTCCCGCATAGCTCTTTTTATCTTCTACTTTCGCCATATAGCAATCATTTTTTCTTGATATATGGTTATCATAGACCTCTTGTAGCTGATGATTCTTTTCTACGCCACTGCTTTTAAATTTAGTGCAAATTGAGCACTTATCTTTCTTTGGTACATAGAAAGAATAGTTATATTCTTTACAAAAGATCCTTCTGTACGTAATAAGTGGAACCCGCAATGTACCATCCTGTTGGCATGCTTTCTTATACATTGCATGCATTTTTTCTATGCTTAGTTTATAGTCTAAGTATTGGCGTTTTGTAGATTTTCTAGTGTAATGGGATTCCATAGTGGGAATGTGCCTTTTTTTCCTTATCAATATCTTCTACACTTGTTTTGTTGTGAGGTACCTTTTTGCCTCTTTTATTACCACCAACAAAAAGGTGTCGTAGTAAAGAAATTTTTACATACTCGCTCTTTTCTGCCATCTGAGATTAAAAAGTACTGCTTTGAGTCGGTACGCGCTTTTTTCTTAGGGTTGGATTTCCAGCGCTTTGGAATGCAACTGTCTACGCAGTTGAGGATAAAATCTTTTCGCCTCTTGAAATTACAGTCCCAGAAGTGTTTGCATAGAGCCATCCTTCTTTCTTCTGAAATTTTATTGCTGCACCGAAAACGGCATTTTGAGCAATTAATTAACTTTGGTCCCTTGGCTTCAATTTTTCGTTTTTTTATAATATTCTTTTTCCACTTACTAGGTTCTGATTTTTTCCAACGAGAGTTTCTTGCTCACTCCCTATGAGTACCGGCAACGTCTACTTCGAGAGCCACGCCATCAAGACGACTGACCGGCTTTTTTTTTGTTTTATTACAATATCAACGTCATCTGAAATAATAAAAAAGATAATGCTACCGTTATCTAATTATCATAGTTTAATTTAAAATTTAATTAATTTTGTTACTGTATCGGTCAATGATATGATAGAAATTCATCCTCTTCTGGAGAAGAATCTGGCACATAGTCTTTATCCTTGATAGAACAATCCGAGTCCCAAACAAAGTCCATTTCTTTAGCATTTTTTTCTTGATCGGAATCTAAATCTGATGACATTCGCTCCATATCAGGACATGGCGACCTAACTTTGCTGTCATTTAATGTGTATCCGCTAATTCTAGTGTCAGAATAGTCAACAGACGTGCTATCCTTATTACTATCTAACAAAACAAAAATTAAAATATAACTCTCATTAGCAACATAAACATAACGCTTTGTACAGACCTGTAGATTTGCCCTCTTGGGCCAATTTGACGATGAAGGCACAGCCTTCCGACATATTTTCAAACAATAATCTTAATTTAAAATAGCTTAATTGATATTAATCATCCTACCACCCACATGTACACAAAACAAAATGTTATGTTATGATGACACTACCATAGCCTAATTTAGTGCAGTAGTTCCAAATAATGCAAAATACTATACTGCAAAAACAAGATTAGTATCAATAATCTAGGTAAAGTGGAACGAAATATGGGAGCTTGATACAGGCTAAACATGCTAAGTGGCAGTTATCTTATTTATGATTTGCAAAATTGTTGTAGTAAAATGAACTGAGTCAGCAAAAATAAGATAATAGCCACTTGTCGGGTTTTTTTCAACGGATTAAAGCAGATACGTAAAACTCAAACAACTTAAACATGATTAATGACACTTATCTTATCCTGGCAGATCAAGTAATGTCAGATTTATGGAAAATGATTCATTATTTGGTCTTAGTGCAATTATCTTGTACTGGCTGGCTAAAATTTCTGCGAAATAGACTTACACTTTTTATACTTTCCACTCTATGATCTATACGAGCGTATGTTCACTTAGCTGGTTTCATCAGTTCAATCTTATGTTAGTAAAAGGTCTGAAAATGCACTTAACTCAAAAATGGTCAAAATGTACTTATCTCTTGTTTTTCAGTAACCCGACGATATATATATAACTAATATTTCGGGATAACGTAAGTGCCATTTTAAAAATATTTATTTCCGAAAATACAGTAGTGTATGGTACGAAAGTTAGATTAAGACTAAATTTTAATTATACAAGTACAATGTTCGTTAGCATGAGTAAAACAGGAAACATATCATGTTGCATTTCAACGGTTGCTAGGCGCTGCGATGATGTGCCGACTTGAATTTTCTATTTTCTAGCTTCTACAGAGTAGCCCTATAACTCCTCCACCCCTAGAATGAAGCTTCTCCTGGAAGATTCAGTTTCCTGGAAGGTAGCTCGATTTCTTCTGGATCATTTGTATGTGACTTCCCTTTTTTTTTTTATTTAGCATACCGCTTCGACCTAAAGGTCATTAGCGGGGAGTAGGTTAAATTTTATACATAAATCTAGATGCTTTAAGAAAATTGGAAATGTTTATAATGTTACACTGTGATCCTATAATGTCAGCCAGTGTTCCGTTTAGTTTATACATAAACCTATATACTTCTAGCACTGGGCACTCAATTAGTAGGTGTTTCACTGTTAACTGCACGTCACAGATTTCACATAGGGGCACAGGTTCTTGAGACAGCAGGTATCCGTGGGTAGCTCGTGTGTGTCCTAGCCTTAGTCGTGTGATGATGGTCTGGATTTTGCGGTTGTTGGTGACGGTTTGCCATGGCATCAACTTAGACTTGAGTTCAAGTAATTTGGATGGTTTACTCTGCCACAGATTGTTCCAGTTCTGGATGATTTTCGATTTTAAATGAGCCCTTACATCATACTCTGGTACTTTGACAATATATCTAGTAGCGTTGTTGGCAGCGTCTTTTGCTTTGCGATCTGCTAGCTCATTTCCTGGAATTCCAACGTGTGATGGAACCCATAGGAAAACATTTCTTTTGTGCATTGCAATATCTTTCATTTCATCCCGAATTCTTTGAGCTATGGCGTTCTTGCTGTACATAGTGCTAATTAACTTAAGCGAATTCAATGAGTCGGATATAATTAACCAATTATTTGCGAAGTTACCTTTAATATACTTGATGGCTTCAAATATTGCATAGAGTTCACCCGTAAGGACTGTGGCTGTCTCTGGCAGCTTACATTCTATAATGGATGTTGGTGTTATGACTGCAGCGCCAACGTGCATTTGTAATTTTGAGGCATCTGTATATATACAGGGTGGGGCAAAAGTCGCGAAGGGATTTGAAAAATTAATAACTTTTTTAAATTTTAATTTTAATTTTTTTCCCTAACACAAAACTAAAATGCAATGTTTGGAGTTTGTTTACAATTTAAGTGTGAAAGATTACATCACGCAAATGACCGCCATTTTCAGCCTCGCAAAGTGCAGCTCTTGCAAGAGCATTTTCCATTACCCGAGTCAGAATATCTGGCCCCAAAGCACTTACTTCTGCTCGAATATTATCTTTTAGTTGCTGCAGGGTTGTGGGTTTATTAATTTACACTTTTCCTTTCAGATATCCCCAAAGGAAATAATCAGGGGCTGTTAAGTCCGGCGAGCGGGCGGGCCAATTGAATCCTGAATTTCTCGAAATTAAACGTTCGCCAAAAATCTGCCTTAGAAGGTGCATAGTGGCTCGAGCAGTATGCGCAGTGGCTCCATCTTGTTGGAAAGTCATCGTTTGATTGTCAGCAAGAGCTGGTCTTAAGAAATTTTGAATCATATCACGATATCGGTCGCCATCTACAGATACAGCATTCCCATCGTGGTCTTCGAAGAAGAATGGTCCAATAATTCGTTGAGACGTAACTGCGCACCATACTGTACATTTAAGCGGATGTAATTGCCTTTGATGAACCACCCTTGGGTTCTCGGTACCCCATATTCTGCAGTTCTGCTTATTTACGAAGCCATTCAAATGAAAATGGGCTTCATCGCTCATGATCAGAGAATGAATAAATTCATTATCTTCTCGAGCCATTCTTTGCAAGCGAACTGCATAAGTTAGTCGTTCTTGAAAATCTGCTGGTTTTAGTTCTTGCACTAGCTGCACTTTATATGGAAACAGATGTAAATTTCCTCTTAATATTCTGCGTAAAGACCTTTGAGACATCTGCAGCTCAGCAGAACGTCTTCGGGTTGAGGTTTCCGGATTCTCCTGAACACTCTCCTGAACGCGTTGAATGTTCCCTTCATTTCTTGCGGAACGTGGCCTTCCGCTTCGTGGGAGATCCATAACTGTGCCTTGTTGCTGAAATCGTGCCACTAAGCGTCGAATCATTGATTCAGAGGGCGAATTCCGCAAATTGAAATGACGACGATATGCTCGTTGAGTTTGAATTATTGAATGGTGATATTCAAAATAAAATTCTATAAGTTTGGTTCGTTGATTGAGGTTGTAACGCTCCATAATTAATCTCCAGGATTTATTTTACACGGTCCTGAAAAAAAAAATGAAAACAAAATAAATTTAAAAAAGTTATTAATTTTTCAAATCCCTTCGTGACTTTTGCCCCACCCTGTATTTCACTGTAGTTACCATATTGATTGCGGATTTCTGAGAATTTCTGGTATATAATTTCTTTTGGTGTTTCCTCTTTGCATAGTTTTGTCAGTGTGCTGTTGATAACAGGTATCTGAATGCTCCAAGGTGGGTTAGTTGTCTGAGTGGTGGTGATAGTAGGAGGAAGTATACGCATACGTAGTTGATTTAGATACTGTGTTATTCTGTAGTTGAAACTTGAGGCAATTTGACGGTTGACAGATGTGTGACTAAATCCTGGTATAGATGGGTTAGATGCAAGTTTAGTTGCGTATTGTAGACTCAGGACTTGTCTTCTAACATATAGGGGAGCTTCTCCAAACTCACAGTATAAACTGTCAATGGGTGTGGTTCTGAAGGCTCCTAATATCAGGCGTAGTGCAGAATTATGTAGAACGTCTAGAGGTTTCAATACTGTTGATTTTGCTATGCAGCCATAATCTATTTTCGATCTCACTAGTGCACGATATATACTTAAAAGGGTTTTTCCATCTGCACCCCAGTGTCTATTGGCTAGGTATCGTAACATGTTGAGTCCTTTCTGACAAGATTGAACTAGATAATTAATATGACTCCTCCAGGTCAGACGTTGATCAAATATAATCCCAAGGAACTTTATTTCTTGATGTGTTTTCAGGTCAACATTTGATAAGCGTAGAGTTGGTTGTGTATGAGTTGACTTTTTAGAGAATATAATGCATTGTGTTTTGTCAGGAGAGAATGTCAGGCCATTTTTATTAGACCAGTGCTCCATTTGATTTAACGTTGATTGGAGCAACGATGTAGTAGTTGCCATATTTTTGCCTTTAACATATACAATCATGTCATCAGCATAAAGGCGAGTTTGGAGAGGCTTTTTTATATTCGCCACGATGTCATTAATGGCTACCAGGAAAAGTGTTGGGCTGATAATAGATCCTTGGGGTAGGCCGTTGATCTGCGTTTCAGCATCTGATAGTACACCATTGGCACGAACTTGGTAATTTCTGTTGGCAAGAAAATTTTGTATGAATGCTAGAATGTGTCCATCGTAGCCCCAGTTTTTTAGTTTGATGAGTACGTCAAACTTCCATACGGTATCAAATGCCTTATTGACATCAAAGTAAATGGCTGCACAATGCTGCCGTTCAGAGAATGCCTCTTGTATGTAAGATTCTAGGTCTACGATATTATCCAATGTTGATCTGTTTGATCTAAATCCGCCCTGTTCGTGCGCCAGCTGCTTTTTGCTTTCCAAGTTCCACAATAATCTCCGGTTAACAATTTTTTCTAATAGCTTGCACATTGAACATGTTAATGAAATTGGTCTATAGGATTCTGGAACCTGGGGTGGTGCGTTTGGTTTTAGAATCGGTATAACTGTGGCTTTCCTCCATTCGTTTGGAAAAACTTGCTTAGTCCATATTATATTGTAAATTTTTAAAAGTATGCACATTGCTGAATGTGAGAGGTGCTTTAGGAAAATTGTTGGTATATCATCAGGTCCAGGTGATGTGTTCTTCAATGTAAGAAGTGCCTCGGTTAGTTCCTGTTCTGTAATGGGGTTATTTATTGAATGAAGGGTTTCGCTAATGGGAATTGTTCTATCTGTGTTTCTCTTGTAATTAAGGAATGCTGCGCTATAATTTTGGTCACTGGAATTTTTGAAATATGTTTTGGATAAGGTGTTAGCTATGTCTCTGCTTTGAGTGAAAGTGTGGGTTCCTTTCTTAATCGACCTAATGACTGAATGGGATTTTTTTCCAGACATGCTTTTGATTTTCTTCCAGACTGTGGATACATTGGTGGCATTATTGATGGTTGAAACAAATTTTTGCCATGATAATTTTTGTTCCCTTTTTAAAACAAGTCTTGCCTTTGCACGTTTGTGTTTGGAGTCAGTTAGGTTTTCAACTGTTTTATATCTTCTCATTTTATTCAGAGCTTGCTTGCTTTCTCCTACTGCATGTTCGCATTTTTCGTTCCACCAAGGGACTGGATTCCTTCTCCGTATCACCCTAGTTTTGCCTATGTTTTGTAAGCAGCTTCTTTGATTAGATTCATAAAGCTTTGAACGGTAGCATCGACGTCATCTGTGATCTCAAAAGTGTTTAGGTTATTATCGATATAAGCAGAAAAAGAGGGCCAGTTCGCTTTTTTTAAATTCCATTTTTCTCTTGGTTGTATATCTGTAATTTCTTTATTTATATCTTGTATTATTATTGGGAAATGGTCACTCCCATACAAATCGTCCGCGACATTCCATTGTAAATGTGTAATCAGATTAGAGGAGCACATGCTAAGATCAATTGCAGAGAAGCGTCCAGAGGCTGAATCGAATCTTGTACTGCTACCATCATTCAGTAGAATCATGTTAGCATGGTCAATTATATTTTTTATAATATTTCCCCGCGTGTCATTTTTGTATGAATTCCATGTGTGACTGTGAGCATTGAAATCTCCTAATATTATCCGTGGTGATGGTATTTGTTGCAGTAATGACTCAAGCTCATTTTCTTCTAAATAATAATTGGGAGGTATATATATGTTACATATGTTGATCTTTGTATCTGATTCGACGGTAATGGCTACAGCTTCTAGATTTGTGGTAAGGGTTATAGGTTTGGCTAATATATCTGATTTTATGTATATTGCGACTCCACCGCTAGCTGTACGTATAGTTCTGTCACGGTGTTTGAAAAATCCAGTGTACTGTTTTGGTGTATGCGATTTGGTTTCGTGGAAGTGTGTCTCTTGTAGGCATATAATGTCTGGGTTGAAATCGGAAATTAGTTTTCGTAACATATTCAAATGGATATGATATCCATTTAAGTTCCATTGTAGTATTGACTTGAATTTAAAAAGTAGAGTCAATAGATGAAGTATCACTGAGTTGGTCGCTGAGATTTTTTTCAAGATGCCGTTCCATTTTTTTTCGTAATCTCGTACAGCGGTTTTTGAAGGCTTTGTCTGTGATGTGTGGATATATTAGCAGAAGCATCTCGATTAATCCTTTAATGTCAGATGTGTGGTCGTTGACGACGGATATTATGTCTTTTGTACCGTGGGTGTTTTCCAATAGACTTTTCAATTGGTCTGAGTTCAGTATGAGTGGCGGGGTTTGGTTGTCGATAAAAGATTTAACAGACTTGAATGTAATTTCTGGTATGTGTGATGGTTGGATATCTATTTTGGGTTTCTTGATTGTTTGGTTTTTTGGAGTAACGAAGATTGGTTCCCCAGAATTTCCAGGCATAAGTTGATTCTCAGTTGAGGGGGACAAAATTTCTGAGAGGCCACGTTTGTTACTAGTTTGTGTGTCTGAATCTGTGATATCGTTGGGTTTTGATTGGGGTTGGTTTGAAGTTGTGGCTGCAGTTGTTTGTGACGCTGAACTTGCTATGTTGGAGTTTGGAGTAGTTAGTACTGACGGTTGTTGGTTGTTTTCAACAGTGAATTGCTCTGATGCTGATGTTTGTGGTGTGGGTGTTTCTGTCTGTGCCGATGGGCATTGAGATGCAATATGACCAGAAAGCTTACATTTGAAGCATTTCTGGCTGTCAAGTGAGAGGAATATACGGTAGGTGAGGTTTTCGTAGGTCATTTCCACAGTTTCTGGAATTATGCTAGGCTCTACAGGCATTATGTATACCTGTCGCCTGAAGCTTAATATATGGCTGTACTCAGGTAAAGTTGCACCTATTCTTAGAAAGGATATGGGAGAAATGAGTTTTACGCCTATTTGCTCTAGTATGTCTTTCAAGATTTTGTGTGGAATGGTGGGACATACGTTGGATATTACTAATCTATCAGATGGTGTAATAAGTCTGCGAGCCTTTACTGACTCTCCATTAATGATGATTTCCCCAGGATCTTCAAGGAATTTGTCTACAAGTTACTTGCTGGATAAATAGATACATATCCGATTATTGGATATTCTGGAGCAGAAAAGGATGTTTTTTGGGTCAACTATAGGGCCTAGTCTTAGCAGATATTCTTGGATTTTTAGTCCATCGACAGCGTTGAAGATGATGGCTTGCTCTTTGTTTGGGTATTTGGTAGAACTTTGACTTAATATATCAGAGTATGATTTTGCAGAGTAGGTATTTTGTGATGTGTTTGGCGAATTCATGACTGTTTTATTATTTTATCAGGCAATTTGATGTTGTTATATCCTGCGGCATCCCTGAATACGGTCCTGTCCACCGAATTCGGTTTGTTTTGGTGCGCGATTTATACAGACGCAGCCAATGGATGGAATTCCGATGGCCTAGGAATTTGCAGATTGTCGTGTTGTATTGTAGAATTGAAGGCTGGTACTCACAGTCTATGATGGCTTCAATATTGGCAGGTAGATAACTTACACACTGGATTTTAATACGGCGTATTTCACTACTTTTGGTTGATTGTATCCGAGCACGATTCACTGGTTGCATGCGGCAAAGCGATCAGGAACGGACCATGTGACTTCCTTGGAATTGGAGCAGGATGTGTATGTGCATTATTATTCTTCTTGAACTTTCGATAAATAAGTAGAATGCCCAGAGACGTGAATAAAATGTACAAGATAATAGTCCAAGCACTGGGTGTGATATAATCGATTTCTTCAGATTCAATTGGGTTGAATGACTGTACTGGAATATCTTTCATTTTTAAAGTCCTTAGTTCGATTTCAAACTTCGGCTTTTGATTTTGATATCTATATCGATTTGGCTATCATTGGCTTCTACTATCATTGATTGACTATCATTCTGATCTAAATTTTGATTACGTGTTTGTACACCGGAAGTGGATGCTAATTGATTATTGAATCTGTCAATAAAATAAAAAATTGGAGGGTTGTCGTGTACGTTCTTGGTTTCATTAGCATTGAGCTCAATTCTAGACAATGCGTTTTTATTTAATTTTCCTTTTTTATAGACAATTTTGTACTCATATTGCTCAAGAGATAATCTCCATCTGATTAGTCTTGAATTTGGTGATCTATGATTCATTAAATATTGTAATGGTGCATGATCTGTAACGATCGTGAAGGTTCTACCGAAAAGGTATGGTCTGAAATATTTAACACCGTATATTATAGCAAGAAGTTCTTTTTCTGTGGTACTATAATTAATTTCGGATGAGATTAATGTTCGACTCGCGTATGCTATAGGTAAATCCGATCCTATTTTTCCTTGGCTAAGAATCGCAGAAATTGCATAATTACTAGCGTCTGTTGTCAAAATAAATGGTTCTTCAAAATTTGGATATTGTAAAATTGGCTCATTCATTAATAAATTTCTACACGTGTCAAAACACTTAATATATTCTGGATCCTTGTAATCGATAGTAGCATCTTTTTTCAAGCATTTTGTCAAAGGCTTTGTTAATCGCGCAAAGTCCTTAATCAATTTTCTATAATATCCCAATAATCCTAAAAATCCTTTAATTTGTTTTGCAGTTTTCGGTAATGGGTATTTTTGAATAGCTAAAATTTTGTCTGGGTTCGGTTTTACTCCGTCTTTGGTTACTACATGTCCTAAATAAGCAACTTCTTTTCTCAAGAATTCTGATTTATCCAGCTGAATTTTGAGATTTGCCTGTCTTAAACGTTCGAAAACTTCTTTTAGCCTTTCAATATGTTCTTGTAAACTTGTGCTAAAAATAATAATGTCATCTAAGTAAACCAAACATTTTTCGTTTTGAATTCCACGCAAAATATTATCCATAACTCTTTGGAAAGTGGCTGGTGCATTCTTTAATCCAAATGGCATTCGCAAAAATTCGTAATGACCATTTTCCGCATTAAAAGCTGTTTTCTCGATGTCTTCTTCAGACATTTCAATCTGGTGAAACCCGGAAGCTAAATCGAGTGTCGTAAAGTATTGGCACTTGCCTAATTTATCTAACAAATCATTAATATTTGGAAGTGGGTATTTGTCTCCAATAGTTTTTTCATTGAGCTTTCTGTAATCGATAACTACGCGCCATTTTCTTTTACCGCTAGCATCGAGCTTCAATATGCTGATGTTGAATGTCTAATAATATTTTCGTTAAGCATTTTCTGAATTTGATTTTGGATTTCTTTTCTGTGTATCGGATATGGATATGACTTAGTATATATTGGTATCTCGTCTGTAGTTCGAATTTTATGTTTAATTTTGCTAGTAAATGTTAATTTGTCTCCTTCAAAATAAAAAATGTCGGAATAATCTTTAATTAACTTCATAATCGCACTTTTCTCTTCGAAATTCATATGTTCCGTTCTAAATTTAGAAAAATCGATCTTAACTTGATCTGTACAATAATTATGTAAATTAGTTTCACTGATTGTAGTAGCTAACTCGTAATCCGCGAACTGATCTACTCTCAATGGATCTAAATTACTTATTTTTATTGATGAATCGTTCGGATTCAAAATAGTGCAAATGGCTTTTCCATTTTTCACTGTAGCAATACACTGCGGTATTTCTAAATTACTTATCCTTGTATAAGGAATAAATACATCACCATTTGTGATATTTGAGACTTGGATCTCGATTATTTTCTCTGTACGAGGTTCTACTATAATACAATTTGTACTAGGTAATGTTTTATGAAAATGTATCTACGTACTGGTATTTGGAAGTACCAATGTTTCATTATCTAGGTCAATAAATGCTTTCATTAGTTTCAAGTTATCGACTCCTAATAAACAATCAAAATATTTGTGAAAATTGAAAAGATAAAACTTTAACTTATTGTTCACTTTTGTGTTGAACATATTAATAGAAGGTATTGTAGTACTGAAATTTTCAATTGAACTTCCATGAACCGTGGAAATTTGAAATGGATCCTTTTTAATCGAATCTTTAAAATATTTATCCGCAATTTCTGGACGAATGAAACTTTTCGTACTACCTGTGTCTATCAATATTTTCAAATGTAACTTACGAAAAATAATGTAAGGTAATTCACTATCGCTATTTGTATTCATTAGCTCATAATGAGGCATTACTGATCCGAGGCTGTTTGCCGAAAAAATTGATCTCCATCGTTATTTTGATTCGAATCATCAGGTTCGTTTGGGTAGTCAACCTGTGGCTCCTGGTCTATATTAAATAATTCCTCAACCACGTAATTGAGTCTCGAATTGTTGTGATTTACAAAATAATTGTTATTTGGATTTCTTTGGTACGATTGATTTTGCTGAGGTCTGAATGTATTTCTAGTTGATGTCGACATAGGTGTAGGTTTAGGAAATGATTGATTTTGATTCGGGTTAAGCACATTAGGTTGCTGTGTTTGTCTAGCATTGCTCTGGCTACGATGATTTTGGTTATGAGGATAATTAGTAATAGGTAAGGGTGGTCTAAACTGTGAGGTTTGGAAATTTTGAGGATTTCGCTTAAATTGATTTCCCTTCGGATGATGTTTTTGACCAAACTTCTGTTTAAATTGATTTTGTTGTACTGCCTCTAACTGAAAATCATTCGTAAGCATGTGCAAAGCTTGATTGAGGTCTTCTGGGTTTTTTTGTACGCATTAAAGATCCAATAGGTTCCTTCAAACCTCTTAATAAAATTCTTAAAGCTAGATTTCTACAATAGTTATTAACTATTATAGCTTCATTTTCTGGTAAGTGTGATACAGAGTATGAAATTTGTAAATTTAACAGATGTTGAATCCTATTAAAAAATTCAAAAGTGTTTTCGTTTTGATTTTGCCTTAATTCTACCATCTCTATATTCAACGTGAAAAGATCGCGCTTATCTGCATAAGCATTGAGAAGAGCATTTTTTAAATCTTGCCAGTGAGACGAAGAAATATTAAGTGCTGCGTCGCCTTTTATTTTCGCAAGCAAACTTGACATCAAATATTCGTTTTGAAATTCCTCTGGATTTGTTGCATTATAAAATTTCGTGACTAATTTCTCTGAAATTTCAAGAAATCTAGGTAGTAATTCTGGTTCACCACGAAAATTAGGAATCATGTGCAAGAGTTCCGGTTTTAGGAAAGGTACATTGTTTGAACTAGTAGTCATTGTGACGTTACTTAATTGATTTTCACTGATAATAGGTAAATTCAGAATTGGTGATCTAAAAATTGGTCTTGAGAATTGAATATTCGAATTAGCTATTGGTGAGGCAGAATCTGATTCCGCGCTATCACTGCTATCAGAATTAATATTTTCGAGTCCTCTAAAAGACATTAGGTATGTACTTACAGCAATACCACTAGAAGTTCCATGCCCTGTATGCTGCAGAGTAGAGATTCCGCCGTGGTCCAATA
This sequence comes from Acanthoscelides obtectus, assembly GCA_963669975.1. Lineage (NCBI taxonomy): Eukaryota > Metazoa > Arthropoda > Insecta > Coleoptera > Chrysomelidae > Acanthoscelides > Acanthoscelides obtectus. The sequence goes on from CAVLJG010000009.1 coordinate 21,022,722, forward strand.
TTCCTTTGGTCCTCTGGTCCAATATTCCCTTGACCCCTTGGTTGACGTCTTCTCACTTGGCTATTCGATCCACCAAGTTGGAATTCCTCTAGATGGTTGAGTCCACGCGACCGACCGAAATTACCGATTCACGAGACTTTCTTTTTCGGTTCGTATTTGGTTAATCGTTCGACGAAGGGTGGTTTATAAGCCGTAAACAACCCCCAAGTATCCTACTGGCTGCGCCACTAATATTTCGGGATAACGTAAGTGCCTTTTTAAAAATATTTATTTCCGAAAATACAGTAGTGGATGGTACAAAAGTTAGATTAAGACTAAATTTTAATTATACAAGTACAATGTTCGTTAGCATGAGTAAAACAGGAAACATATCATGTTGCATTTCAACGGTTGCTAGGCGCTGCGATGATGTGCTGACTTGCATTTTCTATTTTCTAGCTTCTACAATGTAGCCCTATAACTTATATATATATACCCTTGAATTTCTTTGGGTAGAAGGCAAAGTATTGCATAAGCGCACTCTTATAACTTTCGAAGGTCTATGCCATCGTCTGGAGTAAGTTAGCGGTTGCTAAAATTGTTCTTAAACGACAGTGAAGGAAACACATAGACGACGAATAAAAAATGGACCAATGAGGTTCGATTCGAAATCATAGCTATGTTTTTTTCTCGCCGACTTACTCCAGTGGATGAGACTTTCGAAACCTCGAGTTTAAGTTATAAGAGTGTGCTTATGCATTACTTTGCCTTCTACCCAAAGAAATTCAAGGATATTTTTTCCTAACAGTTAAGGCAATTAACTATGAATACTATATATATATATATAACTTGAGACGTGGCCATTGTCGTTTAGACCAGTTAGGTGAAAAATAAAGCTTCCGCCTTTAGTTGGGTATTTCCACAAAATTCAAGCAATGAGGACTCTGTATACTTTATAAGTCTCTAGGTTTCAATGGACTTTGCCATCTTCATCAGGAGTTGCAATAGCATTGAGAAGAAATAGCAACTATTGTGCAAAATGATTTTAAATTACTTACATTAGTATGTTTATCAGTTTGATTTTATAATTGCAACAAGTGCTCTCTTCCACGCTTTCGTTTTGAAAGACCACTTGGCTGCAACCTCAGCGACGAGTAAGTTATCTGAAAATTTAAATCTTTTCCGTATTGGTTGCTAGCTTTATATTTGTGTTTCAGCTCCTGATCATGGCTCCATATCGTGCCGAAAGCTCAAGATTACCGTTAAAAGAGTTTACTAAAGTCTAAAAATTTTGCCAATTTATGTATATATATAGGTGAAAAATTAAAGCTTCCGCATTTTGTTGGGTACTTCGACAAAATTTAAGCAAGGAGGACTCTTTATACTTTTTTAATCTCTCTAGCTTTCAATGGTCTTTGCGATCATCATCAGGAGCTGCAATTACATTGAGAAAAGTAGCAACAATTGTGCAAAATGAATTTAAATTAACTTACAGTAGTATGTGAGCATGTTGCTAAATCTTATTTACGTTAAGAATGAGGGAAACACCGAGTAACATGGTGAGAGCTGGATACATGGTACAATAGTCAAAGTTATACAAACTACACACAGCTCTATCACAAGAACAAATTAAAAACAGATTACCAACTTCACCAACAGTCCGTTATTCTCCACCTATGGGGTAACAGACCGTCAGATACAGCGAATGAGCTTCAAGTTCCAATCAACAAATTTTAGCAACCAATAGCTACGAAATGTTGAAAACAAAATACTGTCAAAGTATGAAATGATAACTTGTCATTGAAACATCACCAGCTTATTGAATATTAAGAAATTACATATAATTCAGTCAAAATTTTAAGAAATGTTTGATTTTTGAATTAAATTCATGTTTTAATTACTATTGTTGATATTTTATTCATGTTTATATTATTTTCTTCAATTGATATGTGATACTGGGTGTTTTTTCCTATAAACCTCTTGCAGATAGCCATTAAGCACCTACTTGTTGACAGGCTCTACCAAAAGATATTGCTGATATTCCCACAAAACAATTCAGGTTTTTTGATATCCATACATCCATAAAGTTGAATATTTTTCGTTGTTCAGGAACTGAACAAACATCCACACTATATTCACAGCGATTAAGAAATTCCCAAATATATGCCTTAAAGCTACCAGCAAACCTAAAAACTGCAAAAAACTACAAATTTGCCATATTTTTCTTTTTCCACGAGTACACATTCTAGGTTATATTTATATTAGACATTATTTGAATACAGCTGATTATTTCATTTCAAGGAGTGACACATGTGTGGGATCTGTCAATTCTTGGTACCAGTCACAAAACATATACTCTAAAGGTTTAATTCCATGCTATTCAATGTCAACACGGTGACTTGTGTGGTTATCAGCGGCCATTTTGTGAGATGCGACAGGGCTACCAGATTGTGCATTAATATCCCGTTTCACCCTCCTGGTCCCAGTGGAGTAAGTTCCGGCAACTGTTGAAATATACTCTATATACTCTACTATGCTTTATAAGACTATTTGCGACATTTTCCCCGAAATCATTGCACAACACTTGAAAAAATGCAAATGAAAATTTAAAATTATATCCATGACGCCGCAATATAGCTCCGTCGGTCGGCCATTTTGTGCATTAATATCCCATTTCACCCTCCTGGTCCCAGTGGAGTAAGCTCCGCCAACTGTTGAAATATACTCTACTATGCTTTATAAGAGTATTAGTGGAATTTTTCCCAAAATCGTTGCACAACTCTTGGAAATGCAAATGAAAATTTAAAATTATTTTCATGACGCCGCAAAATAGCTCCGTCGGTACCTCGGGTTATACATCTTGACAGTAGGGATGTTCGATACGATCCTATATTTAGAAGTATCAATACATTTCACGAGTATCGTCATCTTTCGATCCGGACTGTGTCAGAAAGAGTGACTGCCATTTGGCTACGACATTACCCTGCCAAATCAGACATACGTTTCATCATTTTCAAAGAAATTGTAAAAAATCTTCAAATTTGTGATGTTAGCGAGTTTCACTCCATACCTTGTTACCAGACATGCCCAAATCATCAGTTGCTGCCGTGATATTCATCTCGACCACTGCATCCCCACGGCTAGGCGACCTGTATGTTAAATTTCTATTGATAGGGCAGCGGGTTATGCTATAAATCATATGTCACAGTGTTTGTGCACTGATTGCAACGGTTAGATGATACCAAAAATATTTTCATAAATAGGAGATCTTTCCCATTCCGGATCGAACAATCTATCAAAGATGCTTATAATCATGATACCTAGAAAATTTTCACGAAAAAAATTCAAAACCAGCAAATGTAAAAGATTCATTTCGCACCCTCCACCACGGGACGTGATCGTCGTTAGACTTGGCAACCCTGCGAGTGTCAGATAGATATCCCCGCCAGTCAAAAAAGAAAAATAGACAAACAATAAACATTACTAGTTTTTTTGATTTTTCGACTTAAAATCCATTATCTGTGAAACATTTTTCATAATTTTTTGCCTATAGTAATTGCATTATGCATCAGGGAGATGTAGGGATTGACACGTCTTACACATACTATCTGTGGTTTAGGATGGAGAGGATATAATGTTTTTATTGCTTTGAAGAAATTCATTAACCCATAAATTAATACATGATTACTATTATGACGTAAAGGAAGATGAGGAATTGGATGGAATGTATTTTATATTCTATTTTCTTGCAAAATACACCCAAATCCACACTATTCAACAGGTATGTAATGATAACTTTCAGTATATTGGAGTTGGTAAATTCGAGAGTGCCATGCATTAACAAACTTCCAAATCTGCTGCCAAATTTAACAGCTAGAAAATCGACCTATTATTTGCCTCATTCCCATTCGCTGAGGGGGATAACGGATTGTTAAATGTAAACCTATAACATATACCAAAATACATGAAAGTTGTACTGTTTTTTCTGTTCAAAAGCATCATGTTGGAATCAAAAAGTGGTCTTGTTTATAATACAGTCGAATTTTCACGATTTTATTCAATATTTCAATAGAAATCACTAATATTCAGAGACAGCTTCTATCAAATTGCATTTCGATAAGGTATTTTCCCATTGGTTCATAATATTAATGTTGGTGAAATCGGCCCTAAAAATATTTAAAACGAAAGTTAATAATTACATCGTGAAACCACTTGATGATTGCACAAAATGGTGGGCATAGAATCATGAGTAAGATGAACCTTTTGACAGATGGCAGAACGTTAGCAGTGTCCATGTAGATGGATAGAACGAAAATTCTTTTGTAAAGCGTTTGCTATGTTGCCAAATCACTTCAGATGGTGTAATTTTTAAGATATGTTGGGTAAGAACTTGTCAAACCGACCAGAGGCAGTTGAACTATCTGTATTATTGATGAGATGGGCAATTAACAAATTTTTGTAAAAGTACTCTCGTTTAACTTAAACTCAAGCTTTCGACGGTCTATACCAGTGGTCGCCAACCTTTTCAGTGTGTTGAGCTACTTTGATAATTTTGGAATAAACAATGAGCTACCTAGACGTTAGCAATGTAAGCGAACTTAAACGAAATTATACACAGTTGTATGCGACATGAATGTGTTTATTTTACTAATGCTAGTACATATACTACATATACTAATAAACTTAAATAAGCTACTAATAATTTATCTGTTATATACACAAGAAAACCAAAATCTCTAAACCAGATTAATTTTTCCAATTCCGGAATCGGTTCATCACGTTGTTTGAAAAGCAGAGTGAAGTAGTTCCCCATATTGACAGTCAATTTCATCGGCTAAGGTTTTGAATGATCTTCTTTGTCACGCTTGAGCTCTAATCTTGTTCACAATTTTTACTACCAACTTCATAACGTTGCTGATGGATAATGCAGTCGTAACAGAGAAATTGCGAAAAACCTTCATCTTTACGACATAACCCCACGAGACACTTATCACGACCCACCATAGCTGGGGCACCATCGGTTGTCAAGTCTACCATTTTCGATGGAATTTTCTCAGAAGAAACAATATTTTCAAAAGAAGAAAACAAGTCCTGCCCAGTAGTCTGTCCTTTAAGTGGAATAAGCTTCAAAAGAGTAAAATCACTCAAAACCATCCTGACGAACACGGCCATTTGAGAGGAGGTGTCAACGACATCCGTCCATTCATCCAGCTGCAGTGAAAAATATGTAATCACAATTATCGAAGTCATTTCTTAACTGTAAATTGCTCATTACTTCTACTCGTCTCATCACTGTATTAGCAGAAAGTTGCATAGATTTTATAGCAGACACTATCTCGTCTTTATTTATAAAGTTGGCGAAGAATGAATATGCAGCTTCTAAAAACGCCTGTTTTATCATTTCTCCGTCTTCATACGGTTTCCTCTTTTGTGTAATTATCTGGGACACATTGTCTGTTGTCCAATTAACTGATTTTTTAATTGTTTTTCCGTTCTGGTTGCAGAACGTAATGGAAATGATTTTTCAAAATTCGAATGTACAGTTTCATAGTGGCTCTCGACTTTACCTCTTTTAGCAACGGACACAGATGTATTACATAACAGACATACATTTTTACCTTTAACTTTTGTAAAGAAATATTATTCTTCCCATTCCAAATGGAAATTGTATGTCTTCATCTTACTACTGCTTATAATGGTTTTGATTGCAGGCCAACTTTAACCCAACCGCTGTACTTTGTGCTGTTCAGTTTTAAACTGAGCGCACTGTCGCCGCGCCTTGCATATTTATTTCGTTCAAAGTAATCGAGATCGTTCTCGAACAGATCGCTCACCGCAATGTTGCCGTTGCTTGTCTTTATTACGAGAATTTACAAAATTTACTGAAGCTTCTATGATTTTTACACCTTTTTAAAATATGTTGTGAGCCACCAGAATTGCCTTTGCGAGCTACCGGTAGCTCGAGATCGACGGTTTGGCGACCAGTGGTCTATGCCTCATCATCAGGAGCTAAAAACAAAATTTTCGAAAGTAGCAACAATAAGCAATTTAAAAGAAGTATCATTACTTACTAAGTCGGCGAGATTGTTGCTCAAATTGTTCTTAGACGAAAGTAGAAGAGAACACATAGTCAACGAGCAAAAAAGCTGGATTGTTGAGGTCAAATTAGGAAGAATTTTAAATTATTACTTATTGGTAAAACCATAGCTATGCTTTTTTTCAAAAAAACACTATCGGAAAATTCATTAATTATTGAAAATTCTTTCGAAACATTATCTCTTCATCTTCACCACAGGCGAAAGTCGACTGACAATGACTTAGTGACGTGTGAGATTGACATTTTTGACACCCTACCGATCAAGGGAAAGGGATTTGTGATGTGGGCTGCCTACATGTTGTAGGGAAATATTAAGAGGGAGGTGCATTATAGTACAAAATGAAATTCAAAAATTATCTTCAAGATCAATAAATATCATTATGGAAGGAACGTGTTTTTGATGTTACCCTTCAACCATGTTAGGTAACATGAAAGAAATTCGAAATTTGAGTAAAAATAATTAGAAGAAAAATTAATTTTTGATATCGAAACTTATGCAATTAATGCGACTATTGAGAAAGATCGATGTTGGGCGAGATATGATGTCTTTTCAATTTTTCGCATTTCAACAAGTATGCATAAATGATGCTAAGTTGCTTGTCATCTGCTTTTTTGTTCATTTCCAGGAACAAACGTTTCGATAAATGGTTTTCTCTGTCAAGGACCTTAATGTCACTATATCGCATAATGCCCTGTAGTGTTAACATGTGAAGCCAAAGCAAATCCTGGGTTCATCTGAATCTGTGAAGTTTTTAAGGAATTTCATTCAATCAAGAATGTTTGTCCCAATCCATACATATTTTATCATTAAAACATAAAAAAGGATCCGCGTTGATCCAGTTTTTCATCATCTAGCCATGTGTCCCTACATACAATTCAAAACATCAAACACAATCTCATTGATGAACGCCTGAAGATGACAGCAAACTTGAGTATTTGTAAGTCAGAAGGGTACACCTTGCTTAATTTGCCGATATCCCCAAAGAAAAGTCTTTCATTAAACTAGTTGTTATTGACAATAACTATGAATCGTATATATATATATATTATGTTAGGTGAAAAATTAAAGCTTCCGCCTTTTGTTGGGTACTTCGACAAAAATTTAAGCAAAGAGGACTCTATACTTTTTTTATTCTCTCTAGCTTTCAATGGACTTTGCCATCATCATCAGGAGCTGCAAATTACATTGATAACAGTAGCAACGATAGTGTAAAATGAATTTAAATTGACTTAACTTACTTAACTGTATGTGAGGATGTTGCTAATTGTTGTTTACGTTCAGGATGAGGGAAACACCCAGTAACATGGTGAAAGCTGGATAGATGGTACAATGGTCAAAATTATATAAAATACACACAACTGTGTGACAAATACAAGTTAAAAACAGATAAAAAATTTTTAGAACATGAAAGCATTACATCGTGCAGCCACTTGATGATTACATAACCCTTTGACAGAAGGCCGAAGGTTGTCAATGTCTGTGTAGAAAGATGGAACGAATTGTTTTGTGGGCGTGTGCTACGTTGCCAAATCACTTCAGATGATGTGATTTTCAGAATGTGTTATGTAAGAAATTGTTAAACCGACCAGAGGCAGTTGAATTAACTATATTCTATTAATGGGCAATTAAATTGACAATTATTATTAAATCGTGAGAAGAAGATTATTAAAATTTGAGTGGAGTGAAGTTTAATGGTGGAATAGATCAAGAAACAGATTCCATTTATGGTTGTGAAGAGTCAAAATTTGGGGAGATATGTACTATAAGTGCTCCAATTTTTCGCAGTTTAGCAAATATGAGTAAATGACACTCAGTTGCTTAACATCTGTCTTTTTGTTGATAGAGTTGTTATTCATGAAAATGTGGGACATTTCCAGGAATAAACGTTTGGATAGGTGTTTTTCTTTATCAAGAACTTTGATACTTGAGTAATTCATAGAATGCCCTGTTGTGTTAACATGAGATGCTAGAGCGCATCTTTCAGGATGAAGCCTAGCATCACTTTTGTGTGATGTAATCCTTCCTTTAAGAGATCTGGAGGTCTGACCTATGTATATTTGGTTGCAGTTGTTGCAATTGATGTAGTAGACTGTGTTGGTTAAGCCAAGCAGCGGGACTTTGTCTTTGAAAAAATGCAGTTTATAGTGAAGACGGATTTGCAAGCAATTCGAAAGTTCAAAGGACTGCACAATCTGATCAGCTTAGGGGTCAGTTCCTTGATATAGGGTAGGACAGCAAAACCAGGTCTGGAATTTGGGTTGGTGCTTGTACTGTTTGAATTGATGTTGTTGTTGGGAATTCTATCAGTTCTGTTATTAAGGGTTGTGAGACCATTACTTGTATCATTAATTCAAATTCAAAATCTTTTATTATCCCAAGAGACATTGCAAAGTATGTATAGGATTCGTCGGAATAATAACTAATAAAACAACACAAAATAAATATATGTATAAAACAAACACACAAATAAATCATAACATAACAAACTCAGAGACGGCATAATAACATTTACACACAAGAAAATCTGTCAGCTTAGCCTTAAAATTATGTATATCTCCACAGTCTTTAATATGTTTTGGTAGTTTATTGAAAATTCGTGGACCCAGTATTTCCGGAGATCTGACGCCGATCTTATACTAGGCAAAATACACATTTAAGTCTCCAGCTTGTCTGGTCGAGTACGAGTTAAAATTGTTTAAAAACCTAGTTTTGTTAATAAAAGTATACACAGCCATTTCATATAAAAATAAAGATGGTAAAATTAAAATCTTAAGGCGCTTAAAAATATCCTTACAAGAATGCCTACTGCTGACTCCCACCATGCATCTAACCACTCTTTTTTGGGCCAAAAATACTTGTTGGGCATTTGTAGACAAACCCCAGAAACATAGTGCATACCTCAGTCGTGTCTCAACTTGAGCATAGTAAACAGAAATTATCTGTGCTTCGGTAAGGACAGTTCGCAAATTTCTCATAAGATATGATTGGGAGTTTATCTTTGAAGCAATATATACACAGTGGTCTTTAAAATTCAAACCTGTATCTAGATACAAGCCCAAGAATTTAACTTGCGTGTTAAGAGTCATTCTTGAGCCATTAAAAGTGATATTTAATGTCCTAGGCTTCTTCTGGATGTTGTGAAATTGGACAACTGATGTTTTTTCAGAATTCAAATAGAGCTTATTGCTGCTAAACCACTTGTGAATACCTTGCAATAAAACTCCACAATATCTCTCTAATGTAGCCTCACACTTATTCGATATCACCACAGAAGTATCATCTGCATATAAAATGAATCTACCTTCAGAGGAACAGAACTCTAGGTCATTTACATATAGACTGAATAGCACAGGTCCTAGAATAGAGCCCCGAGGGACGCCTATGGAGATGTCAGCTACGTCGGACTTAATAGGCGCATTCAGACCACTATCGACGATACTTACAAATTGGGACCTATTCTCTAAAAATGACCTTATTAAGTGATATGGTGGACCATTTATGTCATACTTTGACATTTTTTGCAACAGCACTTCATGATTGACGCAGTCAAATGCCCTGCTGAGATCACAAAAGATCCCAACAGGGCACTCGCCGGCCTCAATCATTTTGACAAGAGTTCCGTAGAAGCTGTGAACTGCTGTTGCCGTAGATTTCCCATTTCGAAAACCGGGCTGATTCTCTGTCAAAATATTATTATTTAACAAAAACAAAAACAACCTGCCCAGATAGCAGTACTCGAATACTGTTGAAAAAGTTGATGGTATTGTTACTGGTCTGTAATTACTCAGCTCAGAGGGATCCCCTTTTTTGTATACTGGAATCACCTTTCCTGTTTTTAGCAGACAAGGAAATTTCCCAGCGCAGAATGATATATTGATCATGAAGACCAGTGGCTTTAAAATGTAATTCAATACTTTTTTTACTATAAAATTTGGGATCTCATCAAGCCCAGACGAATGTTTATTTTTAGCTTTTTATTAATTAGGTCAAATAATTCATCATCAGTAAATGGATACAGCAACATCAAATGGTATCTTCCCTGCTCGAACTAAAGGTATTATCATGAATGGGATTTGTTGGAATATTTCTGACGATTTTTAGAGGTGCACTTTTGAAAAACTGATTGTATTCATCAGCACGGATTTTCTGATTGGATTTAGTAGTCGAACTCATATTATTGTTTTTTTTTGTATTATTTTCGATCAGTTCAGATACAGTCTTCCAGACAGCTTTAGTTTTGTTGCTGGAGTCAAATATTTTTTTCTGATAATACCTTCGTTTTGCAAGTTCTACTAATTTCTTGTGTTGTCTCTTTTTTTCAATATATTGTTGTTTACATTCTGGAATTACTGTTGCTAAATAATGAAATTCCTTTAAATTGTGACTAGAACGCACTATTTCTTCGTTCACCCACAATTTTCTTTTGATTGAAACCGTATGCATTCGCCGTGGAAAATTTATTTGAAAGTGGCAGTTAAATACCTCAGAAAAATGTCCAAACGCGAGGCTAACATCGATCATGTTATATAGTAGAGACCAATCTTCAGCACATAGATCTGATATGAATTTGTTCATTGAGTCTTCATCGTAGGACCTTTTCCAGATATTATTAGGTTTGTTTTTTGTTGAGATATTTTCATGGAATTCGAAGAAGACTGTCCTGTGGTCTGACATATTATTCTCTAAAGCGCAGGAAGTACCACTGTCCTCAAAATTTGTAAATATCTGATCAATAGTGGTGACTAAACTTCGTCCTATCCTTGTCGGCCATCCCACTGATGGAGACAAATTGAATTCACTGAGGACACTATTCAGGTTTCCACATTCAGTACCTTGATTGTAATAATCTACATAGAAATCGCCACATAAAATTATGTGATGGTACGGCTGATAAACGGAATGTATTGCTTGACCCAATTTATCGTAGAAAACTTTTATATCCCCTGAAGGTGATCTACGTATATAACATACAATGATAATCGTGGTTATACCGTTGTCTTTAAATTGAGAAGCACATAGTTCTATCTGTTTTTCAACACAAAAATTGGTAAGATCTATAATTTTGGTAGATACAGTTTTCCGGGAATATAAGGCTGTACCCACTCCTTTGTACTGTGATCTACAATAGTGACAAGAAATGTGAAAGTCGTCGATTACAAAATTTTTTATTGACTCGCTCAAGGCCCAAGTCTCAGTCAAACACACGAAATTTATGCTACTAAAGTCCATCATTGTTAAGAGCAATTCGTCAATTTTAAATGCATTCATACATTGAATGTTTAACAATAGAAGCGATGGCACGAAATCTAACTTATTTGTGCCACGTTCCTCCGCTTGTATAAAAAACGATTAACGCAAGTATTTTTGGCCACTTATTCACATCCAGAGCTGGTTTGAAGTTGCTATGGGCAATGGAAACTTTATAAGACGAATACTCTTCAGGATGCTTAGAGATGAGCTTCTCAACAGTAGCTTCAGGGAAGTGTAGTTTAACCATAGAGCACATCTCCTCAATATTTGTGTCTGGATGGATTCTGCTAACGTGCAGCGAAACTTTTTTCTCCACGCCTCTCACTGCGCCAGCTTCGGGACCTTTACCTACGACTAGGCTGTGTCTACTTCTGTTTCGTCGAGTCTTGACCGGCTGCCACTGACTGGAGTTACTGCCGTCTGCATCAGTTCCATCATCAGAATGAAGAACGGCCGCTTGCACTGACGATGTTGGTGCTGCTGTTGGTTTAGCACTCGTCTGCGCTTGCGCCCGCTCCACTGCTGTAGCCACCTGCTGACTGATGTTCGTGCTCGAATACGAGAACTTGGTGCTATTCACAGACACCTGCTGTTTCGACACTCCTGAGTCACTTGTATTTTTATTTACTTTATTCATGGGCTTTCTGCTTTCTGATTTGTTTCGACTGGTAGACAAAAATTCACAAACCTGTACTCTCAGTAAGACCTATAGTTGCATCAAAAGGTTCAGCCACCCAGGCTTTGCCTTCATTAATATCGGCAACACTAAAATCAGCACATGCAGATAATGATTACTACATCAAAGACTCATTTGAAGTCTCTCGTCAGTTCAACAGATTGCCAATACCAGCCGATCACATTATCGCCAGTCTTGATGTGGTGTCGCTATTCAGCAATATCTATCTGGATGCATGTACAAGAACTATAAATAAACACTGGAATGAGATAAGTCAACACTGCAACATATCTCTAGAATCGTTCACCAACATTATAACATTCCTCTTTCATAACAATTATTTCTCTTTTAACAACAAAATGTATTCTCAAACACATGGTTGTCCTATGGGATCTGTTCTATCACCAATTTTGGCAGAATATGTCATGGATGATCTGCTTGATACTGTTATTCCGACACTACCCTATAACCTCTTCTTCATAAAAAAAATACGTAGATGACGTTATTTTATGCCTCCCCTCCAGAAGTCTGGAATGGTATTGTCGGAGAATTCAACAGCTATGACCCCTACATCCAACTTACCATTGAAAAAGAAGATGAGAACCTGTCTGTCCCCTTTCTAGACACAAGACTCATCCGCACCAACAACAATAGTTTATTGGTAGACTGGTACCAGAAACCTATGGCCTCAGGCCGGTTTCTCAATTTTAGGTCATACCATAAGCTAGGGATTAAAATCAACTTGGTGAAACAGATGAAAACAAGGGTAATCAGCATCTCAAACAATACTTTCCACACTTCAAATTTACGTAAACTATCAAAACTGTTCATCAATAATGGTTATCCGAAGTGTCTGTTTAACAAGATCTTATTTAGTTCACCTCCCAATATCTTGCCAAACTCTAATGATACAAGTAATGATCTCACAACCCCTAATAACAGAACTGATAGAATTCCCAACAACAACATCAATTCAAACAGTACAAGCACCAACCCAAATTCCAGACCTGGTTTTGCTGTCCTACCCTATATCAAGGAACTGACCCCTAAGCTGATCAGATTGTGTAGTCCTTTGAACTTTCGAATTGCTTGCAAGTCCGTCCACACTATAAATTACATTTTTTCAAAAATGAAATACAGAGTCCCGCTGCTTGGCTTAACCAACACAGTCTACTCTATCAATTGCAACAATTGCAACCAAATATACATAGGTCAGACCTCCAGATCTCTTAAAGGAAGGATTACATCACACAAAAGTGATTCTAGGCTTCATCCTGAAAGATGCGCTCTAGCATCTCATGTTAACACAACAGGGCATTCTATGAATTACTCAAGTATCAAAGTTCTTGATAAAGAAAAACACCTATCCAAACGTTTATTCCTGGAAATGTCCCACATTTTCATGAATAACAACTGTATCAACAAAAAGACAGATGTTAAGCAACTGAGTGTAATTTACTCATATTTGCTAAACTGCGAAAAATTGGAGCACTTACATATCTCCCCAAATTTTGACTCTTCACAACCATAAATGGAATCTGTTTCTTGGTCTATTCCACCAATAAATTTCATTCCACTCAAAATCTAATAATTCTCTTCTCACGATTTATTAATAATTGTTAATTTAAATTCCCATTAATTAAAATATAGTTTATTCAACTGCCTCTGGTCGGTTTAACAATTTCTTACATAACATTCTGAAAATCACATCATCTGAAGTGATTTGGCAACGTTTTGACACACGCCCACAATTCGTTCCATCTTTCAACACAGACATTGACAACCTTCGGCCTTCTGTCAAAAGGTTCATCTCACTCATTATTCCATGACCACCATTTTGTGCAATCAAGTGGCTTCACGATGTAATGCTCTAATGTTTTTAAATAATTTTTAATCTGTCTTTAACTTGTTCTTGTCATATTTTATATAATTTTGACCATTGTACCATGTATCCAGCTCTCACCATGTTACTGGACGTTTCCCTCATCCTATACGTAAACAACAATTAGCAACATCCTCACATACTACTGTAAGTTGAGTCAATTTAAATTCATTTTACACTTTTGTTGCTACTGTTATCATTGTAATTGCAGCTCCTGATGATGATGGCAAAGTCCATTGAAAGCTAGAGAGAATTAAAAAAGTATAAAGAGTCCTCTTTGCTTAAATTTTGTCGAAGTACCCAACAAAAGGCAGAAGCTTTAATTTTTCACCTATATATATACATTCATATTCTCTTTTTATATACATATATATATATGTATATAAAAAGAGAATATGATATACAATATACATATATATATATATATATATATATATATATATATATATGTATATAAAAAGAGAATATGATCATGCGGAGAAACAACAACAACAAGAGGAAAATAATGGGCAAAATCCGCAAAAAGGAGGAAAGTGGATTCGAGCAGAAAATAGGATAGTTAACCCGAGCGATACGTATTTCTGCTGGTTGGCTTCGTCAGGCCCGAAATGAATGCACATATGAAACTACAAAAGTAGATAGACATGCCCACACATCCGGATACGGGTGTAACCTGAGGAAACGAAGTTGGAGGGGAAAAAAACGACACACGAAGTCCACCACAAGAGCCAACCTACACATTGTATACAGGGTGGCCCATCCATGTGTGGACGGAATATTACCCAAACAAATAAATTTTGAGAAAATCTATTTATGGCATGACATTTGAGGGCACATTTCTAAAATATTGGCAATTATACAGGGTGTCCCAATTTTGACCTACATATCAAAGTTGTGATTTTTTTAATGGAATGCCTCAAGTTTTATTGCATGTTTGGATAAACCGATTCAAAAGAAGAAGACTGATATAACATACTATGGGGTTTTGGTGAGTAGTTACTGAGATGTAAGGTATTTTGTCCAGAAAAGCCGTCCACTTCGGCAACCCCTCAATCCGCCATTTTAAAATATAGAGTGCTGAATTTTATATCAAATAAACTTACACACCCCAGATTTTATCTTATTTGTTACTTTTTCGAATTTTCATTTTTGCTCATTCAGGGTGGTCAAAAACGCGAATTGTACTTTTTCTCAAAAACTTCAAATGGATCACCCTGTATATTTGTGCAAGTTTGGATTCAATTTTTTATAAGCTTTTTTTGGTATAAGGTTTGATTCAATTAAAATCAGTAATTAAGCTTTTAATAGAACAACACACCAAAATTAAGGAAAAAAATCAAATCGTAGATGGAAGCAAAAGTCAAACAGTGGGATAGTTCCATATTGCCACTAAGAGTACAGATTTGACGTAAAAACTAATAACAATCAGAACAGTATAAATCAGCTTCAAGTGTAATAGAGAATAACAACTATAACAACAACATACACAAACAACTATAACTACGCAAGACCTAATCTACAAAAATTGCTCGAAAATATCTCCACCATGTTGAATACACAGCCGTAGCCGTTGGATAAATGACCGTTGCACATCCCTCAGCATGTGCTCTCTCATGTTCAGAAAAGCATCCTTAATCCTTTCCTTCAAATTTTCCGGGGTAGATGGTGGATGTCAATAAACCTATAGCTTAACGTAACAGTATAGCCATCCTTATTTCGAGACACTTCACAGTTTTCATAAAATAATTCGACCCCGCCAAAAGCGTGGAATTCCCTCAGGGTTCTGTTCTTGGACCAGTCCTTTATTCACTTTTTATTCATGACGTCCCTTGCCTCAGCAGCTGTGAAACCTATCTCTATGCTGATGACACTGCCCTGGTGGCCCAGTCGTGCTCTGGGGATCTAGTTCACGACAGGCTGCAAAGTGCAGTGGACGAGGTATTGGAATGGGCGAATCGGTGGCTGATCAAAATTAATCATTCGAAAACGCAGGCAATCTATTGTACTAAAAAACGTAGCGGCGCCCGGTCTGAGGTTTCAGTGAATGGGGCTCGGGTACCATGGGAAAGCTCTGCTAAGTATCTCGGTATCACTCTTGACAAGGGGATAACCTGGCAGAAGCACACTGAAGCATTAAAAACTAAATTCCAAATCTCGTTTCGGCAACTCTACCCTATGCTATGTAGAACATCAAAATTAAGTGTGATCAACAAAGTTCGACTATACAAGATGGTTATTAGACAAGCGATCACTTACGCAAGTGCGGCTTGGTGTTACAATCACTAACGCCGCATGGTATGTTTCCAACGAGACCCTTCACAGAGACCTTGAGATCCCTTACCTAAGGGACTACATCAAACAACAAGCGCAGCTACGTTACAGTCAAGCAGAATCGCATAACAACCCTTTGTTGCGCGAGTCAGTAGACTACACAGTCGAGCAAGTTCGCAAGCACACAAGGCCGCGACTCGCACTGTGAATAAAATTAAATCGTGCGACTTTAGGTCCAACCAAAATTATAATTTTTCTTCAACAACCAATCCCAAAATTAATTTTAGGATCAATTTAAAATTGCCGAATACTAACTAGCAATGCCAAGGCACCCCTCAAATTGATGCACTTCTTTTTTCTTTGCTCTCCCTCCTTCCTTCCTTCCTTTCTTCTTCCCTTCTTTCTCCCTGACTTTGTTTGGTATTTGGGCAACCAGACCTGACAGACCTACTGACTTACAAGACTTCAACCAAGAGCAAAGGTCCTACGGACCGCTCTGACAGACAATGACGAATAGTATAAGCGTGGAATTGTTAACTTTTTGGGAACTTTTATTAAATCAGTGACTGGCAAGCTTGACGAAAACGATCGTATATTTTTGGAAAAGCATATCTTCAGTATTGAAAATAAACAAAATGACATAATGTACTAAATAATTCGACAAGTTATGCATCACAAACAATAAAAAGATATAATGTTCTAATCGAAACTATAAATAATAATACAGCTATAATTACACAACATATTAATTATAATTAATATGTTTTTTGATTGATAATTATCTTAGAGATGAACAGTTTATTACTCTTCAAAGTGAAATTCGTAATATTGATCGTTTGAATCAATTCACATTGAAGCTAATTAGAAGTATAAACCTATCTGCACTAGAACAACCTGTTTTAACTTTCCGAAATCCTTGACTTAGAAGAAAAAATAAAATCTTTATTTAAATCAAATTGTCTTTTGTCAGATAATTAACATCTCTTTGAACTCATCGAAAATTCTCGTTATTCATTAATTACCACTAATACTCAATTACTCATCCCGATCCTTAACGATCACTCTTTCCGAATTTACCATATTTATCCCATACATAATGAAGAAAGCATTGTACTACTACCCCTGCAAGTTTCCATGGAGATAATCGCTGGTATTCCACATGCACCGATGTAGGACCAAAAGTCGTATGTCAACCTGCTTCTACCACAAGCTTTCCCAGCCTGTCATCCACCAAACAAAGAAAAACCTGATCGTCAGTACAAACGAGCCAATACTAATCGTTGAAAGATGTTCCCTGACTCACCGAAATATCAGTCAAGCAGCAATAATTGTTTATTCTTCATGCGCAATTGAAATTAATGGACAGATTTACAGCACCACTTCAGAACAAATCGAAGTTCCTGAAATCATCCCTGTAAAGACCCGTCAGAAGTTTAATTTGCAGATTAACGAGTTGCAGCCATTCAAAGATGTACCACAGCTATCGACCATACAGCCGTTACATCTAATCCCTACGGCGACGTCTACAACAACTTGGTCCATGGCAATCATGATGCTCCTCATTATCACAGCGAGCATCTACTTCGTCGTAAGAAAAAGAAGAAGACTTCAGACGCTTTTCTTCAAGCCGAAAATTTCGATAGCCGACTTGCAAAAATCTAAAAATCCAAAAGTCCGAGGACGGACTTTCAACTTAGCGAGGGAGGCGTTATAGGTCAAGAACCCGAGGCGTCAGCAAGACGACACCGCCAGACGCAACGGCATCAGAAACCTTCGTAAAAACTATTTTTCTTTTTTATATTCACATCATTATCATTCCAACTTGTAAGACGTCCATGTATATCGAATAAATATTTTTTAAAGACTCCTTGTTGTGGTTGAAAAACATAAATCGCGTAACAATCTTTTTATCGAATTCATCAAACAGCTCTGCCTAACAGGACGTAAGATATACAATCAATACCCTTCTAAATTCAGAAGTTACTAAGGCAATCACCGGTATAGTAGACACGAACAGTTTTAAACTAGTAGTGTTTTTGACAAAAATAGAGCATTTTATCGATATCAAGAAAATATAATATAATGCATGCCGAAAATATCATTTTTCTGCCATTGACAATTTACCAGTATACATACGTTAATGCTAGGATGCTTTGAAATTCAAGCAAGACAATAAATCATGAAATTTTTTTTGATGCCTTAACTCATAATAGTCGTCTTACAAATATCAAAATTTGCGACATTCAAAAGTTGTTAAAACCAATTTCCAGATATATTCTAAGGCATCCATTTTCAAGAACTTGACACACTATTTTCTGTGTTCCACTTGGCTAAGGGATTATGAGATTTTTTTTTAATTGTCAAATATGTCCCAGCATCTCCATTAAGTGTGATGAAATTGTCTCAGTTAAGACAACCTAACACTTGGCTCTATCTTCAAAAGGTTCCAGTGTCTGTATGTTTTTGCGAACCTTTGGTGCAGTATATGCATACACAGATCTAGACGCTCGATGTTTGAACGGCGCGCGCGCCCAAACCGGTGGGGATACAGCTGTCAAATTTTGTGAGGTTATTAAGTTAGTCTTGACATTTAATCATGGAGCAGTACACGATTCAACAACGCGTGGAAATTGTGAAAATTTATCATCAAAACAGATGTTCGGTTCGTGAAACGTTCCGCGCATTGCGTCCAATTTATGGTGCGCATGGCCGTCCTGCTGAGTCCACTATTCGACGTCTGCTCAATAAATTTGAGAGAACCGGCTCAGTGGCAGACCAAACAACACCCTTACGGCAACGAACAGTAAGAACAATCGAGAATATTGCTGCTGTGCGAGAGAGCGTGCGTCAAGACCCGAATCAGTCATTGCGGCGACGTGCACAAGAACTTGCCCTTACAAAGACCTCAACATGGACAATTATGCATCGAGACTTGAAATTGCACGCGTACAAAATTCAATTGACGCAAGAATTGAAACCGCAAGACCATGGACAGCGCCGTACATTTGCCGCATGGGCTCTAGAGCAGTTGCAAGTCGACCCTGCATTTGCACGAAAAATCATCTTTAGCGACGAGGCGCATTTCTGGATGAATGGGTATGTCAATAAACAGAATTGCCGTATATGGGCTGACCAAAATCCTGAAGTGACTCAATTGCTATGCATCCTGCTAAAGTGACTGTATGGTGCGGTTTCTGGGCTGACGGCGTAATCGGTCCATATTTTTTTGAGGACGCTATGGGCAACGCGCTTACGGTCAATGGAGATCGGTATCGCGCCATGATTAATGATTTCCTGTGGCCTCAACTGGACGATATGGATCTAACAGACATCTGGTTCCAGCAGGACGGCGCTACGTGCCACACCGCACGCGCAACGCTGGATTTACTGCATGAAAAGTTCAACGGTTTCATTATTTCGCGCGGCGGCGATGTGCACTGGCCACCAAGATCGTGCGATATAACGCCTTTAGACTTTTTCCTGTGGGGCTACGTGAAGTCTCAAGTGTATGCGGATAAGCCACAAACAATTGCAGCATTAAGGGCCAACATCATTCGCGTCCTCGGACAGGTAGACGCTGAAATGTGCGGAAAAGTGCTCGAAAATTGGACCATGCGAATGCACGCTGTACAGCGCAGTCGCGGTGGCCATTTAAACGATATAATCTTCCATACATAATGTCGTCGAATGCTATTTACGATCAATATAGACTTTTAGTGCTGACTTAAATTTTTTCCTTTTTTTCCATTTTAACTTTCGAGCGTCCTTATCTGAACACCCTCTATATTTCTAAAATGAAGTGTAGCTTTTCTTGCAACTCGTCAAATAAAAAACAAGAATGACAGACAAACATGTTATTTTAATGTCTCATAGTCTCACAGTCTCACATGCTAGCATCTCACTTTCTACTGATAGAGGATAAACTAAAACAATCCTATAGCTAAGTATGAAATAAACCTATTAAGAAGACTTCCTAAGCAGCTCTTCATAGCGCTTTTTGTAAACACCTTCTGGATCGTACTTCTTAGATAGCCTTTCCCAGTCCTTGGCCTTCTTCGTCATCAAATGCTTAATGACTTTTTCTGCTGTTTGTTTTTGTTTGTCGTTGCATTTGGAACATCCATTTGCTAGAGCATCTGGTAGAGTCTCTAAAACAAACACAAAGATGATGATTCGCTGTATGAAATATGAGTGCTCGTTTATATTAGAAAAAAGTTCATGTCCCATTAAAAATACAACTGTCACTACATCAAGCCAAACTGGATCCAACAAAAACCAAACTAATAATCAGCATCAAGTTTCAAATTTTTGGGGCGATATGGATATGACCTATTATTTAATCACTATAAAATCAACCGGTCTTGTACTATTGTGAAAAAATGGTTCACAGGGAAAAAATGCTACTTCTTCATAAGGCTTTGCGCTCAATAATGTTAACGTCTTGTGTTAGTAGTGAAAAAACGTTTATTCGGGCTCTCCCCCACCGCGACGTCCTGACGAGCTCTTTAGCATTCGTAGCCAAATTAACCTATTCAAATATATGACAGCTTCTTGACGTGGCAGCTAGGCGCGAATAAGCGGGCATACAAAAGTCTAAGGGCCATATCGTTAGTCGTTCCTACAATTGGAATGCCTGAATTTCCTCTTGATTTTCATAGTATTTTCTCTGCTTCAGAAAGGCAGATAATAACAGATAATATGAATCAAAAGCATGAACAATTGATGCAAATAGATATTTGTAACATAACCTCAAAATAGAGCGCTGACATGGAACAGTAGAAAACTATGAAAATTAAGGAGGCCATAAATTGCAGGAACGACTGACGATACGGTCCTAAAGAAGCCGAGAAGCAGGGTACTATGGAAACATTTAGAGATCATTCCAAGGCCACTTGAAGGACAAACTCAAAATAAGTCTAACATTCGAATCCAGACGTATGTAATATATGTTTTGCAGTCGTTGATTCCAAAGTAGGGATCAGGTTATCTCTAGGAAGACGTTTAAAGTTTATTTCAATGTCTCTATAAGCACAGCTTAAAAGAAAGTTGAATAATTAATTCCGAACACTGCCATAGTATGACAGTATAACGTACATATACAGAACTAGCATATATTTCTCAATAATTTGTAAAGGTTGGCAGGAATTGATTCTATATTTTATCTGGGCAGCTGGCGCGTAGACCACGGAATCTTACGCACTACTGCATTCCCTAAGCCTGAACCTCCGCCCTTCTAGCGAAGTTGAGTTCCAGTTCGCTAACATTCTGGGGATCCAAGGTGTTGTACCCCAGTATAGTCTGCCTGCAGTAACTCAGAATCTCGTAGCGATGCAGAAAATACATCGAGGACTCCTCCTCTACCCTGTAGCGCTCAAACATGGGATCTTTAGCCACCTCCATCACGTGCGGGTGACACCACATCGTGTTATGGCCAGATAACAATCCCACCAGCAACCTTAGGTTGGCTCTATCGAAAGGTGATAGTCATTGAGATGTCTACAGATGGTTCTCCATTTCAAATAGTGTTGTCCAGATATTCACTACTCCGTTATCATGCTGACTCTACGCGTGAGCACACCTGGGGATGGCTCAGGCTCAACAAGTCCCCCCCTCGCTGATCATGTTTTCTTAGCGTCCACCATATCATTATCATTCATTCCAGCGTGCCTCGGTACCCACACTAACGATACCAGATGCCTCGCTGCTAAGCTGTCCAGATGCCTCCCTTTATTGTGACACAAGGCAGTCATCTTGCAGGTACTTAGTGCCTTCATTGCAGCCTGGCTGTTGGAGAAGATGTTTGTTTATAGCTCCTTCTTTCTCTAGAATACGGGATATTAAAGTCAGAATCGCTTACATTTCCGACTGAAAAATGGTATATCGATCAAGAGGCAGTGAAAGCATAGTTCTAGACCCACAGACCCCGGCACCAGAGCCCTCTTCAGTAACCGCGCCGCGCCGTCCGTGTACCAGACTTGCCTACTTTCTTCAGAGTTCTTCCAGTTTCCCGAGTCGCACTCCACCCTCGTCAAATACTACACATTGAATTTGCGGTTAAAGCGATCCTCAGGGATGATCAGATTACCCATAATCAGAAGTACGGGATCCTCTCTTTGCAATTCGACTAAGATGGTCCTGTGACCTTTGACAGGATTCATGAAGGCCCAGCTGCCCTGACTCCACAGTCGATGTGTGATTACTCTCGCCTCTCTGCAGATTACTAGATCCAACGGTGGAAGATGGCCGCACTGATACAAGCCAAGCACTAAACTTTGTTAAGTTTACCCTTAATTGTCAAGGTTCCAATGTATGGCCACTAAACCAAGGAGTCATACAAACGAGATGAAGAAATAACTGTATCTGTTCAACCCACTGTGTACACGAAAACAAAGACCAATTTCTATTACAACAAATGAAACTTCGTATCCTGTTCTGACCCATATTTACCACAGGAGGACATTGACCACCTGATCAGAAGCATGCCTAGGCGCGTTGGAGAATGCGTAGCACATCAGGGTGCATCCACACATTATTAAAGGTCAAAGGGCTTTAAAGCAGTGCAATCATTTTGAAATTTTTATCATTTACTTATTATGCTTCATTAAGTACTTATACAAAATTTTATTAAAATAAAACCATTTAAACTGGCTGTTCGGATTTATATGTCACTTAGTATAGAACATACTTTTGTCTGAATAGATTGAGTAACACTTTTTTTTAGAACCTGTTCTAAATAATATCATGCTAAAAGTGAGCATACGCCCACTGCGCATGGATCAGAACAATGACTGATAGTAGTGATGCGTGACAAGGAATTACATGTTTTGTGTTAAATCCATGATATTCTCTTGATGTTTTATGATGATTAGATGATATGATAATTGGTTGACAAAAGCAAGCCTAAAGGTACCCATTCACATACAGTTCGCCTGCAGTTCTGGGGACTGTACAACCTGAACTGAAGATTCAAGCTTTCTCGAACAGACAGAGAGAGACTAACAGATTCTGAACTTCAAGAAAACTGTGCTTTTTCCACACACACAAACATTTTGTCAGATCTGATCGGCCGATAGAACAATTTTGTTAACTAAGAGGTTAAGAAAAAAAAGCTCGCAGCACTTCTTGTACTCTTATTGTTCCAAGAGCCAGTAACATAGGCAAAAAAACGTTTTTGGGTAAAAGATTGGACGAGCAATATAGAACCGGTGTCTTCCATATCAGTATTATAATCAATTTGTTGCACCATTTTCACACTGAAACAAACGAAAGATTTTAAAAAATTGCTGGGCTACATAGAGGAAGTACAGCATATTTGAAATACTGCAGGTAACTTGGAATACTAAGTTATATTTAGAATAAAAAATGTGACATGGAATTTTAACTTAGAATGTCATGCTGTTAATATGGAAGAGGTATAGTGCTTATTGTGCGAATTGTGGGTACATGTTACTTGTAATGCTTATGAATTCTGTGTGTATATCTGTGATTATTGTAAGAACAGTAACTAAGAACACAAAGCTATAAGTTTGTGCTTTATACTGATTTCTGATTATTGTGACTGATTACTCACGTCAGAGACTGGTTGTGTTATTCGGAAACCAAAGGACGACTTTTCTGTTTTGTTTGCAAAGTTACGCATTTAGATAGTTCGTCACCACGGTTTACGAAAGACGGATTAGATGATTGGAAGGATGCGCACAATTTGTTGACAAGACACGAAGAAAGCACTCCGCATAGACAAGCCAGAATTTCGCTGTTAAACCTCAAGAACAAGAATAAGCGTGTTGATTCTCAACTTGTGAGCCAAATTGAGACTGAGCAAAAGTATTGGAGGCTACTGTTAAAACGAATCATTGCAGTAATAAAGTTTTTATCAGAACGAGCTCTTGCATTTCGGGGTAGTAACGAAATTGTTGTTTCACCTCACAATGGAAATTATTCAAGCTTGTTAGAATTAATCGCCCAATTTGACGCTTTTATGGCTCAACATATACAAAATCATGCTAATAAAGGAAAGGGGCATACATCATATTTATCAAAAACAACTTGTGAGGAATTTATGCAACTAATTGCATCAAGCATACTGGATCAAATTATTTGCGAAATTAATAGATGCAAATACTACTCAGTTTTATTGGATTCTACTGCAGATATATCACATGTAGACCAACTGACTCTGATAGTGCGGTATGTTCTGCCATCTGGACCAGTGGAAAGATTTGTTAAGTTCTTGGACTGTTGAACAACTCGCTCAAAGTTTACTAGATTTCTTAAGTGAGAGTGGCATTGATATCAAATATTGTCGTATGCAAGGCTACGATAATGCCAGCAACATGAGTGGTAAATACATCGGTTTACAAGTCCGAATTAAGGAAATAAATAAGTATAATAATAATAATAATAAAGTTTATTGCAAAAGAAAAAGTATAGCAGTAGTAGATGAAAGACAATATTATACAATAAACGAATGGACCCAAAAAAGTTTCGCAGAAACTTGTGCTTGGGCATGAGCTCATGTATAAATAACTTAAGACTAAAAAAAAACATAAAAAAAATATATGTATATAAAATTCATTAGACAAGTCCTGATAAAATTTTTAAAAAGACAATCGGGACGGAGACGCAAAATCGGGACGTAGACGCAATCGGGATAGAGACAATATTGAAACAAAAGGCAATATTAGGTGAATAGACAAGAACAAAAATTGGTAAAAATAAATCATAAAATGCAATAATTCAGGGGGTAAGAATTCAAATCAGTTTGATTTATACATTTTTTTTTTCATTTTGAACTTTCAAATATCTAGAGAGATTTCCGCTTTCAGTAGTAGTAGATATTTTTGACATCAATCGCTTGAATAATCTTGAGCCTGTGCTGGTCCAAAATCCACAGTCATAGATGCCTTTTCATAACCTTTGTATTTTTAATATCTTTTATCTGAGGGGGGATTAAGTTATATATTTTTGGTCCTAGGAAAGTGAAACTCCTCTGACCTATGGTCTTTTTAGGCTTTGGTATGCGTACTGAATGATCTTTGGATCTGGTGTGATGGTCATGTGGGAGGAAATTTAATAAATGCTTATCTTTTGTAATATATGTGAACACACTCTCAAAATAGAGTTGCCTACAATCACATATCTTGGATACCTTATATATCATATCGGTTGGATAGGTGTTAGTTTTGCGGAACATGATTTTAAGAATCCATTTCTGAGTTATTTCTAGTTTCCTGTAGTATTTATTCAACACCGGTCCCCATGCCAAAATTCCATAAGTTAACAACGGTTGTACTAACGTTTTGTATATGGTGCATAAGTCTTTATTAGAAAGAATTTCCCTAAAAAATTTAAATTTTGGTATAAGACATCTTAATCTCTTCGTTAAGCTTTCTATTTGTTTGTCCCATTTTAGTTGGCTGTCTATTATGATTCCTAGGTATTTTATATGATTTGCTGGCTTTAGGACCACTACTTCATCTATGGGTGGTAATTAGATGTATATGTTAGTGAATGTGGGACTGTTCCTATCATCACATGAAAAAGTCAGATATAAAGTTTTTTCATAATTGATTGTTAATATTTTATTATTGAAGAAGCTTATAATGACTCTGAAATCCTCTTCAATAAGAGTCTTTAAGATATCCCAAGATTTTTCGCTATAAAAAACAGCCGTATCATCTGCGAACCCAAAAATTTTACCGTGTGTGTGTAGGTTAAAAAGATCATTTACATATAGGTTGAACAGGATAGGTCCTAAGACTGTACCTTGTGGGATACCGTATGTTACATGATGCAAGTCGCTGATGGAATTATTAACTTTTACACATTGATTCCTATCTGAAAGGTAGCTTTTGAGTAAAGTATGTGTTTTGCCACGAAATCCTAGATTCTCCAAAGTAGTTAGTAATTCTTTGTGTTCAACTGTATCAAATGCCTTCTTTAAATCTATAAAGACACAGGCCGATGGGTTTCCTAAGTCTAGACTGGTATACACGTTTTCCATCAAAACTGCAATTGCATCTTGTGTGGATTTTCCTTCTTGGAAACCATATTGCTGCTTAGATAGAAGTCTATATTTAGCAATAAAATTAGTAAAACAAGCCTTCCAAACTTTTTCAAAAATCTTTGAGAAAATGCTTAGTAGTGAGATTGGTCTATAATTGGAAATTTGTCTTTTCTCCAGATTTGTGTAGTGGCTTTACTAGTGCTGTTTTTAGTGCATCAGGGAATATAGCTTTGTCTATGCAAGTATTGATGAGGTACGATAAGACACTTAAAATGTTGTTACTGATTTGTTTGAGCGTGTATGATGTTATACCATCAAGGCCTGGCGATTTATTTAGCTTTAGTTGGCAAATAATATTATTTACCTCAAGCGGATCCGTTGGTGCCAGATAAATTGAATTTTGTATTCGCGTTCTCTCAAATCTTTCATGATGCGTTATATTTTTTGCCAGTATTTCCCCTACTTTTGAAAAATACTTACAAAATTCATTCGCTGTATCTTTATCATTTATTGTGAGTTTATGTGTCGTCTGACTTTCTACAAGATGTATATGTACTGGCTTTATTTTATTGTATTTGTTTACGAACTGCCACATTTTTGTTGGGCTGTCTTTGTTTTTGTATATATTGTTTTTGAGAAAGTTTGTTTTTGCCATGTTAATGACTTTGGTTAGCTTATTGCGATACGTTTTAAAGTCGTTTAGTAACTGAACGTTTTCAGGATGATTTTTTGTAGCGTTATACAGTTGGTTTTTTTATTAATTGAATTTACAATTCCATTAGTAATCCATGGCTGTCTCTTTATCTTGTTACGATTTATTTCAATTGTTTTGGAGTTACTGTCTATGTATTTTCCTAGATGTTTTACAAAAACATTAAATGCTTTGCCTGGATGCTCTTCATTGTATACTTTGTCTGAAGTCACTTGAAACACTGTGAAATACCGGGTGCGTTTTATATATCTATATTTAACACGCTCTGTTGCTGCAAAAATCGCCAAATTTTGCAGCAAATATCCCCCGTATAAGAGATCAAAGGCAGTTTCACCGGAACACGTGGAGTAAAGCACGCCTATGCGTGGACATAGCCAATGAGAAAGCGTGTATTTCAGAGCTCGGAACAAGTGCAGGTGGCTACTGAAAATTGAAACAGTTTAGCCAGTGCCGTGTAGCGGTGAATAAACGTGTTTTCTTTAGTCTGTCCGTGTTTTTTCATAGATTTTATTAGTTTGTGTGTTTTTGACTTTTGAATACTCAGTTTACTTGTTGATTTAATTGTTGTGTTGATTGTTCTTGTGTGTCCTAAATATGGCTCTTTGGAGACCTTGGGAAAATGCTCCAAGCCACGAGGAGATGGTTGATGAACCTGTGCAGGCAGAATTCTTTCATAAAGATTTAGAGGAACAGACCCAAAGAGTAATCCTAAATATGTATGATTGTCTGAAAAACGAAAATCCAGATTCCTCGCAAAATCAAATTTTAAACAGAATTTGTATCCTGACAAAAATCAGTCGGTCTACCATTTATCGGGTTATAAAAAGGGGAGATGTAGTCAACCATTCCTTCCACAGAAAGCGCATAGGGCAAAAATTAAAAAGAATAGACGTGGGTTTTCAGGAAGATATTCGTCGTATAATATACGGATTTTATAAAGAAAATTTGGTGCCCACGTTGGAAATGATACGGGATAAATTAAAAGATTATCCTGAAGATTTTTATAATTACAAATGCTTAGACTCACTGCACTGTATTGTAGAACTGTGTGGTTTTCAATACAAAAAATTAGATAAAAGAATGGTGATTATGGAGTCGTCTCCAATCGTTGAATTGCGCCAAGAATTTTTGCACAAAGTTAAAATCTATAGAGAGCAGAAAAGAAATCTGATTTACCTGGATGAAACGTGGTATGATACCCATGATGTTGTGCAGTACGGCTGGGTTGACGACAGCAACAAGTGCATTTTAAATGCACCATGCAACCGTGGAAAACGAATCATTATTCTCCATGCTGGCAGTGAAAATGGATTTATACCTAATGCCTTGCTGTTATCTGCCAAAAATATCAAAAAATCATGTGCCGACTATCATGAGGACATGACCTCCGACTTATTTGAAAAGTGGATAGAGCAGCAGTTAATACCAAACATTTCCCCAAATTCAGTGATTATTAAGGACAATGCGCCATACCATTCCCGACAGAAAAACAAAATTCCGAATACAGGCACAAAAAAACAAGACATTATTGATTTTATGAAGGATAAGGGAATGGAAATACCACAAAAATCAACCAAAGCCATATTATTGGATCTTATTAAAAGACAAAAATTCTACCTCCCTATTACTGCATTTTTAACCCGATTGAGTTGGTCTGGGCTGCTTTAAAAAAAAAAGTAAGAAAACATAATCAGTCCCCTCAATTAAGTGAATCGCTATTGACCACAATAAGAGATGCAGTATCTCATATTGCTGCCACAGACCTATGGAAGCAGTGTTCTAGGCATATTATTGAAAAAGAAAATGAATATTGTGTTTTGCCTCCTGTAAATCCCGTTGTAATTCCTCTACAAGATGACTCTAGCGACAGCTCCGAAGGCGAGGATGATATATAAATACCTATAATGTAAGTCTTTATATACCTTTTTATATACCTACCTGCTATGTAAATATTTGCCTATGTCAAACGTTGGAATTCTGTAATTTTTCCATTTCTTAACTTTCAGTCAACATAAATTAAACTCCCAATATAAGTATTTCTTATCCCAAATCAAAAAAATAAGAAGATAGTAAAATCCATTTATTGTGATATAAAAACATTATTATTATCGTTCTAAATAAATGCCGCACGCCTATGGTACGTCATGAAATTACAAAGGACGCGCCGACCAAAGGTTTTTATGCTATTTCAAGTGACTTCAGATACACCATACACATCATACCAGTTTTCGGTACTTAAGGCTTCATTAAGCTTTTTGTTGTTTATATATGTCCTGTATTTTTTCGTTGTTTTTTGTTTAAATTCTTTATTGTCTTTTATAGACAATTTTAGTATTATGGGAAAATGGTCTGTAATGTTATAATGCAATATAGCCGAAGAAATACAGTCAGATGATAAAAAAGGTGAATTTACGAAAATATGATCCAGGCATGTTGCACTACTCCTCTCCACTCGTGTGTAGCCGTTTATAGCTGACAAATAGTTATGTTCGGCCATAATGTTAAGGGAGGAGTGTGGATTATTTTCGTCCATAATGTCTATGTTCAAGTCTCCGATCAATAAATTGACATCAACTGTTTCATTTGATTGCAGAAAATCGTTCAGTCTACTATTGAAGTATGCCGAATACATTCACTGTCTTGCACATTCATTAAATTTGACTGCTGTACAGAAGCATTCGATTTCATTGAAAACCTCTATAACATTTTATTCCGCTTCTACCTATCGATGGAGTCGTCTTACGAACGCACTTAAAGATTCTTCCTCAAAAATTCCCATTTTGAAACGGTTACCGGACACTAGCTGGTCAGCCCGATCTGATCCTACGAAGGCACTTTTATGTGGTTTTATCACTATTAAGCAAGTTTTGGAAGACATTTTCAAAAACGTGGATCAAAAAGCGGAGTGCCGTAATAAGGCTTACGGACTAATTTCAACGATGAATAAGTTAGAAACGGGAATAATGACAATTACATGAAACGGAATCCTAGAACGCTTGCAAGCGACTAGTGCTTCGTTGCAGTCGTCTGATCAAAACCTCAATACGGGATACGCCCTTTATGAATCATTATATGGCTACATCCAAGCAATGCGATCCACATTTTCAGATATTGAGGCAACAAGAGCCAAAGATCTGACCAACTGTGAAGAATACCAGCAACAGACATCAAGACGAATCAAGCGAAATACAAAGTACGATCATTTCAGCGGCTCTCCTTCACTCGACGACTTTGATGAAACCAAACACCTGGACAACGTTTCGAAGTTCAGGTGTTTATTGTCATTATTGATAACGTACTGTCTGCTTTAACTGAACGTATGGAAGCATAAGGTTACTAGTGTCTTTGAAGTTTTTCGACAACTAAACTCTCTTACAACAGAAGAGATTTTGGAAAAATCCTCAAAAATGGTCAGTGCTTACGAAGCGGATTTGGAGAACAGCCTAGACGGCGAATTAGTGCATTTCACAGAGCTACTGAAAACAGATGTGGCTACTGTTATTGACAGCCAGAAACAGGAGCCTCTTGAACAGCAATTTTATAAACTTTTATTAAATAATTCTTTAGAATCGTGTTTCCCAAACTTAGAAATTGCCTTTCGTATTTACTTGTCTTTCATGATCACTAACTGCAATGGCGAACGTACTTTTTCAACATTAAAACGTATTAAAAATGAATTAAAGTACACGATGGGCCAAGAACTACTTAATCATCTCACTTTGTTGAATATAGAACATAATTTGCTTAAAGAAGTCTATATTGAATGAATAAATCTTGAAATTAGAGGCATTCCGGCCACCATAAGGAGCCAGTCCATATTGAAGGTGTTATCTCTAGATTTGCCCGTATTAAATCCAGAAAAGTTTATTTGTAACAATTTTGGTTTATTTAACTCCTATCGCAGCAGTAGTCGAAAAAATGAACCACCAAATTTTTGTCCCAACTGGAGTAGCGGTATAAAAAACAGACCACCTTTTCAAACTATTTTGCTGACTGGAGCCAGCGGCTCAAATATGGTACCACCGCGTAAAATACGTGTAGCAGCATGAGGCAACTATGAAAAGCCTAGGAATGTGGAATCGGACCACATTGTACCTTAGAACTATTCAATGGGAGGGTCCAGTACACGTGTTTGTTTTTGTCTACTGATTCTTGTGCTTGTATTAACGGAAATAAAACTAAATACGCTACAAACCATTAAGAAAAGTGTTTAATACCTTGTTATCTGTAAGTACTATTAAACACTATTTAATTTATTTCTGTAGATTAGTAAAGAATATAGGTCCATATTTTGTATCACCGCTCCAATTCAAAATTGCTTGCCATCAAATGGAAGGATAAGAGATCAGTGCATATGTTGGCAAATTATCATAGTCCTGAAGATCATATGGATATCAACCGCAGAGAGAAAAATGGAACCATTACGCCTATACCTTGTCCAAAGCTGTGGTTGACTATAACAATAATATGAACGCAGTTGAGAAATTTGATCAACTCCTATCAAGTTATAAAATTGATCGTCAGAGCAAGAAGTGGTGGCACCGCATATTTTTTCACTTTTTGGATGCTGCTGTGATAAATGCTTATTGTTTATATAAAAAATTAGATTTGCCTGACAAACTGACGGCAAAAGATTTCAGGAGAGAAATCGTTCATGGTTTGTTTGCGTCCACATTAGTTTCATCGTCGAAAAAACAATAATCCAAATCAAAAAGGCAAAACCACATGTACCCAAGGATGTACGTCTCAATTCAGCAGCACATCAGCCAGAATGGAGATCCAGAAGAAGATGCGCGTTATGCAGTAGCAAAGCTAAACCAGTCTGAACTGACTGGATGTGCACAATTTGCAAGGTACCCCTGTGTTTAGGCAAGCAAAAAAAGCTGCTTTCAAAGCTTCCATACGGCTTAGTTCAAAATGAATTTTATGTTTGTTCATTACCTTGCTAATTTTTTAAGGCATTTTTTCAGATAATTTTGATGTCAATGAGATTTTTTTTGTATTCTTGGTAGGAAAATAAATACTTTTGAGTTCAAAGTTATTTTATTTGATATTATTCAACTGGCTCGGTGGTATAAAAAATAGACCACCAGTTCTTTCTAAAATATGGACACTTAAACCAGAAAAAACATTTTTTGTTACATATTTTTAATTTTCTATGCGTTAAAACTTTTTGCGCCAGCTGGGTAAAAATTTCTTGACCATGTCTACCCTAAACTTGAGAACCTAAAGCAAACCAAGTGCCCCTTGACAGAATTTGCTACAGGCCCCGCACTGGCTTAATCCGGCACTGGCTGTTCTACTTGTAGATTGGAAAACTCAAAAGATGTCATGGTCAAAAGAGCATACATACTAATAAATGAGTATGAGAAATATGATTGTTTATATGCTGTAAAAAGCAAGGCCTATAGAAACAGATACGCCAAGTAAGCTGCGTTGGATGAAATCAGAATGAGTTTAGAAAAAATTAGGCCTGTGGATGGTCCATTAGAGGTCCTTTATTCAGTCTCTGGAGCACACCCATTTCCCGGTTCCTCTCCCTGCTCTATTTTCGGCACCAAATTCTTTTCCGGTTTCGTTTACTTCGTTTTTTCATGAGGTGGGCAGCTACCACGCAGATCGCTGGTCACGCAGTCGCATATAATATATGCGAATTACGAGATCGCTCCATTTTCTACAATTTTCTTACAGTTTAAAGTAATATAGTCGAAATCACGACAGATGACGATTACGTCATCATTTTAGTCTGTAGTAAAGACAAACGACAGCGATTTGTGAATATTTTTAATGAAGTTTCATATATGTTAGGCAGAGACAAACAGAATTTTTTTGTCTAAACAAACTGTATTGCTAATTTGCATGTATCCAACAAAGATAGACGATGTTTTCATGTTGCATGATAGATCATATTTGAAAGATGAATAGTTAGGTTATGTTACAGCAGGTTAGGTTGTTTTCGAATAATACTTTCGTCTTTGGTGTTAATGTCTTAAGGTATTCTACTCATAACTGTTTTTTTTTCAAAACAAAAACTCCCCACTAAAATTATTATTAAGGTATCACTCAAAACCATGAAATAAAATGAAAATAAAAATAATCAGTGAAATAACCTAACTTCGCAAAATCATAATATAAATTTGTTCCTGACATCGTCATTTTATCATCGACCTACGTCCAATGATTACTTCAGTACAATTTATGGTATGACGTAGTAGTCATCTTTAGTGATTTTGATTATAAAGTAGCAAGCCGCAACAAAAAGTGTGGTTAGGATGACGTGATAAATATTCGAAATTGACAGTTATCGTTTCTTTCTACCGACTGCGCACGATTTCGTACGAAACTTACCACAAAAATGTCTTTACGTGACAGACAGGATTGTAATTTGTAATCAAATTGAGAACTAAATTCAGTAACGCATTTTCTCGCAACATTTGGTACCAAATTATGAAAAAAATTGTATCGTGACTAACGGCCTTAAGAAAAGAGTGATTTAATGAATGAGAAATGTGGTATCAGGAGGTTTTAATAGATTATCCTGAATACGAGTTGTTTTTTTACTTCTGGATTTATGCTACTTCACTATGCTTTAATTTAATGTCCTAAGTGAAGAACCTCTAACGTTTGTAGAATACAGTGTTACAGTGCTACTTGCATACTGTACTCGGATTTCATTTTGATTATAGCCGAGTTTTTTGGTCAAGGTGTTATTGGGTATGCAATTCGTCCAAGGAGGAATGATTATCAATCAACAAAATTTATAATCCGTATTATTGTCATGGCAGCGGATTCAATTACGTATGTGAAAGCTGTGAGCAGTGTAGTAATCTATTACATTGATGAATCAACACGTGTATTATGTCACTGAATTTAAACTCGTTGTTATGATACTTTCACCCAACATTGGTCACACTTGGTAAAGTCCATACAATGTGTCAATGCAAGTTTTTGAAGCATAGAATAAAGGGAAATGGATAAACCAAGCGACATTTTAATAAATTTGAAGCTAGCTTCAACAAGGCTACAGTTACTACTTCCAGACACATGTTAGATAAATATTGTTTATCAGAAGCCAAAGTTATAATTTCAACTTTACATAAACAATGTCGCTGTTATGTATTATTAAAGATTGTTGGCCTTTCTATCCTTGTATGCGTATTTGTCGCAACATCATCCTAGTAGACGCTGTACTGCATGAAAAAAACTCTCATACAACCTTTTCAATCATGCCTTCAAGGCAGAAAGCAATGTGTTCGTGTTAGTGATGCAAGTAGCGAGCTAACGGCTATCGAGGCAGGTGTTCCCCATGAATCGGTCCTGGGACCTTTTCTTTTTTACTATATGCGAATGATCTCAATGAATATCTGTCAAATGCCGCTAAAAATGGTCAGTAAATAATGGTCTTATATTAAATACAAATAAGACTCAATTAATGAAATTCATTAAGAGATAACCGGGATTTAAGCATTTTTAATAACGTTACAACAATTGAAACATCTCTTTCGTTAAGTTGTTGGGTATTACCATTGATTGTCATCTAACTTGGGAGCCATATGTAGAATCACTGTGTCATAAATTGCGTAAAAGTGCTTATGGTATAAAACGATTATCAAATCACTTTAGCAAGCAACTGTTACCCAGTCTAAACTATTCATGCTTCAACTGCCACTTGCGCTATGGCACATTAAGTTCATCGATAAATAGAGTTTTTCTTCTCCAGAAATATGTTATTAGAATCATTGCAAATTTTAACTGGTGCTATTCTTGCAGGGATTATTTTCGATCCTTAAGAACTTTGACAGTAACTTGTATTTTCATTTATGAATTGTCAATATTTGTGCATAAGAATAAATTGAACCTTTTCAATAAGAAAGAAGAACATGATTATCAAACTCGCTCTAAAGATTTGCTGATACCTCCACAACACCCTACTGCAGCATACGAGAATTTTTTGAGTTACATGGGTTGTTATTGTTCGATAATTTAAAAGAAGATAATCCAAAAGCACACATTAAGCAATTTTAAAACTAGTTGACATCATTTCAATCAGATAAGTGTTTTAATAGTTTGGAAGAGTTCTTCGCATGTAAAGCTTTTTTAATCTGTATTGTTTTGTTTTTTGAACGATACAGTGCTTTTCTTTAATGTCCCCCTCCCCTTTGATTTTTTGAACGGATCAATTCAAAAAATTAAAACTTGAGGAAATGAAATTGATGTGTGGATATTTTAGAGTAAAATTGACAGATGAAAATGTCAAGATGGACGCTGGGCGCCATCTTGGAAACAAAAAAATATGAAAACGGGGGTATTGTGGCACATCATTTTGAAGCTCCTGACGAGTACTTGTACCATAGAATATAGAGTCAAAACCTTTACCTATTACAAGACGATGGTACATTTAACAATTACTTGAACACAAACCCACTAACATGCATATCTCTACAAATAATTGTAATTCTCTGCCGTATCCACAGCAGCAGCGATAAAAACTTGTTTTGTTATTTTTTGTTGTCAGTGACAAGAATATCAATACGAAAACAAATATCATTGTACAGTTAAAATATTCTTATTTAGTTTTCGGTTTTACTGCTAGATAATGTTAGAACTAATTTTAAAATGGTCAATTCTCGTCCATTGGAAGAAAAAATCGAGGCAATTTTTACGTACGAAACTGAACCTGCTTCAATATTGGATATACGGCTGAGAATAACAAATATTTGTAGAACTATCGATGTTACTATGTTTGAAAATGTTCGACGCGAAATTACGGACCGGCTTTCATTGTTTCAAGAAGTTCAAGGCAACGATTTTCAGCATCTTCTAGACTGAACTCAACGTATTTATTCGAATTATCAAGTTAAATGTCAATGTATTTAGGTAATTATTAAATGTACCACCATTTTCTAGTAGGTAAGGGTATTGACTTTATATTCTAGGGTTATAAAGGACTAGTCAGAAGCTTCAAAATGATGTGCCATAAGACCCCCGTTTTTATATATATTTTTTTCCAAGGTGGCGCCACTGCTAAGTCAGTGTATTGATGGGCTCCTATAAGGAGGGGGGGGCGATATGGGTATATGACTCCTATTCTTAATAGGGCACCCGTTTCTTGACCAACGAGTTGCGTGTGTTTTTACTCCTCATAGCATTAAATAGGTTGACTAGGGAAAACGACCAAAAATGTCATTGTCCATTTTTGTACGTTTCTAATTTTGCATTAACTTTTTGGCGTATTCAAATATTTCTTGTGTTGGGTTTTCTTACATAACCCAGACTTTGCTTGTGTTGATTTCACAAATATCATCATTTTACATTTATATTTTAAATATGCAGGAATTTCTTAGGTATTCAGTGCCTATTGTTTTCTTTCTAGGACATATAATTGTTAATTTCTTTGATCTCGAGTAATATTGTCTTTGATCGGTCAAATACTAACTGAATTAAACTTTTTACAACTTCGGATCATTTTTTTCATATCACGTATGCTTGGATGCATTACTAGAAATTGCAGATATTTGACTAACATGGAATCATCTAAAGCAGGGCTGTCCAACATACGGCCCGCGGGCGGCATGCGACCTGCGAACTCCTTTCTTGCGGCCCGCTTCACGGGTCATGTATACATATATGTATACCATATACTATAGTATACAGGGTTATCCAAATTAAGTGTCCACCATTAGTAACTTTGTTATTAGTGAAAATACAAAGTTGTTTGAATTAGCAAACTAGTAGCATTTTTAACGCTGGTAAAAATGAGAAATAAAAAAAAACAATTGAGATTCGTTATTTTGATTTTTTTCAGTAAAATAACATTTTTTTAAATGGAAACCCCTGTATATTATATTTTTTTCTGTTAAAGCATCAAATTTTAAACAAAAAAGCTTACAATAACTTTTCTCCTAGGTTACAAATTGTTGAAGTTATGGCCTCCAATCTGAAACAATTAAATTGTATCGACAAACTTTATTTTCAACATCAACTTATAATCTTACAAAATACAATAACAATTTTTTTTAAAGAAGATCCTCGAAAACACCACCTTGTTCTTCAATACATTTTTGGGCACGTTTTTCAACTGCTCGAACTGTCGTAAGTATGGTCCTACCATCTATCTGGGTTATCTTTTCCCTAACTGCAGTCTTTAACGCGTCAAGGTTATCGTACCTTCGCTTGTAAATTTGGTTCTTTAAGTAACCCCACAAGAAGTAATCAAGTGGGTTTAGATCTGGTGATCTGGGAGGCCACTGTATTGGGCCATTTGTTCCTATCCACTGATCATTAAAAGTAGTACTTAGAAAATGATAAGTACCTCTGGAGTTGTGGGCAGGTGCGCCATCTTGCTGAAAATGCAGATGATGTCTACTTATAAGATCCAATTCGTCTAAGAAATTAGTCAGAATTTCTGACATAAATTCCACATATCTTTCACCAGTTAGGGTTCCCTCATAAAAGAACGGGCCAACAATTTTTGAACCAATTATACCGCACCAAACGTTGAAACTGAAACGGACTTGTGGGCCTCTTGGATGTACTAACAAAAGATTTTCTCTTGACCAATAATGGTGGTTTTTTCTATTAAACATTCCAGAATTTGAAAAATTTGATTCATCTGTCCATAAAAGGTAACGAAAGTTATTTACATTTTGGCGACAGAAGCTAAGATACCAATGGCAAAAAACAAGTCTTCTCTCTGGATCCCCTGCCAAAAGCGTTTGAACTGGTCGGTACTTATACGGAATAAATTTGTATTTTTTTAAAATCCTTTGAACAGTACCATAACTGAAATTAGAGTCCTTGAGAATATCTGCTATTGAATTCTCACGATAAGCTTCAAAATATCCAATAACTGCAATTTCCGTGGCCTCGCTTATTATGAATTCTTTTTTTGCCCTTGTTTTAGCAAAAACATTTTCGTTGCCCCTAAATTTTCGATAAAGTCTCAGAAAATATCGTTCATACGGTTGAATGCGAGCGGGATATAATTCACTATAGTATTCTCTTGCTCTCAAGGAGGATTTTCTGCACACTAAATAGCATTCTAACATATCACACTTTTCTTCATGGGAGAACATTTTTCTTTAAATTAATGACACAATAAAGCTTATAAACAAGTATTTACACTAATGTTTGACATTAATTGATTTTATCATTGTTTTCCAAAGCCTTCTAGTTGCGAGTATGTCCAGTTTAACAATTTGTCGCTTATCTTAATGCTGTCAAATCGCGAACGCCATGTTGTTTTCATAGCCGTCTTAATATTATAATACTGCAAATAATTAAAAATATTTATCGTTATTTTGACTTTATTTTTGACTTTAGCGGAAAAGTCATTATGAACTTTTTTGTTTAAAATTTGATGCTTTAACAGAAAAAAATATAATATACAGGGGTTTCCATTTAAAAAAATGTTATTTTACTGAAAAAAATCAAAATAACGACTCTCAATTGTTTTTTTTTATTTCTCATTTTTACCAGCGTTAAAAATGCTACTAGTTTGCTAATTCAAACAACTTTGTATTTTCACTAATAACAAAGTTACTAATGGTGGACACTTAATTTGGATAACCCTGTATACCTATTAAAACACAGTAATAATGTTGTATAGAAAGATTTTATAATTCGGCCCTCCAAACTGCATTTTTTTTTGAAGTGGCCCTTGGGCCACTTTAAGTTGGACAGCCCTGATCTAAAGCATTGTATTTCACGGGAGCATGGTTGTCATCTGGTCTGCGCTATGTTACAAATATCTAAAGTCGGGAAAATCTAAATAAAAACCTTAAAATATCTGTATTTAAAAGCAAATGGTGCATATCCTACATTCATCTATCCCAAGAAGGTTATTTTAGATCAATTTGGCATGATCAGTCATGAACACAGAAGATGTTTGATAAGCTGCTACTTTGTGCACAAGTTACTATGCGATTAAATCGTGGTGAAATTTTGTCCACTTTACCTACTAAAAGCTTTAACAATTAGGTTAGCTATCTATTTGACTTTGACATGAGTGAACATATATATATCCATAATAATATTTTTAAAATGTGTGCCTTTATTTTTTTCATCACTTGTATAGTGTTTTTCTGCAATTGGATTTTGTATCTGTTGAGAAATATTTGAATGAAAAAATATTAAATATCTATGTATGTTCTAACGTCCCAACCTTTTAACAACTACGTCTACTTCATTCAATAAAAATATAGTCTATGTTAATTACGAGCTAATTCTGATCATGACGAGGATGATATGAGAACATTTTTAAACTTACTTTTAAGCTCTCTTCCTTCTGCCGTACAAGGTCCTTCCTCCATCAAACATTTTATGTAATTCGCCAGCACTCTGTCATTTTTCAAAATCCTCTCTACATCAACGTTGTCATATTTACTGGTATAC
The DNA here is from genome assembly GCA_963669975.1 of Acanthoscelides obtectus. Lineage (NCBI taxonomy): Eukaryota > Metazoa > Arthropoda > Insecta > Coleoptera > Chrysomelidae > Acanthoscelides > Acanthoscelides obtectus. Next base: position 21,061,989 of record CAVLJG010000009.1, read on the forward strand.
GCATTATCTGCAAATGTTAATCCTACTAGTACCAAGGAGAAAACAAACACACTGTATCGATGCATGTTGCAGTATGACCGACGTTAGTGTCTTGCAACCAAGTACTTGAGAAATAGTCTTCGGGGGGCACCTTTGTAAATCAGTAAGAGTGGTACGCAAAAGAAAGACTTACTTGATGAAAAGGCGCTTGACCTACTTTTGCTTCAAGCGAGAGTTAAGGAAGCGCAGTCAGTTTCACTTGAAAGTCTTATGCGAATACGTTTCCAGCATGATTTGGTAGTATCTCGTATGCTACGAAAAACATAATGTCTTGTTTTCCACTGAGGCACAATATAAAATATGAACAGGGTGGCCAACTAAGAATGCTAGGTACTGTATCTGAGAACCTATCCATCGTAGACGTTTGCGGCAAAAAAGTTCTTATTGAAACGGTCAAGGGAGAAACCTGAGAAATATTTTCAGGTTTCTAAAATGGCCGCTAGGGAGCGCAACTGCAATCTTGAATTTAAAAACGTGATGTTTCTGAGAATTCCGCTATTTTAACCTAACAAAAAAATATATGATCTTTAAAGACTAGAATAATGTGAGCTTTTTTTATTAACAATTTTTGCTGTATCTCCAAGAATAAAGTGGGGGGTATTCAAAGGTTACCGTAAAAAACGCCCTGTATCCTCTAAACGGCTAAGCCGATTTTAAAAAGCTTGGACTAGTTGAATAGAACTATTCTACACATATTATAATATTTGAAGTTTTGTTAGTTTCACATGTGGCCGCTAGAGGGCTTTGTTCGACATTCCGATAGAAATGGTTAACTTTTTAATGTATTAGTATGATTGTGAAAAGGTAGCTAAATGATGACTAAACAAGCTCGCGAAAACCTGATACTGATACTGATTCCAAAAATGATAATACGTTACACATTGACATTGTGAAACCTTAGTTATTTCAAAAAGGCAGAATTTCCTAGATAAGTCCTGAATAGTAATTTGTTTTGCCTAACAAATTTACCCCAAAATCACTCTTATGTTTTCCTGACTTTATCTCCTCTACAAGATGGCGTAGTCAAGTTTTCAATTCGACGTTTCTTCTATCGACTTCCACCACCTAGTTTGTTTTTTCATATGAACGCTATATTGGAACTAAGTTCTTAGTCCTTCAGTCCTAAATTCGGTGATCTATTTGCTTAGTTGGTCATGAGTTTATTGTTATATGAAAATTATAAGTAAATAAAAAGGAATGGTGAAACCTGAACACAAAATGTAAATTTCATTGATGGTATTAACCATAATAATCATAAATAAACAAAGGTAAATCATAGCAGATGTTCAAAATGTTGTCCGTTATTTTGTAAGTCTTCTCTGTACATTGTTCACTACTCGATTTACTTCTTTTCTCCTCAGTCTTCCAAACTCTGTTGCTATGTTCAATTTGAGGTCTAGTCTGGTATATGAAACAAATGAAATCTGATAATTTCAAGGGCTACCTAGTAACTTCTGTCTGTCTGGAATAACTAAGGTTTGGCAATGTCAATGTATGACAAATTATACATTTTTGAAATCAGAATTAAAACTCTATCCATCTGTGCAAAAATCCAATATGGTGTCTATGAGAAAAAATAAAGTTGACGCTGGATGACAAGATACGAAACGCCATATTGAAATCCTATTTATGCCACATTGTCGAGGAGAAAAAGTGGCAACGTTAATGTGCAAGTTATTTTAAAATCCTACTTCAAGTAATGTTCGTTTTTTCCGTCTCTCTCCGGAAGTACTTTCAATTTCGAAACTTTCTAAGCGGCATTTTGTTTATTACCCAAATACCCAACTTTGCCTCAATTTGTGCGACGTATCTCTTACAGTTTCCGAGATTTCAATAGTGAGGGTCGAATTTGAAACACCCGGTTTATATGAGCTCGGGCCCAAGCACAAGTTCCTGCGAAACTTTTTTGGGTCCATTCGCTTATTGTACGCCATTTCCTCTTATCTACTACTGCCTATACTTTTTTCTATTAGGAATAAATGTTATTACTATTTGCGTTAATCGAGCGGTTCTGGCTTAACCCCAAAAGTGACCTCACTAGGTACTTGGGTTTCGCATAAATTTTCTTACTATGCGAGCAGTTGCCAGAAAAAAAACCATTACTATACGATTTTGTAGATGTTTTCATTCAATTCCAGCGCTTTGATGTTTTCTAGCAGACTTTTTGGTATCACCCGTGTAGGAGACATTATTATTGGTATTGTCTCCACGCACTTCATTTTCCACTGGCATTTAATTTGAAATTCTAACTTCCTGTATTTTGCAACTTTATCATTATTTTTGTTAACTAGATTGTAAGGTATGGAAACATCAACCAGAGTTACTTTCTGTGCGCTCTTGTCGACAATGATTATTATGACAGGTCTGTTTTGTTTTATATATTGGTCCATAAGCACAGTGCTATCCCAGTATAGTTTATACTTGTCGCTGTCGAGGACACATTGTGGAGTATATTTATAGTAATGTACCTTGCTTTCAATCAGTTTGAATTTGTAAGCTAATTCCTGGAGAATAATTTTGGCAGCTATGCAGGATGCCCCATCCTTGGGTGGACGAAATATTATTCATAAACAATTACATTTTGGGCAAATCTATTTATGGCATGTTATACATAATATTTGAGGCCACATTTCTAAAATATTGGCAATTCTACAGGGTGTCCCAATGTTGACCTACATATCAAAGTTGTGATTTTTTACATGGAATGTCTCAAATTTTATTGCATATTTGGTTAAGACAATTCAAAAGAAAAAGAATGATAGAACATACAATGGGTTTTTGGTAATTAGCTACTAGGATGTAAGGTGTTTTGTCCAGAAAAACCGTCCACTTCGGCAACCTCTCAATCTGCCATTTTGACATTTGTAGTAATAAATTTTGTATAAAAAAAACTCACACACCTCAGCTTTTATCTTATTTGCTACTTTCTCGAATTTTTATTTTTGCTCTTACAGGGTGGTCAAAAACGCGAATTGTACTTTTTCTCAAAAATTTCAAATGCATCACCCTGTATATTTATGCATGTTTGGATTCAATTTTTCATAAGCTTTTTTTGGTATAAGGTGTGATTCAGATAAAATCACTAGATTTGTTAGTTATTAAGCTTTTAATAGAACAACACACCAAAATTAAGGGAAAAAATCACATCGTCCATGAAAACAAAAGAAAAACAGTGCGCTAGCTCCATATTGCTACTGATAGTACAGATTTGACTTAAAAACTAATAATAATCAGAACAGTATAAATCAGCTTCAAGCGTAATCGAAAAAAACAACTATAAACAACAGAAACCAACAACTGTCACTACTTAAGACCTAATTTACAAAAACTGCTCGAAAATATCTCCACCATGTTGAATACACAGCCGTAGTCTTTGGATAAATGATCGTTGCACATCCCTCAGCATGTTTTTCTTTATGTTCAGAAAAGCATCCTTAATCCTTTCTTTCATATTTTCTGGGATAGATGGTGGATATCTATAGAAGGAAGTCCATCGGTGTCATATCGGTGATCTAGCAGGCCAAGCTATAGGCACATCACGACCGATCCAAAGATTGTTACTTCAGGTGTCCAAATAGTTACGCACACGATTATGATAATGCGCAGGTTCACCGTCATGTTGGAAGTACATATGCATCGAGTTTGCAGGTTGACATCCTCCAAAAGCAAAGGCAAATGTTCGATCAAAAATTCAAGTATTCTGTACCTGTTAATCTGTTGTCGACAAAGAAAGGCCAGATAACTTGTCTGCCAATAACCCTTTGGACATAAGTTTTGCATATATCAGTTTCTGCTCCAATTTGCCTTGCACTTCAATGGGAATTTTCCTGCAACTTTAATAGAACCACTAACTGATTCGCCTCATTGATGACACCTGGATTATTTATACATTTTTAACTATATTATACTATATTTACTTTCTTCTTTTGAATTCGTTTATCCAAATATGCAATAAAATTTGTGGCGTTCGTTTTGAAAAATCACAACTTAGATATGTAGGTCGAAATTGGGACACCCAGTATAATGGCCAATATTGTAGAAATGTTCAATCAAATGTCATGTATAACGTCCCATTAATAGATTTTTCCAAAATGTATTTGTTTATGAGAAATATTCCGTCCACACATGGATGGGCGACCCTGTATATGTCGTGGCGCTCTTTATAGTCGGTTGGGATGTGAAGAAGGAATACCACAGCATCGCTGTATCGGTGATGCAGTACAGCTTTGGAATATTAAACTGGAGCAGAACGGACATTGAAGAAATAGGTAGAAAGACCAGGAAACTCTTAACTATTATCACCCCAAAGCTGACAAAGACCGACTTTATATTCCAACACACTATGGTAGTCAAGGTTGCCGGCCTATATGAATATATACTCCATTCCAACGACGAGTTCATGAAGTCTAGTACTATTGCATGAGCAACAAAATGCCTTACAATGATCGGAAAGCCCTGAAAAGTCAACATGCACACCAAATGAACGAAGAACAGTCAGAAGACAACTTGAAAGACACAGTAAAGGAGGCCTTGTGTACAGAAAAAGCCAAAACCCTGAAATCGAATCCACTCCATGGACTGTTCTACATTAACCAATGTAGATGAACACATGTCACTGGATTGGATGAAAAGTACAGGATTGAAGGCGGAGACTGAAAGTCTACTGACTGCTGCCCAGGACCAGTCACCTAATAGGTGCTGCCACAGAAGAATAATCCTGAAACAAAACGTAGACAGCAAATGAATGTGCCATCAATGTGAATAACATATAAGCCACATGATTTCGGGCTGCTCAACACTGACACCTACAGAATACCCCGAAAGGCGTAGCAACGTGGCTAAATAAACACACTGGGCTACCCTTAAGCACCATTAAGTACCAGTTAGGAACAACCGATATGTGCATTCTTCTTAAACAGCAGTAGAGACAGATAACGCACCAATTATATAGAGAGATGTTTTTGCAACATAAATACAAAAAATAGCATGGCTAGCAGCAGTCCGTATCTTGCGGAAAACCTTTGAACTCAGGCAAGGAGTTCCGGTCAAGCTCACCCCTCCCTCTAGGAAGTATAATACAGTCAATAATGCCTTTATTCAGAAAATGTTCATAGTATGGTGGTGTTTGGCTATCACTTAACACTACAACCGCACATCACAAATGTCATAAATCAAATAACAGTAAGAATTGTATTAAGAAGGAGTAAATATAGAATATCGACACATTGATAATATATAGGAAGAATTAAGCAATACGAACCTATTATAAATAAGCTGTCATTCGGCAATCTGAATTGATCACTCAATGTGCTGACCATAGAAAGCGAAACTTGACTGCCTTCTTGAAGCTCTTTAAGCTTAAGGTCTTATAGTTAGGGGGTATAGAATTATATCACTTGACTGCATAATGAGTAAAGGACCTTTCAAAGACGGACTACGACTACTAAATAAGCCGGTTCACTAGTTTGTTTAATGAAATCATGGAATAATGGAATAGACCATCAATTCTGAGCCACTGTAACTCCTTAATTTTTGAAAAACCCTATTATACTTTCTAAGACCAAATATGAATCTTCAACATTTGTTACAGCGTGACAATATGAGGCTTTTGCATAACTTTTTATGACATTTAAAGTTTAGAGTATGATGATTCATCTGTATATAACTGGACTTCATGTTATTGTTCACATGTCTGTTGAACCAAATATAACATCTAGATTCGTAGCCCTATCAAAAACCAGAATTTTAGTGTCATTGATGAATAAGAAGACACGATATCTGGCATAAGCCTTCCGGTCCACGCTCAATGGTTAGATAAATAAATTTCATTGTTTTCTTCGAATTTGTTGTGAACGTGTATCCCTCACATCCCATCCCATTCCAACCTGTGGCAATGATATCCCTGTGACTATAGTAGCTTACCTTTTCATCTCTTTCGTAGACAATATCACCTCACTTCATGACGATGGGTTCCATTTGTCAAAGTCAAATGGGATCATTAATTCCCCCCTGCCCCTGGAGCAAGTACATACCCTGTGGTTACATGCTTCAGTGAAATTTTTAGCTTACTTAACTGGATGGTTCGGGATGATTGTTATCTTACCTTTATACATTTTCTGGAGATTGGCGAGTTTTGGTTGAAGATTCGCAAACTTTTTCTGCAAAGTTTTATATTTGTACCGGTAATATGCAATATCTGTCGTTCTAAAGACGCGTTTCATGCTTGTGAGATGGACATCCCACTTGACTGTTTCTTAAGACACCTGTGAAAATTCACTCTACTCACTTGTTCGGTAAGTCAATCGGTTGCAAAAGGAAAGCTAGGTATATTTGATACATTTTTCTTCACATTTTAACATTGCTGTGAAGAAATGAGCCAACGAATAATATTAGAAAACGTTTATTTTCAATATGAAAATACATACATAAAACATACAAAAAATCATGAATGACAACACCTAAAAATTGTCTGTATCCTCATAATATTAATTATTTGTACCTTTACGTATGAATTTGATGTCTTGTGGTGTCTGAGACATCCTATTACTTCATTTTTTTACTTTAATTTTTTACAACTTTAAACGAGAATATTGATTCCATAACTAAAAACATTGTTTCGAAAAAATATATTAATATGACATCAATATTTCAGTCTGTGTTTAGATGTTGTGGCATAGCAGATGGCAAGCAGGTAAAATGGCTGAAAAGCAATAAGTGCAGTAACTGGAGAAAACGAGAATACTACACATGAATTTACGGAAAGCTTTGGATGAACACAAACAGTCAAAGAACCCAAAATATTTCGATATCTCACGAATTATATAAATGAAACTCCGGCATACCTCTGTCGCATATTTCTATGCTCCCTTAATGTAAATATACATGTATTTTGAACGATATATAACTCTGGTGAGCTCTGTATTTGCTTTTAGATAATAGTGAAATAATATTACGAAGGGATTTAAACATAAGAAACGCATTTGTCTATCGGAAACCAATTATAGATTGGAGAGGTATCAGATGTACAAATGGTAGTTTAGAGCCAGTTCGATAAACTGGTTATTTCATACGCTAAAAAGGATAATTATATAAAATTTGAAGTGCTGCAAGACCTGACAATGACAATAGTTATAAATTAAGACCCTTGGAACTACCCCAATATACCTTATTATTTGCCGGACCTACAAACAACTGTTCTAACTTTCTAGATAACTCCATTCTATAAGACTCTATTTTCGTCACAGTCAAATTCTTTCAGGTACACCAGGGTCTTCTTGAGTTGCAGCCAGTAACTTCCCTATGATGACTCAACAGCTTTTAACAGAAACACATTTATTGAATGTGTCGCAAAGTACCTCGCCCATAGCCTAATCGATTTTCTACTTTGACTTGATCCTTTTTCCCTATGTAACCAGCTAAAGTTGTTATTAGCTACTTCATACTACTCCAGTGGAAAGATATTAGAAATAGGATAATTGAAGAGTCTAGGTCTACCTCAAAAAAAAATGCCCTTGGAGTTCGTGAAAAATATCGTTATTAGGAGGTGACTGGTGTCTTACTTTCTAGACTGAAGTTAACATTTTGGGTTATTTTCGTAAATTCACTTGCAATTTCCGCTAATAAAATACTGTATTGTAATGTTTCTTATATGTATTCCTAGAGGCGGTTTTTTCGAAAATCGCCGAAGAGGGCACAGTGTTATTTAACTTTTGGAAAGATCCTTCAATGAAATATTTTAGAATCGTTCTTTGACGGGTGTATTAATATGACATAAATGAATTTTTTATAATGGGATGATTGTGGTCTGTTCACAGCGTTTTCTCCACGTATCACTCGGTGCGAAATTTCAAATGCGGCTGCTCTCTACAAGAAGCTTGTTTATTATAGTGGTTTTGCAATGTATCTCCATGAGGTCATGATCGTTGTGTTGGCGTGGAAACCTAAGACGTCATTATTCGCTCCTGTATGGGTTTGTTATGGCGTGTAGTGTGATGTGGATCTTGTAGATGGCAAATGATTGAAAGGCGAAAGCTCATCCAACCATGAGCCTATTGAAAAGCCTGAATTGGTGTAATTTTTCTTTCGCCAGATTGCGAAAAGCCTTCTCAAAGTGTTTAACTCGCTTCACCTGAAATGATAGGAATGTGTAAATCGAAATGTTTGCTTCAATGTTAGTGCTATGTATACAGCTGACATTACATGCGCATAATTATATTAAAATAGATGGAATTACAGTTATGTGCGCTTAGATGTGTGATCATAATGTAATAATACGAGCAATTACGTCATAGCCCGTTTGTAACTACTAGGCAAGGTCTGGAATGACAACATGATTTGAATGCTGACTATTTAAAGTACCTACGTTCTAGAAATGATAAAAGTACCAGGACTTGTACAGAGTAAGGATAGAATGTTATAGTAGCTTGGCTTTATTTTTTTTGCATAGTCTAATGCGAAGGCTAAGACATCCCCTTTTCCTAGACCCCATTCAGGTGAAGACAACTGTTATGTTATTCCTAGTTTTAGCTGAAGATGTAAAATATCTTATTAGCAACATGGATTTTGATTTGTTTTATAAAAATACATACTTATAACATCTTTTTATGAATATTTGAATTGCTTCTAAATCGATTCCTTATTCTTGATATGAAATTCGGAATAATATTTCAGACTTGCTTTAATATACCTGAAAACGACGCTAAAATATGCAACATTACGTATTTTGTTGAGTAGAATACAGATCTATTAATAAAACCGCATTCGTAATAGAGGTCCAACGAATTTTATAATATAGGATGTCTCGAATGCATGCAAACCACTAACACACAAGTTCTATTGTAAATGGAAATTTGCTTTTCTTAAATAACTTTCGAATCATAGCGATGATGTCCATAGAAAACAATAAACTTAAGACAGTCAGAAACAAACATAGAATAAAAGCTCAATGTTGACATTTTTTAAAAGCTGCATTCTTTGCAAAGGAGACACTCTAAGTGCAGTTCTACCTCGTACTGGGTACAGTATACTAGTTCCGCAATTTAAAAAAAAACAGTAAGTTTCATAACAGGTCCGTAATCAGCGATTCAAGGATCTCTTAATAAAGTGCTATATTACGAGCCCCTTCCCACTTCAGTTGGCCCAACTATTGAAATCTTAGTTTTTTTCTTATCAAACACAAATAATAAAAATGTAGCAGGGTGTTATAGGTTTAAAATATTAACAATGAATATTTTGATAATATATAGTAGAAAACACCAACTTTATCACTCCTTAATCAAATTTGCAGCATAAAAATAACACATGTTGCAATTATAGCATATCAACCTATTTTCATTTCAATGCAAAATAAGTCTATAACGCATAGGTGGCTGTGAAAAATAAAAGCCATGACAATTGTTTTTATTAATCACAGCTGTCAGAAAACTGTTTTGGGTAGTTAAGGTTTTCAAAATGGGTAGAGGAAAGGTTATTAGTGAGAAAATTCGGTTAATTATAATTAAACTTTTTAATTCTGGGAAATCAAACTCAGAAATTGCAACTTTGTTAGACTTATCGCGGTACAGTGTGAGAAATATTGTTAGAAGATATAACGTAACTGGTTCAGTTAATATTAAGCCACGATATGTGAAAAAAATTAATATCACAAATGCCGACCGAATAAGATATAACGTAACTGGTTCAGTTAATGTTAAGCCACGATATGTGAAAAAAAGTAATATCACACATGCCGACCGAAGAGCATTAAGAAGAACAATTGTAAAAAACAGGCGTGCCAATTATTTACAATTAAGTGCTCTATGGAGTGACGCTGTTGGAAGGAGAATTTCGAGGTCCACAACTCATAGAGAGGCCCACAGACTGGGATTTAGCACTTGCAAGGTAAGTTTTCTTATTTATTCAAAAAAGTTAAGTAAAAACCCTAAAGTTGCACAGCTTGTTTATAGGCCAAAGAAAAGCCACTATTAACTCCACTGCAAAAGAAAAATCGGCTTAGATGGGCTAAAGAACATAGACAATGGATACCTCAACAATGGTGTGCAATACAATGGAGTGATGAGGCCCGATTCGAAGTTTGTGTTGGTGACAGTCGCAGTAGAGTTATTCGCAAAAAAAATGAAGCAATCCATGTTGACTGTCTGAAGAGAAAAGTGAAATTTCCAGCCTCCATTACGGTCTGGGGCAGTATGTCATCAAAAGGAGTAGGAAAACTTCATTTTATTGATGGAAATTTGGATACAAACAAATATTTGGTAATTTTAGAAGAATCGCTTTTACCAGTGATGGAAGAATGTTTGACATCCGGCCAAGATTTTGTGTTTCAGCAAGATGGTGCAGCGTGCCATACCTCACAAAAGGCTATAAAATGGATGGAAAAAAATAATGTACCACTTTTGAAATGGGTTTCTAGCAGTCCAGATCTGTCACCTATTGAAACTTTGTGGCACGAGATGAAAAAGGTTCTACGACAACATCCTGGTCGTACAATCACCGAACTGAGACAAAAGCTTCAAGAATTATGGGATTGTTTTACATCAAATGTTTGCCAAAACTTGGTTAACACTATGCCCCAAAGAATTTCGGCCGTAATAAAAAATAAAGGTAATGTTACCCAATGGTAATATTTCAATTGTTGCTTATATATGTATTTTTTTACGACTAGAGTGTATCTAAAATGTTTTTGAGAAAATAAATTTTTTTAGAAGTAAATAGTTTCGTCATATAAAGGCATATTTTGGTACAAATCTTGAAGTGGGCCAATTGAAGCAGGAAGGGGCTCGTATTTGATTTTTGGTGTTTAGTTGAAATGGAAATAATGCGAACATTTTTAAATCAAGTCTGTTTTTCTCAAAACGCTTTTTCTTTGGCTAAAGGAAGATCACCATTATTGTATAAGAGCTAGTCCTTCCGTGACTGTCTAAATGTGTTCCATGGGCACCACAGCATGTATCATTGTCATATGAAATTTCTTTATAGGTACCCGTGGCATAACTATATTGCATATGCATCCTAGACGTTACCATTTTATTCTGAAATACCATGTACACAGGATGACTCGGAAAATCAGGGCAACATTTCTGGGGTAAAAAGTATACCCAAAAATGATATACGAAAAGTTCTTCTAAATTTGCTCCTAAACTGCCACCTAATCTAGTCACAGGGTAGTAAACAATAATTTGGAAATCGGAAATATATCTCTGTGTTGCGACTTGACCTCTTGTACATGTAGTTCTAACAGCATGGCCAATAAATACAAAAATTCAGTGCTTGAGGTGACACCAGTGGCGTGTAAATTGGAAAATGTTAACCCATGCTGAAGAAAAACGAAGATTTTATTATTTCATAGTTCACTGACTTTTTAAAATCAACAATTGAATCGGACACAGCAAAAACCTCGTAAGTTCCAGAATTTGAATTTTCCAGGAGACAGTTAAAATTGTGGTACTTATAATATGTATACCTTGAATACATATCTACATTTAATGAAGCGTTTTATCCTTCAGATTCAGAAGTGACGTAGAAATATACAACACTGATTGGTTATAAAAAATATTTTTCTGGTTTTGAACGTACTTACTACTTAGGAAATATTGCCACGTTTGTCTGCTTTATTCTGTAGTACGTACTGGATAAATAAAAAACAGTTCCATGAATCGTAAAACTGCGTAGCAACTTTATGATCAATTTAAAGTTTCCGAATATTAGTTAACAATGCCAGTGCAACCCTCAAATTGACACACTTCTTCCTCTTTGCTCTTCCTCCTTCTTTCCTTTCTTTCTTCTTTCCTTTTTTCTCTCTGACTTTGTCTAGTATCCGAGCAACCAGACCTGGCAGACCTATTGACTTACAATACTTTTTTTACCAAGGGTAAAGGTCCTACGGGCCGGTCTCACAGATAATCTGCGTAGCATTAGCACAGTTAGTGCGTGCAAATGATTCAGTATCAATATCATACTCTGTACACCATGCGAAACGTAGCTTCATCATGTTTGCCCCTCTGTCAAAGCTTCAAATAACAGTTTTATTCATTTCTAATTCTTATATATTTTATTGGGAACTGGATGAATGCGGATACGTAAGGTATCATTGGAGTAAAATGAGAAAATCTTGCTAGATATATAAAAATATTCGTTTCATAATCTAAAATTAACCCATTAGAACCAAAGAAAATTATATTATCCAGGTACATTTTCGTTTGTTATAAACACTTATTGAATCGGAATATGTTTAGAGATAAAACAACGAAGCGACAAGATAAATGCTGATTATGCATCATCATGTAAAGAATGTAATATTCATACATACATTGACTTACAGATCGTCCCACCTGTTTTTTGAATAGATCAGCAAGCTGAAGTTGGGAGTGACGATTTTTTTGCGAAAGTTACACTTGTGACATTATCTTTAAGCTTCTTTATCAACCCCAGAGCATACATTTTAAATGACAGCTTTTGCCATTTTCTTTTTTAACACAACCATCGTACTACTTTAGGACCTGCTAAATTGATCAGTTCAATAGGCGAGTTGACACTTTGCATAAATAGGTCTTAAATAGTTAATATTTGTTGTGATAAACCAAAAAAAAAATTAATAACATATTTTTTCAGGCCTTAAAGATTTTACAACTTTAATTTAAAAATATCTTAGTCAGGTGAAAACGCTGTCCGTCATGTTTGGCCCATATTAATGTGCTCTATTACGTTTATTTCTAAACAGCAGCTGACAGCAGTATAACCTCTCAAACTTTTAAACATATAAATCTGTCTTCTATTAGCTTACATGAAAATTATAGTAATTATCGTTACTGCATCAATCAGGAATGTAAAAAGTCATCGATAAGGACCCCAGGAAAGCTGTGGATTAGAGTACCCAGCGACATAAACATACTCAGTATTAAGTATTGCTCACCTCGATAGAGCAGAAGTCTGAGTTGGGGCAAAAATATTACCAACCATGAATGTGTCAATTTTCCGCTTTCTGCTTTTAAGAATCCAACGACCAAAATTATTTTTTCAATAAAACGAGAAAACAATAACTTTTTACGTTGATTAGGCAACGTTAGTCTACGGGTGACATACGGATGAAGTTTATTTGCTTACAATTTGTATGACATCACATCATGGCCGATAGTGTTTTCATCGTATTAAAAATTTAAAACGATATATAGCCTAATTTATACTATGCAATTAGATATGAGTCAAGTAGCCTATTCGGGGGGTGGTCTTTTGAAAAGCACGGTACAATCAATGTATGTATTAATATGAATTTATGTGATTATTCCTTGAAATATATTTTGTTAAGTAGATAGTATTGCAGAATCAGTGCGTCTAAACCAACGGTCTGGAGAAGTTATTAACAACAACTTCCGCTATATCTGCACCGGTTTCGATAAGCTTATTTCCTATCCCTATAAGACCTTTACCAAATTGTTGTATGATGTCATTCCCTAGACTTACCGTTGCCTCAATTCCTTGACCTATATTAGCAATAGGTCTAATGTTTATCCTAATTGGTATATTCATACCATGATTTGGTACTGGACTTAACCTTGTGGTAGGAATTCTGTTGACGAGATTTACAGTTTTGGCAGTTGGTACTTTAGCATTACTAGGATTTGGCTTGGGTGTTGCAGTAGAGCTGATAAAATGTTTTTGCGTGGTAGTACTAGTCGTAGGTGTTGCTTTTGTGGAAGTGGGTTTGCTGGTGGTTGTGGTCGAAGCAATTGTGCTACTACTGATGGGACGATTGGTGGATGAAATGAAGCTGGTGGTAGATGATGGCTTGTTAGTTGTATTTGGATCAAGCGAGCTAGAAGCTGAAGCTATGGTATTTTCCTCATCGTTTCCGAATCTGTTCAGTATTAGAACTACGGGAGTTGTGGTTGATTGTCTGGTTCCCGAGTCCCTATTTCCAAAGGTTGCTTCGAACCGTTTCACGTAGATGTCTTCAGGATCCCATTCTTTTTGCAGTTGAGCCCATACTTTGGGGTACTCTTTCTTCAAACGTCTCACCGCGCGAAGTGTTACTGTCTTCTGTTTTTCTGTACAACGTTCGCAATTCGTTCGAAGAGCTTCCGGAAGAATTCCTGAAAAGTAGAACACATTTGTTAAAATTGCTGGTAGCTATTGAAGATATATCAACTACACGTGTTTTTTTTTTAGCCTACGGTATAGATGGTTTTTACAACTCATCTGGTAAATGGACAGGATCTCTCATTTAGGCCTGATTTTACTAAGCTCGGACACAAAAGATACCGTGAGCCACAAACTCAGCCTATGAGAAGGCGTCTTTGAAATAATGGATTTAATGAATATGGTCGATTTCTTGTAAAATTTCGCTCAAACTAGAGAAAAATTATATGTTTGGAATCAGGAAATAGGTCATAAATGACTTGGCTTAGCAACAGAAACTTATTTTTTAATTTGCATCTGGACACTAAATTAGCGGCCATGATCATACAGGGTGTTTTCAAAGTTGAGTCATTCATTTAACAGCTTGTAGAACTCGTCAAGAGAAGTTGATATACCAAAAATCACCTATATAAAAGTTGCATAATAAGAGAGTTAGCGTACATTATTGAGAATTATTAAAAAAAATCATTATCAAGTTAAATGGATACCGTTTTAACAAAATCACTAGCATTTTCAGTGTGCTGTTGAAGTTCGTCCAGAGTATTTACTGCTTCATCATGATTCACCAACTCTTTCAAATGAACTACAACATAGCTGAGTTCTTAAATAATCCAAAGCCACCGTTGCCGCGGCGCAGCGTGGTCGCGTAGTCGTTCTACCGTCCAGTAGACAGCGCGACATCTTCCTGTTGATAGTAGGTAAATTGATTATTTACTCAATGTTTGAGCATTCTGTAATTTTATTTATGTATCCAACGAATTTATTAAGCAGAATTTTGTACAGCAACAGTGAGACAATGTTATTTTCAATAAAATGCTCAATAATGGCGTCATCTTAATCTGTTGTATCAGGTTTGATCAACGTTTCGAGAAGGCCCCAAATCCTTTATGATTGATGAGATTTGCATCAACTTTTGTGTTCGGATACAAATGAAAAGTAGTTTTTTGTAGCTGAATCATGTGATTATGAACTATTTCTTGATTTGATATGTGAATTAGGAGCTCATTCACAAATCGTACAATTCTTCTCTACCTTGAGAGAAATTTTACAAGGAATCGACCAAATTCATTACCTCAAAGACGCTTCCTTATTGGAACAATTTGTGCAAAATTTGGATTCCCGCGGGGCCTTGAGATACAAAAAACCTGCTGGGTAACTTTTTTGTTGAAAATCGAAGTTAAAGAAATTGCATATAAATACATTTTTTCTTTAAACGGCCTTGAATAACTAGAAATCTGCTGAGGCTGTTTTGAGCATGTTTAATGAGAGTTTTTTGGGTGTTCATCTCTACAAAACCTTCGACTTTTGGTTCTTACTCCAGATTTTCTGTTGCGCACTTTTCGAGAGAAAAGAAATTTCCTAATGGAAGGTTTTTAAAATCTTAGATGTAGTTCATTTTTCGAAGTTATCGACATCCTTGGC
The DNA here is from genome assembly GCA_963669975.1 of Acanthoscelides obtectus. Classification (NCBI taxonomy): domain Eukaryota; kingdom Metazoa; phylum Arthropoda; class Insecta; order Coleoptera; family Chrysomelidae; genus Acanthoscelides; species Acanthoscelides obtectus. The sequence goes on from CAVLJG010000009.1 coordinate 21,077,580, forward strand.
TAGTTTCATAGCAACGTGAACCCATTTTGATCAATATAATTTTCAATTCTCACGTTGCTTCGTTCAATGATGAGTCTGAGCTTATACTCTGACGTGGCAAGTGTCAGTCCCCTTTTAGCTTTTTTCTGCATTTCATGCTACCTGAATCTGCAAAATGAGACAGGTGATTTTCCCCCATTTGGGGACATTTTGGGATGCATAACTTTCTGGGAATATTGGCATTAGGGATATTCTAATTTGCTCCCTTTTCTGTCTACAACTCGCAGTCGACACCTGACACTGCATTAAGGGATAGCCACCTGCCACCTGTGTCATGTCACCTACCACCCAGCACTTGTCTCTCCACCGTTTTTGCTTTTGATGGACAAATAAATAATCTATTCCAACACCTCTAACTTTACTTTTGTGTTTTTGCATGGTTTGAGTGTTAGTCATTGAACATTACTTTGTATCTACTTATTTGACGTTCTCGATCACCATGTAGTAGTAGTTAAAAGTCATATTTTTGATATTAGTTATCTTAAAGTAAAGCTAAATATAAATGCACTTGTATCATATTAGACGTAGAAATCTGTTTATTCTCTTTTTTCGGCAACGCATTTTCATTTCGTATACCAATTGGAACTTCAGGAAAATCTGAATCCTTCATTACCGCAGTTCTTTCCGCTACACAGATCGCAGGTGAACTGGCATTCAAGCATGGATCATGAACATAAGGCTAGCTATATTTATGTATATTGCACTTTCCGTACTCGAATCTTAGCTTGCAAGGTGAAAGTCAATATACGGGTGTCCGCGTTTAATATAGTGTGTGCTCATATGTTCTATTTTTCAGATAACACAGGGTGTAAACGTTATGGTAGTCATTATTGAAATGGGTAATAGGGGAGGTCAAAGCAAGTCAAAAAGTTCATATGACTCATGGTCCAAAAGTCAATAGATTTTTGTCTAAATGGCTTTATAGTTTACAACTTTAAGTGCTTTGTATCGACCATAATCTCCACAATCTTACTAATTTTTATAATCTAATCTAAATCATTTTTAAATTGGGTAATTAACAAATAAATGGCATTAAGTTTTTCTAAGTTAAGCCAAAATTTGTAGTCAGTAAGAAAGTAAGTTTCATTAAATTTAATATTTAAAACACAAATGAGTCTTTCATCACTCTCATCGAACCGGCAATCGATCGCAAACGGTAACAGTGGTTAGTTATCCTTTTGCATAGTTTTGCGGCGTTGTCAGATTTACTGTAAAGTCGCTTTTCTCTAAAAAAATGCCGTCTTGACCCCCATGTTATATGGCACTTTTTGCTTCTCTTAACCCCCTCCCTCTATCACCCATTTAAATTATGACTATCATAACGTTTACACCCTGTATATTATACAAAGGTTGAGATGCTTGATTTTATTGAATTTTGTCGAAAATTTCAGAAAAGAGAGACCCGGCGGCTTAAGGATGAAATTCAGTGACACTTCTGGTGGACACTTCTAGATATCTTGTAGGCCTTAGGAGCAAAAATAGCCATGAAGTTCCAGTTTTCGCTTTGAGGTGGAATATTGGAATCATATCGGATTATGGATAATTGTAATTTTTTATCACGTAATGAAGGCTAACTATTTTCTTATTGAAATTCATTACGTTGATATTGAGGTAATCAGTAAAATAAGGAAATCTTATCTTGTCCCTCTGATTTTTAATTATCTTAGCGTCTAATTTTCAATTATAACTGGAGTAAAAAGAACTTTTTTTAGAAATGTTTTTCAGATTTGTCATCGTAGCAGTAAAATTTTCCAGATGTCGAAAAGATATATAAGAAATGGCGTCAAGTAGATTGACTATATACTTCATACGACTTCGTTGGAGGTTTCGAAGAAAAAGTATGAGTCAAATCGTTTCAAAAGGCGCAATGGAATCGTGATTAGGTAGGTTCATGTAGCTTCGTTGAACCGTCGATCTCTGCATATCAAATTATATAAAGCAAACCTATCACTTTTCTGTTTCCATGTCAGATATTTCGAAAATAGGTGAAACTTATTATGCTTAAAAGGAGCACAGTATCACTGAGATCAGCAGCTTCTTAATAATAGAAGTCTTCCACTGACACCAAACATGCAGCTGTTCCAGCGATTTTATTTTCGCCACCTCTGAATCAATTTTTAGAATCTACGACTACTTAGACGGTGGAAGTTTGCTTAAAGAGACACAAGTGAAAGTTTCTCATTTATGTTGGTTTGTCAGTCCGTGTCTGTTGTATATGAATGCGTCATAAGTACTAAGTCAAATTACTTGACGAAATATTCAGAGAACCATCATAGACGAAGTAACACAAATCAGAGGTTTGTTATATATAAAATTTAGAAATATATATATATATATATATATATAAATAGTCAAGTCATCATTTACGAAAGCATCGTAGAACGCTAATGTGTACGTACACCAAATATCCGAATATTGCTAAAATATACAAGGTATCCCGCATCGTTATGTTTATTTTTTAGAAGCAAAAAGTACACTTTTCAAGTAAAAAAAAAACGCAAAACTTCCATTTTTATTTATTGCAAAGTTACACGCCCATGAATTTTATTTGTAGATAATACTAAAAATAAATTAGTAAAGCAAATAAAAAATAATTTTATTTTAAAAAAGGTCAGTTGATGATACTTTCAAAATCACCACCTCTTTGCTGAATGCAGGTTTGTGCCCGTATGCCAACAGATTACGTAGTTATCCATATGTGGCCCCTGTTTTGTCGTATTTGTACAGCAGCCTGCTGAATACGCGCCAATAACTCTTTCCTTGTGTTTGAAACTTGCGCATAGACTAAAGCTTTCATGTACCCCCATAAATAACAATCAAGGAGATTGTGATAGGGTGATCTATGGGGCCAGGCAACAGGACCACCTCGACCAATCCGTCTTGGATAGGTGACGGTAACCCAATATCGGACAACAATTCCGAAATGCGGTGGAGCCCCATCCATTTGGAACCACATTAGGCAAATATTCAGTGGGACATCTTACAAAGGTCCGTGTAGTTCGTCCATAAGAAATAGAAGGTAACTGTCTGCATTCAACTTTGCACGAAGCACAACAGGACCAATCAACAAGCCATCGATTAGGGCAGCCCAAACGTTAATAGAAAATTAATGTTGAAAATTACATGGACGTACAGCTTTGGGTTTTTCTTATTCGCACCTATGCAGGTTTCTCAAATTTGCAAAACCACGCCTTGTGAATGTCGCTTCATCTGTCCAGAGGACTGTTCTGCAGAAATAAAAATTAAGACGGGACTGTCTTAATATCCAGGTCGAATACACTAGACATCCGCGGTACTCCGACTTGTCTACCGATTCGCCGTACACTGATAGTTGGATCCCTTACAACAGTATCTAATACTTGTTGATCCAAGTCTGCTGGCAAGTTCACTCCCCGATCGAAGAGATAATCACGCAGTCCGCATTCCCGAAATTGTCTGTGAACTTCCATACATGTTCTGTAATGAGGAATGCGTCTATTTGCAAACCGATGGCGATATTCGATAACTGCTTGTCGAGCACTGCCGTTGCAGTAGCTATTAACAAAATGCATTTCTGCATACTCTCCAGAAGAACATCGATAGGGGATTTTGATGAAGAAAAAGTCACTCACTAAGAAGCTGGGGCTGCACTTAACAAACATATATGTTCCGAGAGTAACTGCCTTGTTTATCATAAATCAGTTACGTTTTAATTTGTGATCTCCGACAAAACAATGTAGTAGTTTTTATTTACTTTACGACTTTATTTTCAGTATTATCTGCAAATAACATTAATGGGCGTGTAACCTTGAAATAAATAAGAATGGATATACAAGTTTCGCGTTTTTGTTTCTGGAAAAGAAGTGTTCTTTCCTCTCCCAAAATTTGAACATAACGATACGGGACACCTTGTATAAATATTTCTGTAGCCGTGTGTCAGTGACCACACCACCGCAGACCAGCTGGAGTTTGTTACCCATTGCATAGCCGGCAGTGGCCTCCATGATGATGCAGCATGGCGCCGTGGTCGCAACGTCTATGATTGCGAAGTTATGTCGAATTATGAACACATTATACAACGGACTTCCATCATTTATTTCTCCCGTTGTTACCGGACCTTAGTGATAAAACGTCTTTGACTAATTCTAATGACGTTACATTTAGAAACCCTTACCCCTACAACCCTCAACACTCAAGTTACAACCGATAAAACAATTTTTCGAAAACGATCAGTAGCCTCTGAAACGTCGAAAACGAGGTTTAACCGATTTTTATTATTTTTTTCTTGCTTTCGTCCATAGCTCCGCCACCACTATACCGATTTTCAAAAATTACAAACCTACTAACCTTGTTTGAAAATTTCATCAAAATCCGAGCGGTACTTGTCAAGTTATAGGCAGTTATAAAATTAGCGGATTGACCGACGGAATGAGTGTCAAAGTTTTTCGTGATGTCCATGACATATAATATCCAACAAGCATATTATCTCAATTTCGGATAGAAAGTGAAAATACATGTTCCTTGGTGTTTTTATGAAGAAGTATTTTCGGCCAATTAGGCCCGCATCGTCAGTCGTCCCTACAATTGTAGGGCACGTTTATGGCCTCCTTGATTGTCATACGCTTTCTCTCCTTCAAACATTTCTAGATTGCACCCGTCCCGTGTCAGCGTCAGCGCTCTCCTATTGTGAATATATGTTTTCTTTTTATACTGTAGGAAATTTCAGGCTGATAAAGCATGATATAACTCAAAAGCAAGCACAATTTGATGCAAATAGATTTTTGTGACATAACTTCAAAATAGAGCGCTGACACGGATAAGTAGAAAACTATTACAATCAAGGAGGCCATAAACGCGTCCTGCAATTGTAGGGAAGACTGACGATACGGGCCTAAAGTATTTTCAAGGCGCACCTCGTATTACGTAAACACGATGAAATATTACGGTTTCTGATGTATTCAAGTGAAAGTATTTCGCAAATGCCACGGTTAATAGGTACAAACTGGATGTTTATATGACTTTTTTGTTCTGGAAGCTATCCTCAGTAAACAGAATAATAAATACAGGTAAAACTTCCAATTATACGATAAATGTGACACATACGAAACTGAAAATAAGAATGTCTTTTCTTAAACATTCACTGATGGCACTACTTTTGTTGTATGAATGCATCATCCATCATCTCTATTGAAAACCTTGAAAATGGACTAGTCGACTAAATTACTTCTTTTTATCGCCAGTTCTCCATACTCTATTTAGTAATTAATTAATTCATTTCAACATAGTACGGGCATAAACATCTTATTTCTTCATTCAAGACGTATGTATATATGAACCTTGCATCTCAGGTGGCAACAGCAAAATAGAATGTGAGATGGAAATCTTGACCATTCATGAATATTTCTCTACCAGAAGCGGACACCTGCCTTGAAATGGCTCATTATATTTTCAAACAAGTGCAATATTAATTAAATATATGTCAGCAAAAAATTGTCCTTTCCTTCACAGCTCGTATCCAAATTAAATTCATAATGCACATGGTGCCTAGCGAAATAATGTTACAATTAAGTTTAGTAGAAAGTCAATTTATCTGACCTCCATACATATCATTTATAAATAGCCCATAGGCTGCTCATATTGCATTACTTCGACTTTGCTATTGTTCATTGTTTACAAATGTAAGCTCATACTTGAATCAAATGGTGAGATTTCAGTTGCAGTATTCCTTGAAATCTGAATTTGTATTAACTTTTGAATTAATTATATTTGTATGGAAAATGAGGTCTGTGTTTCGTATGCATAAACAGTTTACGGTTTTTGCAGAAATTTTCGACTTCATATGGAACTAGGAAATTAAAAACATGGGGACAACGCAACAACATAAATCCATCATAGCGTTCCAAAATCTACTCAACGTTCTAGATACAGGTGTAACTAGCTTGAAGTTATAGTTTTTGAGCTCCTTATAAAATGTTTCACTACAACTACTACATAATTTTTCAAATTTAGACCCTAACAAAATAATGTATTGACTACACCCAAAAATTAATACAGATTCGGAAACAAAGCTTAATCCGCTCAGAAATCTAACTTTCTTCGCTCATGACTTTGTAGTTACTGGATTTTCAAAACACACAAACCTCAGCAAAACGAAAAAGTTCTGCAAATTTTTAAAATCGGTTCAGTGGCTGTGGTACTACTCAGCTTAAAACTATCATTTTTAGCCTGCGCCGAAACTTTATGCTTCGGATTCCTGATAACTTTTGAACATATTAAAAATTGTAAAAAAAATCGAGAATATTTGGTGAAATTTTTGGTCACTCTAGGTGCATAATAAAAAAAATACAACGTTCAAAGCACTGAGTCAGCCACTTGACATCATTTTCTACTTCCTAAATATGTGCATAGCGAAGATTCTGCTTTTGGGTAACTGTAACATGTAACTGTATTTTATTGATATTGTGGTCATCGCGTAATACGAGAAGACTTGTCGGACAACAATTGGGCCTAAGAGCTACAATATAAATAAAGACTTTCTATAATTTTTCAGCATAAAAAGCATCTAATCATCTTATGTTGTATACCCGATACAATGCCAACTATCCTTTTAACAACTCGAGGTCCTCTAAGCGGTCCAGGCCCGAATTTTTTGTACCCTGAAAAAACGTAGTCACTTAAACACGGTACCACTAATAATTCTTTTCATTATTCCTGCTAACTAAATTAAGTAAACTGAACTTTCCGGAACCATTTTAAGTGAAATAAATATACCATTAAACTAATTTGCTGAAAAATAGCAAATCATTTGCCTGCTTTCCTAAACCGTTCTATTACTTTAGCTGGAAAAGGTGTATTTAAAACAATTAAACATTTTAATAAAAACATTTAAACTGTTCAATTGAATCACGGACTCGAAAGGACTCGGCCTTTTATTTGAATGATCGGTAGCTATCGACAAACGCAGAGCCGGTGACGCGCTTCCAACTCTTACTCCTCAGTTACATTTGTGATTTTCGCGAGGAGCTTCATATTCGAATGTTGCCGTTGTTGGTGTAGTAGCTGTGAAGTGGATCAATTATGGCGATCAAGTGAAATACGTGAGGATAAGGTGCTAAGTGACGCATAACTGTGATTAGAATATTTCTCGCTCACAATGAAACACTCTGTATATAAGAACTCTTCTATTTTTTCTAAATAGGTAGGTTTAGTTTCGAAACTACGGCGGATCCGTTGATGATATCCGCGAATTGAAAAATGATGCGGAAAACAGTCAATCAAAACAAAAATAAAGAATTTTGTTAGGTTTACAAAATTCAGGAGTTTTTATTTTATCAATATCAAGTTTTTCAATTTTGTGGATATTCAAGATTTGTGAGACCCCAATTATAATATACGAGTACATCCTTCAGTAAAATGCAATTCGTTCTTCTGAATTCCAAATGTTATCCAAATATCCTCATTTAAATCTAAATAAAAGGTATTAAAAGAGTAATTTAGAATACCTCAAATATGACTTAGATAATGATTTTAAAAGTCGTTTGGAAATGAAGTTTGAACGTTCAAATATCTGCTGTATCTACATATGCAGGGTGGCGCATCGAAAACGAAACAGACGCATTTACTGGCAGCTCAGTTTTTTTTTTTTGAAAAACGTTGAGACCCGTCGATTTTGTTTTCGAGGGGGACACAAGTTTGGCAAAAAATCACGTTAACACGTGCAGCTCCCTGGGCGGGGGTGACACCACCGCCAAAATCTTAAATGGAAAGGGGGGTCGAGTGATACCTTATTTTAAAGGTCTTTCAATTCCCTTTATAATGATATAAAATTAATGTACTTCAGTTCAGTAGTTTTGAAGATTTCTTGATTTAAAGCTTAAATAAAGCTAATACTTCATCATTAGTGGAGATTAATACATTTGGCAGCAAAGTAATTTAAAAATGAAGAATGAACTGACCCGTTAGTCAAGTAAATGTTGAAAATGACCACTATGACTCTCCATGCAATAATAAAGATTTTGCTCAAAACGTTGCCGCACATTTTGCAATATTTGAAGAGTAATTTGAAGGCACTCATTCACAATTCTTTGTCGCAGGTCTTCTAATGATGTTGGCTGAGTAGCATAGATTTTGTTTTTTAAATGACTCCACACAAAAAAATCCAAAGGTGATAAATCTGGCGACCTTGGGGGCGATTTAATGGCACCTCTTCTACCAATCCATCCATCTGGAAACGTCTGATCTAAATATTGTCGAACACGTAATGCGTAATGTGGTGGGGCACCATCCTGTTGGAATATCAACCTATTCGCAATGTACCGCCGATCATTCTGATTTCCAATTATGGCTGTTAATGCCATAAATGGCGTCTTCCAGTAATTCCAAATACATTCCACCGGTCAAATTTCCAGGTAAGAAAAAAGGACCAACTAAATGATCTCCAAAAATACCAGCCCAAACATTTAATTTTTGTGGCTGCTGTGTATGAATCTCATGATAAATTCTGGGATTAGAATCGGACCAATATCGGCAGTTATGATGATTTACTACGCCATTTAAGAAAAAGGAACATTCATCGGAAGAGCAAGTGTTGACTAGAAAATATTCATCGTTTGTAATTCGTTCACTCATATCTTCACAAAATTGTAATCGCCGATCAAAATCGTCTTCATTAAGTGCTTGTACCAGGTGAATTTTATACGGTTGAAAACTATGGACCTTTAGAATCCGTTGGACAGTACGTCGACTAACACCACAGACAGTCTCCAATTTGCGGGTACTTAACGTAGGATCTACATAAACTTGCCCTAAAACCCCCACTTCTATTGCTTCGTTCCTTATGGGATTTTCAATGTTGCGTTTTTTATTGGCGACTGACCCAGTTTCCCGAAATTTAGCTACAAGTTCTAGACCATTTTTTCGATGCACGTTACTGTTCTCATGTCGCTCATTAAATATTTCTGCTGTTCTATTAGCGCACTGATTATTTTCGAAAAATATTTCGATAATTTCAACTCTTTCTGCTGTGGAATATACCATGGTTAATTTATGTAATAAAGCGTTACAAGTTATTTTAGCAACAAAGTTTGGTCAAATCTATCGCAAACTATGTACTAAATTCCTATTTAAAATAAGTACGAGATATTTCCTTATCTTTATTCAAGAAATAACTTTTTTGACAAAAAAAAACGCTCCAATAGCTATTTTCAACAACAAAATGATAAACAAACCATGGGCGTAGTGAGGAAAAGCATTTACTTATTAAGTAAATTCTTTTAGACAAATTTCTTCTGAAAGTATCACAAACTACAATGTACCTATTAAATTCTACTTGAAGCTTTAAATCAATAAGTCTTCAAAACTACTGAACTGAAGCTCATGGATTTTACATCTTTATAAAGGGAATTGAAAGACCTTTAAAATAAAGTATCACTCGACCCCCCTTTCCATTTAAGCTTTTAGGGTTGGTGTCTCCCCCGCCCAGGGGGCTGCACGTGTTAACGTGATTTTTTGCCAAACTTGTGTCCCCCTCGAAAACAAAATCGACGGGTCTGAGCGTTTTTCCAAAAAAGAAACTGAGCTGCCAGTAAATGCGTCTGTTTCGTTTTCGATGCGCCACCCTGTATATGAAATAGTGTAACATCTGCAAAGTACGTGAAGTCACCGAAATCCTGCCAACTACCGGTTTTTTAAAAGTGCTATAAATTTCTCTTTAACTTCAAATATGAACTCAATGTTGACCTCGGTGGTCAGTTGGGAGTATAGTTTGTAAACTTAAATGATAAGCGGTCACGGGTGGTCCATTCTATATGACCTACTATAGCATCTCAAAAGTACAGCCAGAAAACCTGTTAACTACACATGATTGAAAACATAATCTAACGAATGATTCCGGATACCTTAACGTCAAATCTGACCTAGATAATTACCTTAGAGGCCTTTCGGATGTAATTTTGTAAATTCAAATAGCAACCAACATTTTTGACAGACGTGTATCTAAACATGCACTCTGATGTAGAGTCTCGAAGTCTATATGAATCTGGTGTCAAAAATATGTCATTATTTAGGTCAGATTAATTGTTTTTTTTTTGACATCCTGAAGCTATCATTAGATAGTACCTTTTTCCAGGAAAAGACCATGGTTGTCATGTTTTCGTGGTATTTGTTTCTCTTTTGAAATGTTACAGTAGTGCCCTTTATCACAACTTAACCTTATCTATGAAAATGCACTCTGATTTAGAATCTCAAGCCTTACTATTAAAAAATGGAAGTGGCTATTTGAATTTGATGTTAAAGGTTCACTACATTTCTATCTTGAAACTTTAAGGAGCACCTTTTCTTGGAAAAATGAGTGGTTGTCCAGTATTTGGAATGTTCGGATATTTATTACATGTGGATCACGGTTTTGATCTGATGCATTGTTATGCAGCTATGGCCATCAATATGCACATTGCACATGCAAGGTATTTTGCTCATAGTTTCTATTTGAATACGCATTTTACTTCATAATTACTATAATGCTTGATCACCAAGGTCCCTCCTTCAGATTTCAATCTGCTTCATACAGTCTCTCATTAACTACCCATTATGTATTTTCTAATTAACGGTGAAGAGATTTTTTTATGATTAATGATATCTAAAATTCAAAATTGTTGTATAATTTCATGTTTTTGTTTTGTTCCTTCCTTTAATTTATTTAATCAATTTAACAAAGAAACTGATTTGCAGGAATAATAATTAAAAATAGCTGAACACTCAAAATTAACTAACTATAAAAGTTCCTATTCGTTACAGAATAAGGTAGTAGAGATTCATATTACTATCTAAACCTTCATCTGGTAATGCTGTTATCGCAGCTGGCATGTGAAAGAAATTAATGCCAGATAAGGGACTAAGCTGCATTTGCGGCATAAAAAAGTAATATGTTGGATTTACTTCCTAATGCAATCTAACACCTTTTGGATGGCAACCTTCACTAGCCTTAGCGTGATCTCAAAGCATAGTAGATTTGTTATGAGTATACCGATTATAAAGGGTCGGCCATCCGATGGTTTCTTTTTTTAAAAATACACTCTTCAAATAATATGTAACACTCGATACTTTACTCAAAAGAAAATTTCTGCCGCGGCTGGCCTGGCAGTAGTCCATCCTCTTAACTCAATTTTGAAGCACATTTTCGATAGTTTGTGGGTCTATTTCATCAATAGCTCGACGGATATTTTCCTTAAGAACATCAATTAACAGTACCCCATATTAAGTAATCCATGGATGTCAAATCACAGCTGCGGGCTGGCCAATGAACGTCTCCAAAACGGCTGATAACGCGATGACCGAACTTAGTGTGTAAAAGATCGATTGTTTCACGGTTGGTGTGGGATGTTGCGCCACAAAAGACTCCTCAACATGTCTCTATAGCATTTCCCGTTTACCGTCACACTGTTACCATTTTCATCTTGAAAAAAGTAGGAACCAATAATCCCACCACTCCAAAAGCCACACTAAACAGTAACTCTTTTAGGGTGCATTCGTTGTTCTATGAAGACATGTGGATGTTCAGAGCCCCAAATCTTACAGTTCTGCTTGTTAACGTAACCTCCCAGATAGAAGTGAGCTTCGTCCGAAAAGATGATTTGGCGACCAAAATTGACGTCCGTTTCCAATTGATTTAGAACCCACACAGAGAAACAATATCGAAGCAGATGGTCATTTTGTTTCAACTCTTGCACAAGTTGCACCTTGTAAGGAGATAATCCCAGGTCGTTATGCAATATTCTCCACACAGAAGTGCGACTGATGCCCACTTGTTGTGCTCTGTGACGAGTTGACATTCTTGCGTTTTCACACACACTGTGGGCAACAGCAGCAATATTTTCGGCTATACGTACGGGTCGACCACACTCATACCTTCTGTTATCCACAAGCAGGCCATTTTTACGAACCTTTTTCACGAATTTTTGTATACTAGTGGCGGACGAAGCTTTATTCCGACCAAATAGTCATCTCAATTTTCGCAAAGTTTCTGCAACACAACACTCACTTTGAAAATAGTTTCTCAATATTTCCCCACATTTGTTGAAGGTTAAAACAATCCATTGCCCACAGCGGAAGTTTTGCACAATATATCTGTCAATATGTTGAGGATGGAACTGCCAAAATAATACCAACTTAAAAAAAACAACTGATGACCCACCTTATAAGGGTTGTCCAATAGGGACGCAGGAAAGTAAACGTCAATTTGACATAGACGCCATCTTTGTTTTCTGTCACCGACATGTCATTTTGTTAGTTGAATGTTTACCATTGATCGCTATGGAGTCGTATTCGATTGAAGACCGCATTAAAGTTATTCAAGAGCACTACAAAAATGGTGCAAAAATAAAAAACACGTTTCGCGCGCTACGTGAACATTTCGGTCGCAACAACCGCCCAAACGAAACAACCATCGGTCGTCTGGTGCGTAAATTCGAGGCAACAGGTTCTGTGGCAAATCTGCCAGGCTCTGGCCGGCCAAGGAGCGTTCGCACACCGGAAAATATTGCTGTTGTGAAGGAGAGTGTGAGAGACGATCCGAAACAATCAACAACGCGTCGATCCCAAGAATTGGGCATTTCGAGAACCAGTTTGCTCCGCATTCTCCACAAGGATTTGAATGTACACGCCTACAAGATCCAATTAACGCAAGAGCTGCGACGAGCCGACCATTTTTCGCGCCGAACGTTCTCAGATTGGCTCCTTGAACACCGCCAAATTGATGCCAATTTTTCATCAAAAATCATGTTCAGCGACGAAGCGCATTTCACTTTGAATGGGACGGTAAACAAGCAAAACTGCCGCATCTGGGCGAACGAAAATCCCCGTGAGTATCAAGAGCAGCCGATGCATCCTCAAAAAGTGACTGTGTAGTGTGCATTGTGGTCAAAAGGCATCATCGACTTTTTCGAAAATGCGGCCGGGGACGCCGTTACCGTCAATTCTGAGCGATATCACGTGAGAGGACTATTTTTGGCCGCAACTTGAAGGAATGGATATGGACGATGTTTATTTCCAACAAGACGGTGCAACATGCCACACAACCAACGTCAATATCCATCGATTGCAGTCCTTCTTCGGTGATCGCGTGATTTCGCGCAGAGGAAATGTGCCATGGCCACCAAGATCGTGCGATTTGACTCCCTTGGACTTCTTTTTATGGGGATATTTGAAAAGCAAAGTCTACGTCAACAAATCAGCCACCCTCCAAGAACTCAAAAACAACATCATTGCCGAGATAAATGCCATAGAACCGACCATGTTGCAAAATGTCATTGAAAATTTCGACCATCGCGTGGACGTCTGTAAATCCAGTCGTGGTGAACATTTGAGCGATATTATTTTTCATACATAAATGAACCTTTAAAATAAAGTACCCAACTTGATTTGAATATCAATCTTTCTTGTTTTAATATGCGTTTACTTTCCTGCGTCCGTTTTGGACAACCCCATATTACCTAACTTTGTTTTGGTAGTATTCCCATATCTGCTAAACTTTAGAGAATAGAACTTTTTATTGTTTTGCGTTACTGTTTACATAGCTAAGACACATTTCATCAAGGTTATATTATTATCTATTAGGTTATGAAAATGGGGCTAATGGGTACATAGGCTGAAATATTTGTTAGGATTGATCCCGTCCCCTTTATGGATGCTTATTTTGCGGATATTGTTGACAGTGAAACAAAAGTGGTCTTAGTAGGTTATGTTAGCAAAACATTAAGTTTATATGTCAAACCGTATCTTTTGTTCACGTGTGACGTTGTAACAAGGATCTTAATAGAAATGGATTCTGTTCAGCATAAAGCAGTTGTGAAATGTCTGCAAAAGTAAAGAGTACACGAAATTCACCAAAATGTTATTTATTTATTTATTTATTTATTTATTTACTTATTTATTTATTTATTTATTTATTTATTTCCAACAGGTGAAACCCAATTACAGGAAACGCTGAAAAAAATAGCAATTAAAGAGACATGGTTCTTGGACTTAAATCTATAGTATCACACATTCTAAATAAGATTGGATGATCTAAACAGTTAATAATCGTTGCACAACTGTCACTGTAAATATCACACGATTCAGTAACACTGTTCATGACGCAGCACATGAAATTAATTGGCGATTTTGTCATAACATTTGTACGGCCAGCTTGACAATAGAATGCCATTTGTTGTCGACTCCCTAGCCTTGGAACGCGGAAACATATTTTTTCAAGTAAATTTTGACAGTCAATTTTGTTGTGAATGAGGCCATACAAAAACGACAAAGCAAATATGTTTCGTCTTGTTGACAGTGAATCCAAATTGAAAGACTCTAATAGGGCACTATGGTCACAACCTCTTTCTGGATAAGAACCTGTGCATTTAAGGTGAAAATACTTTAAAGCTTTACGTTGAATGGCCTCAAGGATCACGACAGAATTTTGGTATATAGGAGACCAGATCAGAGTTGCATACTCCAACTTGCTCCTGACAAAAGTAAAAAATAAAGTTATTAATGTATCAACATTGGAGAAACCCTTCCAGTTTCTGATACAGAAACCAAGTAGTCGAGTGGCAGCCGACGAGATATTGAATATGTGCTCAGTAAACGTTAGCTTGGTATCAAATATGACTCCAAGGTCTCTATAAGAGGTGCATCTGTCTATAACCTGACCATTGATGTTATAATTATCATAAATTAAATAGTTCACTTTTCTTGTATAAGTCATAACTTTACATTTCGAAACATTCAGACTGAGGCAGTTTCGTGAACACCATGACGAAATTAGAGCTAAGTCATCTTGCAACATGACGCAATCCTCGACTGTCTTGACTGACGTGCAGATTTTGAGGTCATCAGCGAAAAACAAATGGAAACACTTCAGTTCAAAAGACAAGTCATTAATAAATATTAAAAACAATAATGGACCTAGATTTGACCCTTGAGGTACCCCAGACGTGGCCCGATAGTAACTCGACCTATGACCACCATATTCGACAAATAACCTTCTATCCCTCAAATATGAATTCATGAGCGACAGCATTGCATCAGACATACCCACTGTTTTAAGCTTATCCAGAAGTGCATAATGATCAACTTGATCAAAAGCCTTCTGAATATCTGTGTAGATGACATCAACTTGTCCCTGACCGTCCAGTACTTCAGAAATGTATTGAGTAATTAGAGCCAAGTTGGTGACCGTAGATCTGCCTCTCATAAACCCATGCTGATTAATAGAGACTGCACCCCTGACCGAGCAGTAAACCGTTTCATAAGCGATGATCTCAAACAACTTGCTGAAATTGCACAGGATTGCTATTTGGCGATAGTTGGAAATATCAGAGATATCTCCACTTTTGTGAATAGGACATATTTTAGAGGTCTTCCAGATATTTGGATATGTCTCTGATCTTAGAATTAGGTTGAATATGGAAGCCAGCGGTTTCGCTAGTATATGAATGCAATCTTTAACAAAAAAACTTGGAATACCATCACATCCAAATGTTGCGAGGTTGTACAGTTTTTAATGATACAGTCAAACGTATGTTGTCGCGGTTTTAGTTGGGAACAGACAAGGCATTTAAAAATGCATACAAGATGGTTGTATGCCTATTATGCAAACTTTATCTAAAACTTTCGAGTTTATTTTTAAGAGAAAATAAGTTTGCAAGTTACGTGTTTCTTCATACAAATAATACTCCCAGCTGTATCTCCTGCATTCCTATGGCTGAAATCCACCAAGCAGGCTTTGCATTGGTAGAGAACCCACGCATTGGGTTGTTCTGGTATCCAGGAATTTTGTAATACTTCCAAATTTTAATCAAAATTAGGGAGCGAGAAAAAAAAATTTAAAGTAAGCAAGATATAAGGAAGTCTTTTCAGCAGGCGTATAAAATTACAAAATTTTTACCGAGAGGTTACTGAAATGCTGGTGCACTGATTAAGCCGCAACATTCATGTTAGAATAGACGATTATGTAGAAAGGCAGAAGAAATAAAGTAAATGTAGCTTTAGCTGTAGATGTAGACAGATAAAAACCTAACAAATTCACGTATCTTAAATAAATAGGTATCAATTATTTGCAACAGAAATATCTAGCTTAAATATGACATACGTGCTTGCTAAAACAAGTGACCTAAACTGCATACAGGTATGCTTTATCTTCAGAAATCAGACATTATAAGTTCCATGTAAATTCTGAAATCATGTTTGCAGCTTAATATCGCTTGAGAGGCTACCATAGACTTACAGTTGGGGAAGCTATGATTTGGTGACAATGGAATAATAAATGTGACGCCTTTTTAAAAATAAATTTACTTTTTTGAATATCCTGGCATATTGTAAGAAAAAGTTGTTTTCTGAGCATAATTGAAAAATGACGTGTTTTATAGACATTCAATTTGTGTCTGCCTGGCAGTCACAACGCACGGCGGAATCATGAAGGAGAGCTCTGAGGAGCAGAGCCCGTTGGCATAGCAGTAGAAGAAACCTAAACCGCCGTCAACTTGTCGGTCCGGAAGGATCCCGAGACTGTCCGTTAGAGAAAAGTAATTGATCTGTAGGATAGCCCTCATATTATTTTTCCATCTTGTGAATAAGTAATTTTAGAAAACATCAATCTTTATTATTGTAAACAAATAAGTTAAAAATTAAAACCGAATAAATACCGATGTCCGTTTTAACGGACAGTAGGAAAATCTGGTATTATTCGATTTTTTTTCTTATATTTGCAGTTATTGGAACTGTTGGAAGCGGCCCATGAAACTTCATGAACTCATGGCAGAAATTGAAAACATTGATGACGATGAGTTGATTCCTGATACTATTGCCGTTCTACCGCCAGTTAACGCAAATGAATATAACACTGATGAGGATTCCGGCGACGAAAATGAAGTGGATATAAACAACCTCCCTGGAAGTCAGCTGATGACTGAAGTTGAGGTTGTATTTGAAAACAAGGGATCAAACCAAACTACAGTTGAGAGTGATTTTGATAGCGACGACCTTTGTCTACCTTTCTTACGAAAAAACGACCAAAATTATCAAAACCAAGTTACTCTTGGAAAAAAGGTGACATCAACCAAGATTTTCCAGAATGGGTAAACGCAAGTGGTCCAAAAATTCTTTATCTCCTTTAGAACTATTTTTTCAGTTTACAGATGACGAAATCATTGACTTGGTTTGTGAAATATTCCAATATATATGCTATTCAGCATAATCGCCGAGGTGATATACATTCCAGTGAAATAAAATGTTTCATTGGTGTATTACTGCCCTCTGGATACAACTCATTTCCTCGACGGTCAATGTATTGGGAAAATAACAGTGACGCAGGAAATAAGTTAGTCTATTCGGCGCTTTCTCGAGATCGCTTTAGCTCTATAATGCAGAATTTGCACCTGAATGATAACAACAGTCTTGAAAATATCGATAAGCTTTCGAAACTGAGGCCCTTGTTTTCTACTCTGAATGAGAAATTTCAGTCATTTGCACCGCTTGAAGAGTACCATAGCGTGGACGAGTCGATGGTACCCTATTACGGCGGTCATGGATCAAAACAGTTTATCCGAGGAAAGCCCATTCGTTGGCGTTATAAGGTATGGGTGGGAACAACTAAAAAGGGGTACATTGAATGGTTTGAGCCGTATCAAGGGTCCACAACTATTATTTCTGAAAAATATCGTCCTCTTGGCTTAGGGGCTAGTGTTGTACTTCAGTTTGCTGATATTATTCAGTCTCAATGTGAAAACGCTCCTTTCCATATCTTTTGTGACAACTTTTTTACGTCATTACCTCTGTTGGCTGAGCTGACCTCCAGGGGGCTCAAATGCTCAGGAACTCTGCGAGAAAACAGACTATCAGATTGCCCTCTTGAGAAATCCAGTTTGTTCAAGAAAAAATCCCGTGGTAGTTTTGATTATCTTTTGGAGGAGAACCAAAATAATATTGTATGTAAATGGAATGACAATAGTGTTGTTACAATCGCCTCAAATATAACATCTCCTTTTCCGACACAGCAAGTCAAACGCTTCTCTCAGAAAGAAAAGAAAATGATACATGTTGAGCAGCCATGTTTGATCAAACAATACAACGAAAACATGGGCGGTGTTGATAGGGCTGACCAAAATATAAGCCTTTACCGCGTAGGAATCAGGGGAAAGAAGTGGTATTTTTGCTTGTTTTCACATGCTCTGGATATGGCAGAACAAAACGCATGGCAACTTCATAAACATTCTGGCGGAAAAATGGACCATTTGCGGTTTAGGAGGTGTATTGCTGCGGGATTATTAGAAACCTATAAGAAAGAAACAAAACGGGGGCCATCTAAACCAGGCAAATACCTGCATTATGAGTCCAGATATGATCGGATGGATCATCTTGTGAATTATCAGGAAAAGCAAACCCGCTGCGCATTTTTCCACAAACAAGCAGTATTCAGATTCCAGAAGTGTGATGTTGCACTTCATCCAATAATGTGTTTTTTAAGTTACCATACTAAAAACTAATCTATTATTATTGGTTTAAAATTTTTTTTTGTTTCTAAATAAAGTTTTATAAGTTCATAAGAATATTGAGTTTTAGTACCTTATATTGCTACCGTACGTTTAAACCGACGGCTTTTACAGAAAAACCTAAAAGCGGAACTAAAAAATTTTACTAGGAAAATATGTTTATATTAACCCAATTAATGGGTTTACAAAAGTATATAACAAAAAACAAACATTAAGAGTTTCAGGGGTATTTGGGTTAATGTCATTTTCTCACAGATAAATCATGACCTCCTCAGAAAAAACCTAAATCATAATAGTACGTGAGATGATATTTCGGTGAAACTCCAATCATTTATGCACTTGTGCTCACTAGACTGGAAATTTCGCACTCCTTTTAAAAATCAAAAATTCCGATATGACCGCCATAAGAAAAATGAAACTTGCTGGAAAACAAAAGACGATTGAGACATGCCATACATGCTATCTTATTTTTCTTGAAAAAATGTCCGAATAATGTTACATTTTGACAACTGTCAAATTATCCGTTTCGGATTTACTGGCAAAAAACGAATTTCCCCATTTTCTGTTTTTCGCTGATATTTTCAAAGCCAATTGGCCGATCGTAAATCTGAAGCTGGCTATCGATAGCACTAAGTTTTCTCTAAAACGTTCCCCATTTAAATTTTGCTGTAGCTATAACAGGAGCCGAGATCCCTGTATAGAGAAGCGAATCTGGGACATACTGTAGAGTGAGAAGGTCATGTTGAGAAAAGTACTTCTTAGCCCTAAACAAATAGCCTAGCTTTCTCCCAACAGCCGCTGCTATTGATGAGACGTGTTCGTGCCGGATCAAGTCCTCGGTGATCTGGACTCGGACCAGCCGAAATGAGCGGCTCTTTGGCAGAACTCGGCCATCCATCAGCAACGAATGAGCGCTAGGACGCTTTTTCTTAGTCAAGGCACAGTACTGTCTTTTTTAAACATTAAGCTGCGCTAGATTCTTACATCCTCAAGCAGTGATAACCTCTAGATTTTTCATCAGAGTCGCTGCTAGTCTTCTTTTTTACCACGTAACTGGCACTCTGAATTCCTGCATGTAGAGTGCTGTCATCAGCAAAGCTGTGGATTGGATTGATCGTACAGGAAAGCAGGTCGTTGATATGCAAGATCCCTGGGAAACACCCGCATTGGCATTGCAAAGAGGATGAAGGGGAGAACCCGTCAATTACGACGGATATCTTGCGGCCAGAGAGAAAGTGAACCGAGGGCAGCATGCCACAGCTGATCGGAAGCTTTCGTGATATCAAGAGCAACGACATGATTTTCACTGGACTGGATGAGCTTACTCCACAGTTGCGTGATGAATAATGATATATTCTGATAAACTGGTATTCTGAAATCATTACCTAATACGAAAAATAATTTTTCTAAGGAAAAAAATCAAAAGTCACATTTACATATAATGACATAAGGCCATGAGGCACAAATTCGTTTATGCGACTGAGTTACACGTTCAGAGTGACTCCTCTGTCCATCAGACTATCATCTGAACCAAATCTAAAACCGCCATTGTTCTCATGTGGCTGTCCCTAACGGCTTAAAAATGTGTTGAGAATATTGAACTGTCAAAAACGTCGTCTGGACATTATGTGACATCTGTCACCGAATTGCAAAACAAATCAGTTTTAAATTTTTACTCGAATGTTGGTTCCTTGTTGCTCAATCCCTTCATATGTACATATAACACACATTCATCTATTAGCACTAAGTGGACAGCAATAAAAATAATAGGATACTTTTCAATCAAAATAAATTGCTTTATTATTTCATTTAAGACATCAGTCAAACAATCATATAAAACGTTACTGCTAAATATGTTTACGCAACAACTGATTTAGTTTCGGAAAATTTTGTCATCGGGACCGGTTATACGGGAAATTTGAATTTTTTCATAATAATCGCGCAATTAGTGAAATCTTAAGTTTATATTTATCTCTCTACTAGTATTACCATAAGTCGCACCTGAGCTAGGATTCTAAGTGGACTGATATACGAGGCAAGGTGACCTCATAACCTCTTTTCATGTGTCAGCTAGTTAATAGATTTCTTCGATCTCATCTTATTGCAGGATTCACATTGTACCATCTATTTATTTGATTATGATAATTTCATTTGCCCAATACCTGTTTTGCTATAATTATAATGACACTTTCATTTAAAAATGTTTATAGTATTGGCCGTGAAAAAAGAGATAATAGCTATTCTAATGGGGCCCAGCATAATGATACCCAAAATTATGATTGCAGTATTGATTACCCATATCATACAGTATACAGGGCGCTTCCAAGGCATGGGACAAACATTTAAGGGGTGGTTTCGACTATTCCAAGACTATTTCACTTACAAAATACAGACCTCGGAAGGAAACATATAAACTGTAATTTGAGCGCAGTCGACCAATTTCTTGCAAACAACCCCAATAGTAGATCCACCATTTAGATTTCTTAAGAATTGATTTTAATCGATATTAGCGCACTTGAAAACATCTGAAGCTTAATTTTCAGCTTAATCAAAACATTTTCGCAAACATAGCTGCATAGCTCTGGGTCAAACGGTTCGGTCTGGAAATGCGCTCAAAGTTTGAAGGTTTGACAAAAATGTGAATCTTAGCATTTTCTTGCTACTCTTGATTTTGGAAAACAGTAGGCCCCATATGACTATTTCGTAGTCCTGCAGTGAATTTTTCCAAGGAAATCAAAAATGGCTTCCAAATTACGATATAGTTATATTTACAAGACTTCAGCATCCTGGTAACACCTGAAGATAAGAATAAGAAGGGGCATGATGCTTTTTGTCTTTTCTCAGATGAAATCTGTTAATAAAATGCACTACTGATGTTTTGCATTTTCATCATCTACGATCGCATGAACTTTATTATCTTTAATGTGACATAAAGGCATCTTACTTTAACGAACCACTTCATGTAATCACAGCCTAGAGGGAATATATCCTATAAAGCTCTCTTTAGTCTTAGTGGTAGACGTTATGTTAATCAGTCACCGTTGGCTGCGCGAGTTTGAATCACGTCCCAAGATAAAATATTCTCCTGGCTATGGTGTTGTGATTGTTCGTAGGTGGTAGACAGTTTCTGACTGTAGATCGCGGAGGTACCACCCAGCAGACCTCTAAGGCATGCGGCACCCAGCCTGTTTAGGTCTTAGGCCTTCGTAATGGTTTAAGCATAAAAAATGGTAAATCGTTCTGCAGATGTGGTTTTTTCGATTTTTTTACTGGTTTATTGGGGTGACAACTCAAATGCTTTCCAAAAAAGGCACTATAGTTATTTACCTAACAAGTGCGGAAAGTGATACTTTTCCGTGTTAGGTATGAGATTTTTCTCAGCGCGAGAAAATAGTAAACCCAGAGATTTAAATACGTACTATATTTTATTAGAAACCTAATGATTGTAACATCAACATCATCAGCAACAACAACATCAATAATTCATTCATAATAAATATTAACAATATTAAAAGTAAAAGAACAGTTATTTGGATTATGAAAACTTGTAGGTATGCGTGCGGAAAAGGGCTACTTTCTGTACGCATATGCCTGTTGAAGGTGAGTAGCTACTTTTCGCACGCTGGTAGAAAAAACTAATTTTTTTGTAAGCGAGATGGAGCATCCTATCCCACTATATAACTGATTTTGTACTCTGGCCTTTAAATTAGTCGGTATTTCTCTTTGACGGAAAAATTAATTTTGTGGAATTTTGGTTTCGGATGACATTCTAATTGAGCGCCCAATTAACCAGTGAACAATTTCGAACAAATCACTCTTTACTGAAATATCTGCTAATCGAACTATCATATGAGAATTTTGAGATAATTTTCTTACGGAATTTTAGTTCGGAATAATAATAATAGCATTTATTGTCCAACAGTTACCTATTTACAGTACAATTACATGAACAAAATAAACTAATAGTCTACGGCTGAGCTTGATACGAAAATAAATAATTTAGGCACTCATAAGCCATCCTAATTACGACACGAGTAGAAGATATAAATATATCGCAATGACACAATGCACACGTGACTTGACCAAAACCTTTAAAAGTGACATGATTGCGCAAATAATGCGGAGGTACAATGATACTAATTTGCGCTAGAATATCTGGCGAGTAGATCATGACATGTAATAGTTTGAAAAGAAATATTACAGATGAAACCTTACTTCTAAACTTCAAAATGACCACACAGCTCTGCATTGCTAACTCTTTGCTCAGGATAAAATCCTTCAGATTTCAAGTAAAGAAACTTAAGGAACCTTCTTTGAACCTTTTCAATTTCGTTTATATAAATTAGGTTATATATTATATGCAAAATATAGTACCTTCAAAGCCCTGACCTCGTGGAATTGCGTACAATTAACTGACTAGAAAGCCGCATAACTCAAGCGCTTCTGAAACTTTTTGAGAAATGTGGGGAGCATCTTCGGTCATAAAGAATACCTAAATATTTGATTCTACCACATCTATCCATCAACGCACCATCAATATAATTAAAGATATGAAAGGATT
This sequence comes from Acanthoscelides obtectus, assembly GCA_963669975.1. Taxonomy (NCBI): domain Eukaryota; kingdom Metazoa; phylum Arthropoda; class Insecta; order Coleoptera; family Chrysomelidae; genus Acanthoscelides; species Acanthoscelides obtectus. The sequence continues at coordinate 21,100,683 of CAVLJG010000009.1, forward strand.
TTCCTTACTGTAACTAACAAGCTTGCACTTGCTGGTATTTAGCTGTAAATTGTTGAAATCGCAAGTCCGAATACTAATAAACTCTATCGGCAAATCCAAACAATTTATTTTCATGTGGTCAGCAAAACATAATTGCATACATTTCAAATTTTCACAGATGTCATTGCTAAATAACAGAAATAAAAGTGGCCCAAGCTAGACCCTTGGAGAACACCGGATGGAACTGAGTAGGCTTCGGTCTTGAAGCCATTATACAGGGTGGCCCATTAATGTGTGGACGGAATATTACTCATGAACAAATACATTTTGGGAATATCTATTTATGGAATGTTATACATGGCATTCAAGGCCACATTTATAAAAGATTGGCCAATATACAGGGTGTCTCAATTTCGACCTACATACATATCAAAGTTGTGATCTTTCAAATGGAATGCCTCAAATTTTATTGCATATTTGGATAAACCAATTCAAAAGAGGAAAATTGATATAACATACTATGGGGTTTTGGTAATTAGCTTCTGAGATAGGTATAAGGTGTTTTGTCTAGAAAAACCCCCTACTTCGGCAACCACTCAGTCCGCCATTTTGAAATCTGGAGTGTTGTATTTTATATCAAAAACAACTTACACACCTAAGCTTTTATCCTATTTGTTACTTTTTCGAAATTAATTTTTGCTCATACAGGATGGTCAAAAACGGAAATTGAAGTTTTTCTCAAAATTTCCAAATATTTGTATAGTATATTTGTGCAAGTTTGAATTCAATTTTTTATAAGCTTTTTTTGATACTAGATACATGAGGGTTTTTACGGATATTTTTTCGTTTATTAGCACGTCTCTTATGAAACGGCATAATTCTCTGAAGTATCGCATCATCCTTGGAAACAAATAAACTGTCAAAATTAGCTTTGTGGGCATTACAATAAAAACGTGTTTGAAAATGAATTTTTATAAAGGAGAAACGGTGAATATGGTGTTCGTTTTGGGCGAAGCCCAAGGAAACAGTTTCCTAGCAACGGTACCCTAATATACGACATCCAAGGCCGGAAACATTTTCCACACTACCAGAACGTTTTGATCAAGTGGAACAGTGTAATATAGTAAAAAAATGTATAAATAATCCAAGTGTCACCAATGAGGCGAATCAGTTGGAGGTTCTATTAAAGTTGCAGGAAAATCCCCATTTAAGTGCACGGCAAATTGGAGCAGAAACTTATATATGCAAAACTTCTGTCCAAAGGATTATTCACAAGCATAGGTACCATCCTATCACCTATGCTTGCGCATACTGTTCTGACTGTTATTAGTTTTTATGTCAAATCTATACTCTTAGTGGCAAAATGTATTTGTTTATGAGTAATATTCCGTCCACACATGGATGGGCCACCCTGAATAGTACGAATTGCATCCGCCTTGATAAATAAAATCTAAATAATCTTATAGTATTTACTGTGAATCTAAAGTGGCCTAATTTAACAAAGGTACATGATCAATTTTGACGAATGCCTTTGAAAAATCCGTATGAAAGACATCTACCTGACAGTTGTCATCCAATGCTTCAAATGTGTACTTAGTCAAAAATTGGTAGGTAGTTCTCAACGTTTGACTTTTCACCACTTTTCAAAACAGGACATACTTTGAATAACTTCCATATCGCAGTAAATATATTTGATTCTATGCTCAAGTTAAATACCACAGTAAGTATAGGTGCTAACAGCCCCTCGTACAGCCTTTAACCAGAAACGAGGGAATTCCGTCAAGTTCCGAAGTCATCTTATCCTTGACGTGTTGAATGGCTAAGATAACTTCACTTCCCTGAACGGGATCTTACTTTATACATTGTGGTTGAAGTTTACCATAATATAAACATTTAAATCCATTTCCTAATAGATGCTGCCGAAAAACACCAAATGAGCGGACAATACATTGGAGGCAATACCCATTACTTTGGTAGTTCACTGTGCTTGGAATTCGTGAAGTAATCTGGGCCATGTCTTCACTTCGTAAAACTGCTTAAGTACTTGGCCTTCCGCTTAATATCTCTAATGATTACATGGTTGTATGTTATGAGGCTTAAGGCTTTCCAATAAGAAGAGTAGCGAGACAATGGAAAAGTCACCAAGACGTTAAAAAATACGGTTTTACCGAACCTTCAATGTTTGAAAGCATTTCCAGTCCGACCTATTCGACCTAGAATCCTGAAATTTCACAAAGGAAATAAATTTGAGCTCGATCTGTGATATGGTCCGCCAAGCCAGGTTGTGAAATTTTAGTTTTGATGCAATTGACATTCCACGAAGTATCTTCTCTTCCACTTGGTATAACCACTCTTAGGTTAAGGGGTGCATTGGTTATAGCAAAAGAATGTCCACTGATCACTTTCAAAGCACTTATGACCCTGAGGAAGCTCGGTGAAGTGACCAATATGAGAAACTTTTGTTTCCACTGGGAAGGATCACCGATGTAGGCAATAAGGAAACGTCTGAATGCATTGCTCATGTATGATTTGCATTGGTGATAATTGATTATACATCGTTACCTCATTAAATATACGCATCAACAATGGATTCTAAAGCATTAAAATTTCAATTTATGCCAAATTCAGATTTTAGTTCCTTCTCTTCAAGGAAACATTTAATGCTGGCCTAAGGTTGTACTATAAGAGGAGTAATTGGATTTAGTGTCTGAAATATGATGCTGGGAAGGGGGCCCCGTTTTAACCAAATCTCAAAATATAAAATATTATGATCGCATGTGATTATGGAATAGATAACCATCATGAAGTCATACAAAGAAGACAACTGGATGGAAGCAAAATAAAAAACAAGATAATCGACAGTTGGCGAGTAGAAAATGAGGCTGATGCCATAAAATTAAATAGCAATACGAATACAATTATGTACCGTATCATCCTGTCCAATATTTGCTACCCACGGTTAGTGCTTTCATCGATAAATGAATTCCACCAACGTAGCCAACCTAATGCTGTATTCCCGAGTCCAAAGACTTAGCCGGGATAAAATAAGGTACTACAGCTGTTTCTTTATTTCCCATATAAATATGCTTTGAAAAGGTTAGTATCTCTTAGATGGCGCAGTAGTCAACTATACTAAGTGACAATAAATCCGAACACCCAGTTTAAATGGTTTTATTTTAATAAAATTTTGTATACGTACTTAATGAAGCATAATAAGTAAATGATAAAAATTTCAAAATGATTGCACTGCTTTAAAGCCCTTTGACCTTCACTAATGTGTGTGTTTAACGCGCCTAGGCATGCTTCTGATCAGGTGGTCAATGTCCTCCTGTGGTATCTCATTCCAGGCAACCACCAACTCCTCTCGAAGTGCTTCTAGAGTCTGAGGAGGACGTTGCAAATTGAGCAATCTCCTACCCATCATATCCGACACGTGCTCAATTGGTGATAAGTCGGGAGATCTTGGTGGCCATGGTAACAATGTGACATCATTATGTTGAAAGAAGTCTATTGTGACTCTTGCAACATGTGGTCGGGCATTATCTTGTTGGAAGGTTGGATCTGCCAGGGTGTCAAGACAGGGTAAAAGATGGGGTTCTAGAACTTCGTGGATATAACGCTGCGCGTTCATGTTACCTCTGATGAAGATTAAAGGTGACCTGGAACCATAAGCTATAGCACCCCAAACCATAACTCCAACAGTGTGATGAACATGTCTTTCAACAAAAAACTGTGGATTCCTCCTTTCACCACGTCGCCTTCTAACCCTGGCACGACCATCGTGCATGCCTAAACAAAATCGAGACTCGTCACTAAAGACAATACTGTTCCATTCTTGATCCCAGAGTGACCGTTGTCTGCACCACTCAAGGCGATTACGTCGGTGTTCTCGAGTTAAAGGGAGGACCCAGTGTGGCCGGTATAAAAACAAGCCAAAAGCTCTCATTCGTCGGTAAACACTTCGCATGCCAATAGGTCTTCCGTGTTCTGCAAACCATTCATTTGCAATGGACCTGGTAGTGGAGAAACGGTCCCTTAAGGCCAATAATCTTAGGCGGCGATCTTCACGGTCTGTTGTTCTACGGCGGCGTCCAGTGCCCCTTGCTCTTTGCATACGGCCTTCTCGAACCCATGCCTGACAACACCTAACCACAGTGTCTACACTTCTTTGCACTCTAACTGCAATTGCCCGAAAAGAAAGTCCAGCTTCCCGAAGTCTCACTATACGGCCCCTATCAAACTCACTAAATTGACGAAATCGTACAGGTCTCCGTACTCTAGGCATCGTAACCGATCGTAAAGGATGTCAAGAACCAAAATCCGCCAACGTTGATTATTTACTGCGGCTGAAATATTCATTTTTAGAGCGTTAGCGAATTAAAAAAAAGCAGTATAAAAACCGGAATGTCCAACTGATAAGGCTGAAAATTTTTTCACTTGTTATTTACAGTAAGATAAATACATTCACCAACTTTTATTGAAATAAAACCATTTAAACTGGGTGTTCGGATTTATGTCACTTAGTATACTTTGAAGTTGAGTCATTAATTTTCAGATAATGATTGTAGAAGGAAGATAAACCAAAATATGTGTGTAAAAATAAAAAAAAAAAATAAAAAAAAATGTTTACCACCTTGTTTTATAAAGTATCCTCCAGACAAGTATTTCAGTGCGGACCTGTATTTGATCGTGAGGTCCCCTGTGAGGTCTTAAGTCACCTGATTCACGAGCCCGTTGTACTACATTAACAAAGGCACGAGGGGTTGGTTGCACTCGATTGGGAAACCGATCCGCATAAACATGTGCCATTTTTTATTTCGTTTGAGCCACGCAACACACTATTCACTGACACTGACACTGACTGTATACAAATGAATGAAATAATTGTAAAAACATCGTTCCAAATTCTTTCGCTTTTTTGTTTCCGATGCGATGAACCGATACGGCGGATTATATCCGTTGTCGCCAAACACGAGCACATGATATTATTATTGAGACAGCGCGGTACTCAAACTTCCAAAGGGCTATAACTTTGTTACTTTAATTTTACCAGAAAAATGGTAAAGGAAAAAACATTTCTTTTGATCAGATCTACTCACTGTTAAAATAAATGACTCAACTTCAAAGTCACCCTGTATATGCTTGTATATGCTACAATAGATAGCGTCATCTATGAGACACTTTCAAAGTATATACAAATTTGAGACTTTACCTTTACCAGTACCACCCTCCCCACAACCTCCTTCTACTTAAAAACGTATGATGTTGTACTAAGACCACGTGAGTCAATATCCAAGTCAGGCATCGCGTCTAGGTTCCTAGTTTATGAACAAACCGCATTTGACAAACCGGAATTGGCACATTCCTAGAGCAACAAGCTAGTTAACGATATGATACTAAGAACGTCGTCGTCGTCCTCAATGTTTCTTTCCATCAGTGCTGAATTTGTTTGTTAATATCGTGCAAAAGCCGTCTGGTTGTATACAGTTGAAGACCTAGGCAGCCCCAAATATTGCAAATTTAGGAAGACGTACACAAACTCGTGTTTTTGAATCGAACAGCGACAACTTCCAGCAGTGGTTACAAACAAAACATCTGACAGGGAAGTACTTTAAATTCCTTTAAATGAATAGTGACTATTTTTATTCAATTTCTTTTCCACGTTTTCAATGCTGTTTTGTCGCAAATTAGCTTTGATATAGCAAACGTAGATGACTCTGAAAAGGAAAGTTCCAACTTTCAGTACACCCTGTATAATATAAAGTGTGAGTCTTCATAAAGTGCAGACATCAAAATCAAGGAAACTACACCTTATTTTATTGACGGAAAAATTATCAAAAAAAAATTAAAAACAATAATTGAGTTTTTATGAATATTTTAAAATTTTTAGTGTCAGCTGCTAACCCTATTTAAATAAATCGTTACAGCTTTTAAACTGAATGTCCTATCATATTGGAATAAATTTTGTAGTGATTGCAAATAATAGGCCGTACCAGTAAAGTGAAAATTTCGACGAAATTAAATGCTATAAATTTAAAATAAAGAGGAATATGCTGAAACTCACTATTTTTTCAATGATTTTTAAAACAATTGCTAAATTTCAATAAAAATTGTCCTATTTACCCTACCCTTTTTAAATGTTTAAGTTATTCTACATGTTATTAGCTTCCTAAAGGTGAAAAATTGCAAGTTTATTACTTAGATACAAGTTTTTAAATCAGCGTTTCAAAAAGCAGTGAACTCAGTTCAACGCCAGAGTAGGAATAAAACAACAGTATTAACCTACATGAATCATTCATTATCTTTAACAAATAAAATCAAGTAGACTTGTCTGTAGGATAATCATTTTGGCTTAATGCATCAAATGTTCAAAATGGCCACCCCGTTGCTGCAAACACATTGTAGCGCGAAGTGAAATTTGATGAGTTGCCCTACGAATCATCTCGGGATCATTTTTGATTTCGTGTGCAACACGCAAAACTCTTTCTTCAAGTTCCGCTTCGCTGTTTATGGAACTGCTGTACACCCTTTGTTTCATTGTCCCCCATAAAAAATAGTCGAGAGGTGTGAGATCTGGGGAACGCGCCGGCCACCCAACAGGTCCTTGTCGACCGATCCAGCGGCCTGGATAATTTTCATTAAGAAAAGACCTGACAATCAGCGAGTAATGGGCAGGACATCCATCCATTTGAAGCATCATTCTTCGACGGGTTTGCAGCGGCACTTCTTCCAACAGCAAGGGCAGTTCAGTCCGCAAAAGCTCCAGAAATCTCTCTCCGTTTAATGTCCTCGGTTGTATTATTGGACCAATCAAAAAGTTGTCAATCACTGCGGCCCACACATTTACAGAAAATTTCACTTGAAATGTTAAAGCCCTTTTGAGCCTAGGGTTTTCATCTTTTGGGCACCACTTATGTAAATTACGACAGTTCACGATGCCGTCTCTCGTGAATTGAGATTCATCTGTCCACAGAATTGTTTTCGGGAATTCAGGATTGTCTCTTGTTTTTATTAAAATCCATGTAGACATAACGCACCTTGGACGCCAATCCACATCTTCATGCAAGTGCTGCACCCTTTGATAATGGTATGGATGCAACCCTGCTTTCCTCAAGATGCGCCAAACCGATTTCTGGGATACGCCATGACGTAACGCCAAACGTCTCGTACTAGTAGTCGGGTCAGCAAACAAATCATCCAAAATGGCTTCTTCGATAGCAACATGAATAATCACACCTGGTTCGCGGCGATCTCGAGGCAAACCAAGTCCAGTGTTAGCCAATCTTCTATGTACTTCTTGGAAGTTACGGGCTGATGGAACAGGGCGTCGATTTGGAAATGCAGCTAGATAAGCTGTGCAAGCAGATCTAGCATTCCCTCGGTACATTCCATAATAATAATGGATATCGGCAATGTGTGCCGGAGGGAAATCACTTATACGTGCCATCGCGACCAAAAAGCGAAAGCGTGATATGTAGCAAACGAAACTGATAAAGTTGGCAGGAGAAACAAAAATAGCTGCCTAACTGCCCAACATTCAATTGTTTTTCAACTGGGCCCGCCTCCCCACTCGTACTTCAGCCCGCGCGACTCTACATTGAATCACCAAAAAAAGGTATCTACATGATAAACAATGGCAAGACGATGCGCATGGGCTTTTTTATAAACACTCATAGAAACTGTTACATTTGAGGAATAAACGTGCAATTTTTACTTTTATAAAGCTGATAACATGTAGAATAACTTACAAATAAAAAAAGGTAGGGTACAAGGGACGACATTTATAGAAAATTTGAAATTATTGTAAAAATGATGAAAAAAAAACAGATTTTCATCAAAATTTTCTTTATTCTAAATGGATGTCATTACTTTTCCTGGAATTCTTCACTTTTCAGGCAGGTCCTTTTACCAGCAATCACTACAAAATGTATTTTCTAATATGATAGGACATTTAGTTTAAAAGTTGTAACGAGTTATTTCCATATGGTTAGAAGCTGCTACTAAAAATTTTAATATATTCATATATTCATAAAAAATCAAATTCATGTTTTTTTGATGAGTTATCCGTGAATGAAATAGAGTGTAGTTTCCCTGATTTTGATATCTGCATTTTATGAAGACTCACACTGTATAGAGAACTCTTTTGGACGCAAGAATATAACTTTGGGTTGGATATCTTCAGGTAGAATACGTTATGGTTGTGGATGCAGCTTAGTCACTGATGCCTACAGGTAGACTTTTAATGCTTGAATCCCATGATATTTGTGGAACGTGTGAACCTGGATACAAAGCCTGCAGCACACAAACATCTTCAAGCAAGATCAAAACATGCAAATAAACTAACAGAATTAAAAGACACAGTGACAGCCATTATACAGTATGTCCCAGTATGATAATCTTGAAAATTACTGGAAAAAGGTTAAATTGTGAAGAATATATTGATACGTTTCCAGTCTAAGAGTGTCGACAGGTGGTGCTTCTCTATCTATCAGAGAGTCCTAGAAGCTTTTTTTTTAAAAGATGGAGCCTCAGTAAAAATCCTTTTTCTGGAGCCTAGGAAAGTGGCACTACTGGAAACTTCTTCAATGGCTAGAGATTTAAGTAGCTTGATATTTTCTTGAACTACTTGATCTGACTTGAGAACAAAATTACTTGAAATTTTAGTGCTTGACTTGATTTTTTTATTGTTCTACTTGATTTGAGGTCAAGCATTGTCAAACTGCTTGAGACCTGATTTCAAATTATATTATTGATCTATTAAACACATTCAGTAGTATTTGTTTGTACAACCGATGAGCTATATTTTGTATTTCAATGCAAATAAATACGTAGAAAATCGAGAATTGTCACCAGACACTGTCATCTCAAATGAGGCATGTGTTTCCATCAAAAAAAATACGAAATCGGTAGATAGTGTCGTTGAAATTCAGTGGATTCAAAGACAAAATCGGTATGAAGAAAAATCAGAGGCGGCCTAAGATTAGAGGCGAATCAAGGGCTTCTAAGCGACGCAGCGCTATCTGTGAAAAATATATTTTCGTATAGCGCGGACACACAACACAGATACTCAAGTTTTCTATTAATATGAAAACAAATTAAGCTTCTTAAAAAAAACAACTCAACAACTAATTTTACATGTTTTTACAAGAACAAAATATAATGTTCATATAACTTCGGTCACAGTCACAACTTAAAAATGATTATTGTGATATAGAAGTGTAGTACAAAATCCTGTCAGTTGTCACTTCCATCATTTTTAATTTTACTACAATGATAAATCCGTTAGGATCCTCATGTGTCTTAGCTCGTGGTTAGCGAATGAAACATTTTTAAATATTTATAATGATTTTGTATCAGCTAATAAAGAAATGTTTTTTCTACTTGAGTTTATAATTTCAACGTTATTCAATATGTATTCTCTGTGACAATAAAGTCTTCTCGTTGTGTATTTATAATCTACTCCTATTCATATTACAAAAATTATCTAGTAGTATCAAGACTACTTGAATTTTCAGGTATTTGGCATAGTAAAACCTCTTGACTTGATATCAGATTGCTAGTATCTGATACTTGACTTGAGCTTGACTTAGTTTCAAGTTAAGTAGCTTGAAAATTAATTCAAATAATGAATCCCTAACAACTTCATTATCATGTGTATGTTTTTGTACCATCCTGTTTTGAATTGACAATATGAATTGTAGTTCAGCTTTGGTAACGCTGGATTTGGATCTATTTGTGAAACTAGTTGATTGCAAATCGGTGCATGTGAATTGCGCGTTAACGGGAACCAGTTTTGAAAAATATGGTTCTGACAGAAACACACTTTAATGTGCTTTTTTGTGGGTCGAAGAGCGACCTTTTAACAAAGCTCTGACCGAAACAATGTTATTAAACATGATCAACTTGATGTGACGTATGATCTTTCGACAAAACTACATGCACTTGAGAAGGGGCCCTTAATAGTCCCATAGAGAGCAGACTTTCTATCGCTTAGCATGGATATGTGTGCAAATGCGACAATATGATTCACGGATTTGTTGAATCTTTAACGATGAAGTCAGAAGAAGCGATTTGAACAATACAAAAGGTAACACTGGAAAATTCATTCAAATGGCGTAAAGCGTGACATTTTCTTTATGTTGAACTAATATATCACCAAACGTTATCTTGTATTCAACTATCTTGGACTCACACCCTCTGAAATCTATATTTAAGAATGTTCTTCCTATGCATCTATTTGTTCTGCCATGACAGTTCATAGTCTAATATTTTCTCTAGATTTCTACATAACATATTAGTATACAATGATACGAGGGATGTCACTCACTCACCTCACTCTTTAGTAAACTTAAATTCAAAGTTTCACAACAATACCTGCACTGTTCTCACTACAGTGAATTTTTAAGTGCCGCCAAGTCATTAGAAAAATGGAACTCAACCGATAACGTTTTCGCGCCATAATTTATTACAACTTTCAGAGACAATTATCGGAACAAGAATACCTTGCTGAGTTACTGTCTGTTTTCTGCAACGAAGCGCCACATCAGTCGACAATTTCGCATTGGTATGGAGAATTCAAACGTGGACGGCTGAGACTTAGCGACGATCCCAGGGTGGGTGCACCAAAAACGGCAGTCAACCAAGAAAACTCATCATTGAAGATAGACATGTGACATATCGCGAGATTGAGGCATCCTTGAAGATCTCAAATACCTCAATTCAAAAAATTTTACAAATCAAAACTTAAAAGACGTCCCTCGTATAATCGATTTTTGTATTCAAAAACGAGCTGTGAAATATTCAACTATAAAACGATTGTGTGGTTTTCCCAAAAAAATATAACTAGAAAGTAATAATCAGTTTCCAGGAAGATACGCCTGTCTCTAGGAAAGACCAATAAATACTCATGAATTGTGAAATGCGGTGGTGTCTGCTTCGGAAGATTAAGACAGCGTAGTGACCACTGACCTCATAACCTTTCAGGTGATTTATTTACCAGGAAAGGATTAACGTATCTACTGTTTCGCTTGTTTCGGTCAAAACAACAGAGTGCTAACAATATTTATAAGCTTGTCGCCTGTGTTATTTGACAAATAAAGATGAATACATTAATGAAAACAAGTACGGTAAAAGATACTTTGGAGCTAAAAATAATGTCGTGAAAGCTCAGTGTTAACATTTCTTTACGCATACATAATTTCACCTTTAGCGTGGCAGAATTTCGTATAAACTTTTTCGAAAGTCAATGCATGCCAGCTGCATAATTATAACATTGATACATGGAATATAACTGTATAGAGGATCGCATCATATACAGGGTTATCCAAATTAAGTGTCCACCATTAGTAACTTTGTTACTAGTGAAAATACAAAGTTGTTTGAATTAGCAAACTAGTAGCATTTTTAACGCTGGTAAAAATGAGAAATAAAAAAAAACAATTGAGAGTCGTTATTTTGATTTTTTTCAGTAAAATAACATTTTTTTAAATGGAAACCCCTGTATATTATATTTTTTTCTGTTAAAGCATCAAATTTTAAACAAAAAAGTTCATAATGACTTTTCCGCTAAAGTCAAAAATAAAGTCAAAATAACGATAAATATTTTTATTTATTTGCAGTATTATAATATTAAGACGGCTATGAAAACAACATGGCGTTCGCGATTTGACAGCATTAAGATAAGCGACAAATTGTTAAACTGGACATACTCGCAACTAGAAGGCTTTGGAAAACAATGATAAAATCAAATAATGTCAAACATTAGTGTAAATACTTGTTTATAAGCTTTATTGTGTCATTAATTTAAAGAAAAATGTTCTCCCATGAAGAAAAGTGTGATATGTTAGAATGATATTTAGTGTGCAGAAAATCCTCCTTGAGAGCAAGAGAATACTACAGTGAATTATATCCCGCTCGCATTCAACCGTATGAACGATATTTTCTGAGACTTTATCGAAAATTTAGGGGCAACGAAAATGTTTTTGCTAAAACAAGGGCAAAAAAAGAATTCATAATAAGCGAGGCCACGGAAATTGCAGTTATTGGATATTTTGAAGCTTATCGTGAGAATTCAATAGCAGATATTCTCAAGGACTCTAATTTCAGTTATGGTACTGTTCAAAGGATTTTAAAAAAATACAAATTTATTCCGTATAAGTACCGACCAGTTCAAACGCTTTTGGCAGGGGATCCAGAGAGAAGACTTGTTTTTTGCCATTGGTATCTTAGCTTCTGTCGCCAAAATGTAAATAACTTTCGTTACCTTTTATGGACAGATGAATAAAATTTTTCAAATTCTGGAATGTTTAATAGAAAAAACCACCATTATTGGTCAAGAGAAAATCTTTTGTTAGTACATCCAAGAGGCCCACAAGTCCGTTTCAGTTTCAACGTTTGGTGCGGTATAATTGGTTCAAAAATTGTTGGCCCGTTCTTTTATGAGGGAACCCTAACTGGTGAAAGATATGTGGAATTTATGTCAGAAATTCTGACTAATTTCTTAGACGAATTGGATCTTATAAGTAGACATCATCTGCATTTTCAGCAAGATGGCGCACCTGCCCACAACTCCAGAGGTACTTATCATTTTCTAAGTACTACTTTTAATGATCAGTGGATAGGAACAAATGGCCCAATACAGTGGCCTCCCAGATCACCAGATCTAAACCCACTTGATTACTTCTTGTGGGGTTACTTAAAGAACCAAATTTACAAGCGAAGGTACGATAACCTTGACGCGTTAAAGACTGCAGTTAGGGAAAAGATAACCCAGATAGATGGTAGGACCATACTTAAGACAGTTCGAGCAGTTGAAAAACGTGCCCAAAAATGTATTGAAGAACAAGGTGGTGTTTTCGAGCATCTTCTTTAAAAAAAATTGTTATTGTATTTTGTAAGATTATAAGTTGATGTTGAAAATAAAGTTTGTCGATACAATTTAATTGTTTCAGATTGGATGCCATAACTTCAACAATTTGTAACCTAGGAGAAAAGTTATTGTAAGCTTTTTGTTTAAAATTTGATGCTTTAACAGAAAAAATATAATATACAGGGGTTTCCATTTAAAAAAATGTTATTTTACTGAAAAAAATCAAAATAACGACTCTCAATTGTTTTTTTTTTATTTCTCATTTTTACCAGCGTTAAAAATGCTACTAGTTTGCTAATTCAAACAACTTTGTATTTTCACTAATAACAAAGTTACTAATGGTGGACACTTAATTTGGATAACCCTGTATAATTGATTTCGTATAGTAAGGTGCATATACAGGGTGTTTTCAAAACATGAGACAAAAGCTCAAGATGTGAGATTCTCCGGACTACATATTTTAATAATATTTGATACGGAAGTACTTATTCTACTGCTACTGTTCAAAATGACCTGCAGATAGGATGTAAGGTCCAATCCTCTTTTCGTAAACTGCCAACTTTTACAAATACATCATTTAGTTGTTTCCAGCAATTATTCTAGTTTCCACTGAAGTTATGTAAAATAGCAAATATAGATGGCGCTATAGGGAATAAGCTGATAAGTAAATCCTAATATCAAGCAGACTATTTAACGGTCTCTTCGTTTCTATTACGAACTCAGAGGAACTATGCTGAAGTTACTGAACATTCTAGCTGGAGATACCTAGTTATATACCAATAGTTTTTAAGCCTGTGTATACGAAGTAGGTTTTTTTAATCAACAAAGAACAAAGTATCCAAACTAAGTCAAAAAGCACTTTGGACGTTTGCCTTATGTTTTGTGACTGCCGCATGAGGATTTAATACTTCTTTCAGGATGGTATGTCTAATAAACTCATTATATTATTACTTTCTATACAACTGGAGAGGAAGTATTTGCAAAAATCGCAAAAGATTTCGAAATTTCTTTTTGAACGTTATACGACTCGGACATCCTGAAAAACCATGTCATTAATTTCGGTCCGTCTGTCGGTCTGTCCGCTAATCCTTGACCCGTCATAAGTTGGACAGTATCGCTCGGCTTTTGATGAAACTTTCACACAAGTTTACTATGTCAATGACAAAAAAGCTTTGCAGTTTTTGAAAATCTGCTACTGGCAAAAAAAACAATAAAATGAAAATAGTTTAAACTGCGTTTTTTGATGTTTCAGACGATCCTAATTATTTTCAGAAAAAAATTCGCAGAGGTCAAGATTAGATCTTTGCGGTTGTAGAGAATCGGGAAGAGTGTATGTAAGTTTGTTAGTGCTAGCATTTTATACGTTTCCAATCCCGGGAATCCTACGCATCTATGAGACATATTTCGTACATCATATCATTCGATACAGTCAATCACGGTTTACTGTTAAAGATTTTAGACAAATTAGAAGGAATCGTGGAAAAATATATTCCTTACTGCAAAATTATTTATCAAAAAGTCCCCAAGTAGAAACACTATCGAAATCATACAGTAAGGAAATATTTGTACCCTCGGGTACAGTGTTAGGCCCTCATTTGAATATATTAAAAACTAACTGTGTACGTAAAATAGTCAATCCTGCTGATGATACGGTAATACTATATAGAGGGCAGGACTGGTATGGTGCAAAGCGAATAAATGAAAATGGCTTTTGTATAATCATTCATCAGAACTTTGGCAAAACGCATTTTCTACCCTTCACATCATATGCAAGACATCTACCCAACTATTCAAATATTTTCTTCAAAATAAACAATACAAATTTAAAGATTTTACAATATCAAATATTTATAAATTTTCTTAGTCAAACCTTTGATGTGGGAGATTCATGTAGATTTTACTTTGCACATGCCTTAATTGAGCACCTAATGTATGGCATATTAGCGTGTGGTATAGCATGTCCAGAGTACCTACTTAAACGACAGAAATTTCACAGAGAACTGTTTCAAAAATTATGTTCCGGAAACCAAAATTATATTCAGCAAGTTTATTTGATTCCATGCAACTGTATTTCTTACATACTATCAGCCATTATCACAAAGTTGTAGTCAGTGTCACATATTGCCATGATTCTTGATATATGTAAATTACGTGCAAAAACTGTCCTCAAACCTCATAAGGCCATAATAAAGCGACCTTTTCCCTATTTGGCTCTAAATTATATGAATGCATACCCAATTTCAGAATCCACAATTTTAAAAAGAAATTATCAAACTGCTCAATAGGAAGACAACAATTTATTGAACTCCTATCAAATATTCATTAAAAGTTAATTTTACAAAAGCCTCGATTATAGGTATGGTTCTTATTATCTTATTGAAATTAAGAGCGACATTTTAACTCGTCGTCAATGGACACCATGAAGTTTCAATCATGAAAATTTTCGAAAATGAATGTTATATAACATATACAAATACATCACGAAAAGCCATGTCGCTCATTTCCGCCTATAACTAGAGAAGTACTCGGATTTCGATAAAAGTTTTACTCATTGTTACGGCTGCCGCTGACGTCGTGTGCCGACCGTGATCAGTGTTCTGGTATGAAATCACACGCATTTCTGCTGTGCAACATCATAGTGTTTTCTATGCTCTATTTTTCCAAATTCGTGCAGTCTGTAGTATTGGACAAGCCAACCTGGTCGAAGCAGCAAATTTAATTTCGGTTGCGAAATAATTCCGTCTTAACCTTAACCTCATTGCCAAGTATCTCATCTCGAAAATCCTTTCAGAATAAGTCATCATATAATGTCCACAAAAATATCAAATTTAAAGCTAATGGAGATTAGTTTAATTTAAATAAAAACAGGAAAACCTTTGAATCGGGAAAAGCAGAATAGACTTTTGAAATGTATAGTGGAATGCGTTTAAAATGTTGTATTCTTAGGTTTCTATGTACTGATTTTGTGTGTTGCCTGATTTTCAGTTGTTTCTAATTTCTTCAACTTTGTATTACACTGACAAAAATATACATGTGAGCCTACGACTTCGTTTCTGAGGTACTGGGTGCTCAAGTTATTCTTTTTGTTAATATAATTTCAAATATAATTTTTTATTCCTCTTGAAACAGTCGAATGGTATAAACAGTAACAGTAACTCGACAGTAGACATTGAGGATCTTAATGTATTGGTTATATTCGAGCCAGGGGTGACGCTATTAAATTTTAACCGAATGACGAAGTTTTACTAAGTCTGCCTCTGATTTCTTTATCAATATGACCAAGGTACTTTCAAAAGAGAAAATATTTTCACTTGTTTCTAGACAAGTAATTTAAGTTTTTGTAGCTAGAAAAATTGACCAAATACTGACACCCAGAATTAAACAAAAAAGTGAGAATACCCTTGGATCACCCCAAATTTATTCATCTCAGATTTTACCTGAAACGTATACATTATAAAATCTGCGCTTTTTATCACTCTCAAGTGATAAAAAGTTGGGGCAATCTAGGAACCATGTAGAACTTTTCTAGCTACAGACTCTGAAATTGCAGATCAACAGGCAAGCGGAAACACTTTTCCCGTATTAAAGTCATGCCATCGTATACACAAAGGGACCACTGCCTGCTTAGTTAGCTCCCAATTAAACTTTAATCACTCCGTTCCTAATGTAATTGAGTCGGATATAACAAATACAGATTAAGCCTCTTAACGCCTTTTTTCGAATCGAAGAGCTTCAAATGAATCCCTCATTAATTTAAAGGAACATCAAAAATATGTGTATTAAAAAATGGTATCAGGTAGACTAACTACGCAACAACGTTACCAGTTCATGAATGATTAAGTTCAGCACAAGTTAAACCCTTTGAAAAACAGACTGTTACGGACATGTACAGTAGAGGAATTACATGGATCATACAATTAGTCCATGGTCATTTTCCCCTGCCCTACCGCTAGTTACCGTCTATCTGGCAACGTTGCTCCTCATCTCGACAAAACGCTCACTGCTGACAATTTTGTCAGGCATGTAAGCGAGGCCAAATGGGTTGACATTCAACCAATAGTGAGGCGTTAGAAGATGATAAGAATAGACCAAGGAACCAACAACATTTAAACCCTCTAGGTTGTACAGTACATAGCTACGTGTGTATATGTTCGATGCTGAGAATAAGATGACTAAATATCTTAGGTGTGAAAACATGGCGCGACGCTACCTACTATGACGACATGCTGCTGGCATGGTGGGATATGCAGCATACGTGATTATGCCGCATTTCTGGAGAATCTCTCACTTCGGGCAAGAAAGGCTGGCAGGGCAATAGTGTTGACCTTTTTTATCGAGATTAGATATGTAGTATATCCGAGAGTAGATATAAACGTCTCCTCCCTTTACCCAAAAAAACAAGGGCAATCCACTAGGCTGTCAGGGGCTCGAGAGCTTCAATTACCATTCAGTTCAGATGTGTGATTTTTTGTTTTTTGACCGAAGCAGCCGCACAGGCAGAAGCCTAAATGCCGGGACACCTCAGCTGCTATGATGGTCCAACAAAAATTTTGTTAATACGATTTTTGAGCTGCCTAAGGTTAGTAGAACTGTGAAAGCTTTCTCTTGTAGATTATTCCACAATCTCGACACCCTCGGGACAAAGGAGCGGTTGTACCGGCCAGTTCTGGATGTACGAAATTCGACACGGTTGGGATGGGATGCCAAAGTCAGGCGGGTCTGACTGGCAGGCACGTCGCGCGGCGGTATCATGAAAGAGAGCCCTGAGGAGCAAAGCCTGTTGGTCTAGCGGTAGAAAAGAGTCAGATCGCCAACGGCTTGCCTGTGCAAAAGGGTCCCGAGACTGTCTGTTAGAAAGGAGTCATCGATCAGTCGGGCCGGCCTCCTCTGGACAGCATCGAGCATGGATAATGTAGTCGAGGCGGCAGCACCCCAAACCAGTGAGCAATACTGAGGCTAGACCTTACCTGGGCCTTGTATAGAGTAAGAAGGTCTTGCGGAGAAGAGTACTTCTTACCCCTAAACAAATAGCCTAGCTTTTTCCCAGCAGGTGCAGCTATTGACGAGATGTGTTTATGCCAGATCAGGTCTTCGGTGATCTGGACTCCGACCAGCCGAAATGACTGGCACTTTGGTCAAACTCGGCCATCCATCGAAGCCGGATGAGCGCTAGGACGCTTTTTGTTCGTCAAAGTACAGTACTGTGTTTTTTTAAGCATTAAACTGTACAAGATTGTTACGTCCCCAAGCATAACCTCTAGGTCTATCGACAGAGAGAGGAAGTCGTCGCTAGTCTTCCATTTTCTTTCCTGCATGTAGAGTGCTGTCATCAGCGAAGCTGTGGATTGGATTGATCGTGCAGGAAATGAGGTCGTTGATATGTAAGAGGAACAGTGTCGGAGCCAAGACCGATTCCTGGGGAACACCTGCGTTGACGTTGTGGGATGAAGAGAACAACTCGTCTGCAAAGCTTTGCTGGGAGGCCATAGGATGGAAGATTGGTCAAGAGCGCAGCATGCCTCAGCTGATCGAACGCTTTCGTGATGCCAAGAGCAACGACATGAGCCTCACCATAAGACTGGATGAGTTTACTCCACAATTGCGTGATGTAAGCTAGGATGTCCATTGTGCATCGCTGGTGCCGGAAACCATACTGCCTGTCGCTAATCAAGTTGCGACGTTCGAGGTAGTAAAGAAGCTCGCAATTTATGCACCTCTCCATCACCTTACTTATAACAGAAAGCGTTATAGGCCTGTCGTTATAAGGGTCGGTCTTAGATCCTCTTTTTGGGATGGCTTGGACATGAGCAAATTTCCAGTTTTCTGAGAAGGTGCCGGATTCATAAGATATCTGGAAGAGACGACGCTAGCAGGAATCAAGTCCGGATCAGAAGCTTTGTTGATGTCGGGCGACAAGAGCAGTCATCTTACGGTCTTATGCCTGAATGTTACCTCCCGCAACAAATTATTCTTAATAAAGCTGTTTTAACCACTTGTTATTCCTCTAACAAGTTATTCTTAATAAAGCTGTTTCAGGAACCCTTTGAATTGACGGCACTTGGGCGTTTTGAGGGACGTCCATGGTGGAGTTGGCAGCAAAGATCCGCCTAGGCCTTTGAGTGCTTGATCAGCGTCCATAATGACCGACTGCCATTGCGCTGCGACATTACCCTGTGCCTAACTTTTATATCGTGGTGTTTTTTGGCATTGCGAACCGCTTCGTTATATTTGTTTCTAGACTCGACGTATGCTTGTCTTTTCTCTACAGTGGGGTTTTGTGAGAAGGTTCTATGTGCCTTGATCTTCTGCTGGCGAGCAGTGTCACACGATTTGTTAAACCAGCTGTTGGACCCTGGTTTAGGCACTTTCACTGTGTGAGGGATGTATTCCTCCATTCGGACATAGATAATTTCGGTTATCGAAGAACAGATAGCCGACGTATCCGCATCAGTGAAACAGACATATTTCCAAGAAAAGGTAGTCTCCAGTCGGCATGCCCGTAATGCCAAGTTTTGCGACCTGTACGAGCTTCTGCCGCCACAGCGTTCCCAGGGTAAGTTACAGTGGCGTCATTTTCACACAAATTACAGTGTTATTGTGCTATTGTAGCTGCTGTAGCATTTTGGTTACCTGAAAGGTGAGCAGTCACAGAGTATTTCTTTTATTCTACTGTACAGCATGGACCTTTACCATAATTCTTTTAAATTCAGGATCATAAATGTTTTAAGCCATCTTTATAAAAATGCGTGTGCGCTTTATCTTCATATTTTAACTTATGGCTTACGACTGTGCTGTATATCCGCATGTGAGACGCCTCTAGTCTCTTAAAGTTGTTATGGGACTTACGGAGCTGGATTGCCGGATTCAGGTAGTTATGTTAGTCACTGCTCGGTTTCCTCTGCTAGGGGAAATGTCGGAGCGCTTTGAAGATTGGCACGACGGCTTTTGATTGACGTGACACTCAAGGTCTGTGTGACCTCTTAACTTTCTCTTGGTAATCGCTGGAGTCTGAAGGATTCTCATGGCAGGATGTGTCTAATAATTTTTAGTCCAACATAGTTATGTTCCTCGGTTATTTCTGGATCAGAGGTAACGCCGAGGATTGTGGTTATTGACACAACAACGTGATATCCTGGTTTATGGACTGCTTTTTCCAAGGATCGTTAAACTCAGCATATGTGTCCGGACACCTAGCGACCAAATAGTCTGTCTGCGTGACGACACCTAGTCTGTCTGTGTGACGATCCTATGATTCAGTCTGTGTAACAAATCCTTACTAGTAGTCTGTGCATAACTAATGTTATGGTAATAGGAGATTTGTGCATCGCATGGCATGAGTCAGTCAAATATGGGAGGTACTCGTAAGTCTCTCTCAAAAAATAGGTGTCGGTCACCACAATCAAGTCCTATCACCCTTATCGCTTGACAAACGTGTACGTTCGCTCCATCATCAATAAGTGGATTTTATATTTTCCTTACATTGTTGCCCATATTATATTGTTTACGTACTGCCCTTGTAATAAAATAAAATTGTTCAGGGTGGTACTTCTAATCTAATCTTCTAAGGCACCTTTGGTGCCTACATGTTTATCGTTTTATTATCGTCTTACATTCTGTAATATTAAAACGCCCGCCTTAAAGAAATAGCTGTTATTGAAACGTACAGCCTGTTTACGTTTTGTTTTTCACTTATTTATTTGTTCAGAAAACCTGTCGACTTTGCATTTTTCAACTGATAGGTTAAATTCAGGGAGAACGAGACGAGCTCTTCGTCGATAACAACAATTCTGCGCAGTTCCGCAAGAAGATAATTTGAATATTCATCAAACTGATGTCAGTAGTAACAATTTAAACGTTATACTCTTATGCATATGTATAACAACTTATTTTTACGTTACGGTTATGGTAAAATATGTACACACTTGGAAATTTATTGAACTGGTAGATTTTTTCTTCTTTATTTTTCGATTCCGGCAGTATAGAGCAAAGGAACATCCGATATCAACATGTAAGGAGTGATTACAGGGAGGGCAAAGACAGTGAATTTTGAAATGAAATGGTAAATGTTGACGAATTTTGCATTTTTCCTCTTATTGCATATGTTAGATTCCTCTAACACCCCTTAGTAGTGAAGATTACATTTGAAAAAGATCAGCGACAATGATCTCATCACCATATACTGCCGATCTCTGTTATAGAGGGTATTTAAAATTCGACCCTCATCATTGGAATTTCGGAAACTGTAACAGATATGAAGTGGTTTAAATACGGACAATGTAGCGTATTTAAGTAATCAACAAAATGCTGCTTAAAAAGTTTCGATATTCAATGTACTTCCGGAGAAAGACGGAAAAAGCCGGATTCTCTAACTGAACAAACACACACTTTTAGCAATTAAGAAATTCCCAAATATATGCGTTAAAGCTATCAGGAAACCTAAAGCCTGCAAAAAAACTACAAATTTGCCATATTTTTCTTTTTTCACGAGTACACATTCTAGGTTATATTCATATTAGACATTATTTGAATACAGCTGATTATTGCACACACACATGTGTCGGATCTGTCAACCCTTGGTCCCAGTCACAAAACATATACTCTGAAGAAGGTTTAATTCCATGCTATTCAATGACAACACGGTGACTTGTGTGGTTGTCAGCGGCCATTTTGTGCAATAATATCCCATTTCACCCTCCTGGTCCCAGTGGAGTAAGCTCCGCCAACTGTTGAAATATACTCTACTATGCTTTATAAGAGTATTCGTGGAATTTTTCCCAAAATCGTTGCACAACTCTTGGAAATGCAAATGAACATTTAAAATTATTTTCATGACGCCGCAAAATAGCTCCGTCGGTACCTCGGGTTATACATCTTGACAGTAAGGATGTTCGATGGGATCCTATATTTAGAAGTATCAATACATTTGACGACTATCGTCATCTCTCGATCCGTACTGTGTCAGAAAGAGTGACTGCCATTTGGCTGCGACATTACCCTGCCAAATCAGACATATATTTCATCATTTTCAAAGAAATTGTACAAAATCTTCAAATTTGTGAAGTTAGCGAGTTTCACTTCATAAGTTGTTACCAGACATGCCCAAATCATCAGTTGCTGCCGTGATATTCATCCCGACCACTGCATTCCCACGGCTAGGCGACCTGTATGTTAAATTCATATTGATAGGGCAGCGGGTTATGCTATAAATAATATGTCTCAGTTTTTGTGCACTGATTGCAACGGTTAGATGGCACCAAAAATATTTTCATAAATAGGAGATGCTTATAATCATGATACCTAGTAAAATTACATGAAAAATCCTCTGTATGTAGGTATATAAGAGCTTTCTTTTATATTTGAGGAGCAGACTTTCAAAAAGCGTTATGCTATGATCCGCATAAATTGAGGAAAGTGGAAAAAACTGCTGTGACAACATGCGTAGCTCCAAATGCTTGATTTTGGTGAATCAAATACCACGAAAATAGATAAGCTTTGATGATGAAGGAGGATTACCTGGAAAACAAGGAAATTCCATTTTTTGACCAAAAGTAGATTCTATTTGATGCACTTTGTTTGTCCGAAGGTGAAATAAGTCCTTCTGTTTGGGAAACGGTAACTTAAGTCAAAATACCTTTATTCCATTTACCGATGAATACAATCTTATAAAAAATAGGCTTAGAGAAAAATATTCAAACTTTCACTCCACCATCATCCTCGATGCAGTTACATACTTCTTGGGCATTATCTTCATCATTGTCTTCATCACTATTCTCTTGTAACTCTTCAAGGGGCTCTGGAAAAATAGGACGAAGCCATTGCAATTCCTCATCCTCACGCCATCTTTCTGTGGATAGCTGCACCAAAAGGTTATGCAGACTTTTCAACTTTGTCCTTTTTATTTCATGATTCAAAGGCAGCCTTGGAAAACTCAAGTTTTCAATCTTCTTGTTTTTTTTAACAACGTCAAGTACTTGGCGTTGGCATCGTCATTTCTGTAAAAGGTTTCTGTTTTCACTGCTACATGTTGTTTTGAAGTCCGTTTTATCAAGATTCGCTTAGCATGACTGATTGATTCGATTTTCTTAAAAGTGGACAAAACGGATTTCAGGTCATATATTTTCCAGTCAGTCCCAAGCTTTCGAACCAATCCGACTTGAGAATACAACTCCCAGTATTTTTCTGGTGACTTTAGTGTGCTATGGGACCTAATAAGCTTCTCACATCGTCCAAAAATGCGATCCGCTGGCAGGTATGAATGACCTCTTATTGGAAAAACCATTCTTATAGATTGCAGGCCTTTTGGTGCTTCTTTATGTAGCCACATCATTAACATGTGAACTATGTGACTGTTCTTGTTTTGGCCTCCACATCCATCAGAGAACAACATCAATTCTTTCAAGTTTTTTTGGAAATTCAGCCTTTCTGAGAAAATCGTAAAGAGCAGAACCAACTTCTGTGGCACCCCTTGCTGCTTGGTGTTCTAACCATGAGTAGAAAATTGGTCGCTTGCAAGGTATGTCTGTGATACAGAAAACATACAAGGAGAGTTGCTGTGCATAGAATGCCTCTGAAATCGGTACTTTAGGGAGGGGTTGTACCTGCTGAAGATCGAAGCAGAATGCCATGCCGTCTTCAGGTTTTTCCTTCATCATTTTAAAAAACTGCTTTGCTCGTAACTTATGTACTCTTAAATTTGGAATAACAGTTTGCTTTTCGCGTTGGCCGTTCACCATAGAGAGCAGATTTAGGTGCCGCGTACAGAATCCACAAACATCGGTCGCCGGTGTACCGAATCCTAAGTCATTCGAAAAAATGCGACTAAAGTACTTGTAATTTACTTTATAGCTTTCTTCAACGCTATCATTGTATAGCCTATGTAGTATGGTAATATTGTACTCTGCAGATAAATATATCCTTTTAGATTTCGCTCTTCCGTAGTGACTCTCTTGCCCCTTTAAATTTGCGATGAATGCTTTCACTTTTTTGCGCTTTTCCACATTTTTCTGCGAACGTCTGTCACCACCACGATTTTCAGAAATACCCGATCCAGCTTTCATTTGCCTAGAAATATTTTGTATGCGTTTCTGACTAATACCAAAAATTTTTAAATACATTTTCTGACAAATTCTTTTCTTGCTGTTGGAGCTCCACACATTGTAATGCACAGTAATGTTGCGGTTTCTAGTAAAGCTTTGGTCTGAACGTTTCTTTCTCCTAGGAGTTCCAATTTCAATTAAATGAGACAGTTTCGTATCTTGCTTAACCTTGTCTTTTTGTGAATAAAACTTTTGTCGGCAGCGCCTTAGATCTTCGAAAGGAATATCCTTACATGAAAGTTTTTTATTTCTGCCATGCTTACAGGGGACTTCGAAACCATCAAGGTTGGGATCAGGGTCATCGTATCTAGAAATAAAACCGCAAACTATGAGAAAATTCCCCAAATAACATAATTTACTATATCTACCGTATTTCTTTCTGCCGCTGCCGTGATGTTGCACCCCATTTTCGTTTTCTACTGCCTCTGTCTTGATCACCAACAATATGCTCTTCATCCATAATAGTGGTCCGACCGATCTAACCCACTCGATATCACTATGCTAACTGAAGCAAGTTACGACAGGATTTTACAATCTTGAGACACGTGTCCAAACAAAAGGGTTAACTTGCTGCTCATCCAAAATATACTGGACAAACAAAAAGCGTTCACGCACTAACTAGCTTATCAAAGTCTATTTGTTTGTCCAACGCAGAAAAAAATAACGCTCTTTGAAAGTCTCGGCGTATTAACGGGCGTTATATTTATCGTTTAACATCGTTTTGGATGTCCAAGGAGCGGTTGACAAACGGAGATGAACCTATACATTTGATCGCCATCTTTTGGCCAATTTCGTAAAAACTGCACTTAATGCTTTTTGAAAGTCTGCTCCTCATTTGTTCATCAATTTGGTGATACAACACATCTGCTAAAAATGATCATAATCAAGATAGTAAACTATGACGAAGGTGCACTGTATGTAAGAATTTTCAGATACTTAATTTGCAATTTAACAGCAGACTATGACGGTATTCACATTTTTCAAATATTCTTCAAGAAGTGTTATCAGTCTAGCTATAAATTATCATAAGTACTATTTTGTATTCCTACTTTAAATTCAAAAGCAGCAAATGTAAAAGATTCATGTCGCACCCTTCACCACGGGACGTGATCGTCGTTAGACGTGGCAACCCTGCGAGTGACAGATAGATAACCCCACCAGTGAAAAAGGCAATCAAACAATAAACATTAATAGATTTTATGATTTTTGGACTTAAAAGACATTATTTGTGACAAATTTTTCATAATTTTTTGTCTATGTCCATAGTAATTGCATTATGCATCACGGAGATGTAGGGATTGACACGTCTTACACATATTATCTGTATGGTAGGATGGAGAGGACAATGTTTCTATTGCTTTGAAGAAATTCATCAACCCGTAAATTAATAAATGATTACTATTATGATGTAAAGGAAGATGAGGAATTGGAGAGAATGTATTTTATATTCTATTTTCTTGCAAAATACAGAAAAATCCACGCTATTCAACAGGTATGTAATGATAACAGTATATTGAACTTAAATTCGAAATTGCCATGCATTAACAAACGTCGAAATCTGGTGCCAAATTTAACAGCTAGAAAATCGACCTATTATTTGCCGCATTCCCATTGGCTTTTGGGGATAACTGATTGTTAAATGTAAATTTATAACACAAATCAAAATACATGAAAGTTGACATGTTTTCTCTGTACAAAAGCATCATGTTGGAATCAAGAAGTGATCTTGTTTATAATACAGTCGAATTTTTACGATTTTATTCAATATTTTAATAGGAATCACTGATATTCTGAGACTTTGACAGCTTCTGTCAAATTTCATTTCGATAAGGTATTTTCCCATTGGTCCATAATATCAATGTTGGTGAAATCGGCCCTTAGGCGGGTAATTGACTCAGTGCTGGATGCAACTCATACTTTGCTGTGTTTGAAAGAGGTCTGTGGTCCAAAAGTACATTTACTAGACAATTTTGAACAGATTTGTGGATTACGGAGTGGTTAGAAAATCGTCTAAACACAAACTAGTCTTACAATACTTCAAAGAATCATCACCCCTTGAATTTGACTAACTTTATGTAAAATATCCTCGATTATGAAGCCAAATCTAAAACCAAGGAACGATCACAAATCACAAAGGGATAAGAAATTGCTATCGATTTTTATCAAACCCGTTATAAGGTAAGACATGCATAACTTAAAACAACTTTAAGGATTGATTGCCAGAGATCAAAGATCAGAGACAAAATGAAGAATCGGGAAACTGTTTCCTTGATCTGCATTACTTACATCGATATTACACTGTTCCAATTCGCATTCGTCTATAGTTAAGCATGTTTTCAATGCCGTACAAACAAACGGGAAGGAGCAAAAGTATAAGTGCAACTTCTATACAGGGTGTTATTCAAGTACGTGGCCAAACTTCAGGAGGTGATTCTTTGACGCAAACTTTCATATAAGCATAGGTTCACAAATGCTTCATGTTCATTAACTTTTTTTAAAAAATCGGTTTTTCTTAATTATCTTAATAGAGTTTCAGTCAATTTTGTTCATATTCAACAGTGGTATTAAGGGCAGTGGGGGGTAATTTATTCCCGGTTAAATTGAAATTATTAAGTCTAATATGGTCCAGAAAAACATCCTAACCGATATCTTTGACAAAAAATTTGTGCGCCACTGTTAAGCAGCTAAAAATACAACTTGTTTGTCTCCTGAGCTTCTTTCATATCTCGATTCGTTTTCGAGGTAAAAAATAAAAAGCACTTTCTTGCATGCTTTTGATAAAATTAAGTTACACGAAAGTCGACTCTTGAATTTTTTTGCTCAGATTATACCTGCTTTCCATAAAACAAACTTAAAATATTTACATAATGTTATTAATTGTTGCAATGCTTTGCCAGTGGTGTTGCAATTTGGTGACGCTGGAAATTAAAAAAAATCTAACCGGAAAAACGTCTTTTTACAACTACACTTAACCTTTTATTTCAGTAAATAACACGCAACTTATAATAGTTGGTCAAAATGCCCTCCTTCAACCTCAATGCAAGCTTTATCTCGTTTTAACATATTCGTTTGGTTAATTCTTCTTCAGTGCCTTATGGAGCTTTGTAAACGAGGGACTTTAAATGCCCCCAAAGAAGAAAATCCAATGGATTTGAATCTGGTGACCTGGGTGGCCATGACTGTGGACCTGTGCGCCAGATCCAGTTTTCTCCAAAAGTTGCTTCCAAAATTTGGCGAGCTACTATGCTGCAGTGAGGTGGATCCCCAGCGTGCATAAGCCATATTATTGTATACAGGTGCCTATTAATTTTCAACAAATTCTTTTTTTTTCTTTTTTACATCTAGTATTGTTAAGGGGGTTAGATGGTAGAATAGATATATAATCTAAATCTCGCGTCCTGTAAGAAAGCTACAAATAAAAGACGTTAATTATTATTATTATTATTATTATTATTATATTGCTCCTCTTACTTCCAACGTCACATTTTCTAGTAGTGCAGGTAAAATACATACCAAAAAATGACGATACTTTTCACCATTTAATCTCGGGGGTAAAAAATGAGGTCCAATGAGACAATCACGTAGAATACCAATCCAAACGTTCACGGAAAACTGTTGTTGATAATTAGCTTCTGTAACCGGATGGAGATTTCTTTCAGTCCAGATATGATTGTTGTGGAAGTTCATAATTGAATTTCGGGAGAAACACGCTTCATCGGTAAATAAAATACGGGATAGAAATCTTAGAAACGCTACCTGTTATTGCAAAAGCCAAGTATAATAAATGACTTGTTGGGGAAAATCGGCAGGTAATAATGATATATTACTTCATATAAAACTGCCTCCTCCATCTCCACTGTTCTTACTGCGACAGATCTCCCAATATTAAGGTTCGCCATTTCTTGATTTTTACTCAAATCGAGAGATTTTGTTATTAAAAACGATAAAAAAATGAGCAAAAAATATTGATATTTACGTCGACTAAAAGCATTTCAAAATCAAAGATCGGCGCGAGGCTGGAAAACATACCTGTGCGCGAGACTAGACCGCGTGACGTCAGTAACCAGACACACCTCGCTAGCTGGCTCGCTGCATTTATTGTTAAATTTTGCGAACTTTGACGGTGTTAAATGTGGCACAGAAAGTAGTGTTTTGTGCTAAAATGTACAGGTACGTCAAGTATAACACCACAACAAAATTTTGTGAGTGTTCCTTTCAGTATTCTCTCGAATGTTTGTCTATTTGGTATAATGCGATGAGTATATCTTTCCTGATAAATGCGCCTAGTCGTTCTAGAATTGCCTTGAGCCATTCCATAAACAAAATGCATACCGACCAATTTTATATTTTTGTAAATAGAACCATTCTCCAATATTAGTAATTTTATAGCTTAAAACTCTAAAAAACACTTCAAACAATTACGACCGTTACTTATGCACTGCTTTAAGTAAGTTATGTCAAAGTGAGATTTGTTTGAGTAGCAATTTTTTTTCCTTTCATGGTACTCTTATTTTTTGTTACTTTTAAAACGTTGCCGTTATACATTATTGCGTTATGCGATTATTTTATGTTATTTTCTTTTATTTTATCGAAAAAAGTTTTAAATGTGTGCGAAAAAATTCAAGAGATGACTTTCGTCTAATGTTAATTGCTTAATTAGTTTGGTGGTCTTAATGTCTTATTATGTTATTGTCCCAGGGACATGCAATGAAGTGCTTTTTGTTTTTTATCTCGCAATCAAAGCGAGATATGAATGAAGCTCAGGAGACAAAAAGTTGAATTTCTAGAAAAAAGTCAGTGATGCACAATTTTTTGTCAAATATATTGGTTTTCCGCGTCCGCCACTGGAGTTAATGATTTTAATCTAATTGGGGCCAAATTAGCACCTTGCTGCACTGCTAAATTTAAACAGAACCGACTGAAAGTTTATCAAGATATCTAGGAAAAACCGATTTTTTTAAAAAAATTGGTCCCGTTGAATCTTGAAAATGATGCATTTCTGGACCTATGTTTATATCAGCTTTTCATCATAAAATTATTCAAACGCCACGTACTTAAATAACACCTGTATATCCTGTTGTTTTAGATAATGGCCGGATAGAGAGAGATCAATTCTACTGCTCTGTTTGTCTGTATTAAGGGGATATAAATGCTAAATTAAATAATTAAAATTAACGTGCTCATTCTCACATGTTTTTTATCTTAATTTCATATTTAGGAACCAATTAAGATTCGAATGTGTTGTTGAGTATAGTTGGTTTGGCAAATTCGCCGTCGAAAATAGGTACTAATGTTTATTAAATTTAAAAAAAAAATTTTGAGTTTTATTTAAACATATATATCTATAGCAAACGTTTCAGTGAGTACTCTGAAATATGTGCATTAATGAACGCAAATAAAAAAAGTGAAGTCACGTGGGTTGAGTCTCAACACTTCCTACTTGTTGACAGACATCAATGTAAAGTTTTAGGCATGTACAAAAATCTTAAAGGACCCTAAAAACATCGGAAAACGGAGTTTGTGGACCATCTGAAATAACTCCGCAGGTAATGACCCGATTTTCAAAAGTTACAAAGCTTGTTTGTCAGTGCTTTCGGTGTTTTAGTACGGTCCTAGGAAGTATAAATGAAAAATCCGTATTTTGCCCTAGATTAAAGATTCTTTATTTTGTGTAAATGTCATTTAAGCAAATATGTTTAGTCCCGGTTTTTCAGTGGTAAGTTAACTACGACCTTGATCTTAGCTTATAGTTTTCTATGAAAAAGCGTTTTTCAATATCGGTTTTATAGTAAAACGGTAGTCAACTTTAACCAGGAGACCATCTATAAGTTAACTAGAAAGCCTGTGGTTAAATAACAATACCTGACGTTTGTTGACACAGACTTTGACGTTTGTTCAAACATTCATAAATTGATAACAATTGATCGATAAATGTTAATTAGAGCTGATACATTACGATGTGATTACATATTGCAGAGACGAAGAGGCAAGAAGGCAAAAATAATTCGCCATCGGCCGAATCATGTACTTTGACGAATTTGACGACCCGGATTACCTCGCAAGCTTTCGTGTTACAAAAAGGCTGTAGAAACTTTTCTCTTTTCTGGAATTTGAGGTACTTTTTTTGCTCTCTATTATGCTTTTGTTTTTCCTGGCCGATTCCGTTGCTGAAGATCGTTATTTTTGGGTCTTAGATTATAGAAGTGATGCTAAAAAAGGTGACAAACACGATATTTAACAGAAACTTAGTTGTATTTTTAGCGTTA
The DNA here is from genome assembly GCA_963669975.1 of Acanthoscelides obtectus. Taxonomy (NCBI): domain Eukaryota; kingdom Metazoa; phylum Arthropoda; class Insecta; order Coleoptera; family Chrysomelidae; genus Acanthoscelides; species Acanthoscelides obtectus. The sequence continues at coordinate 21,130,892 of CAVLJG010000009.1, forward strand.
TGTCATGAGGATATGACACAAAACACAAACGCCGAACGCAAAAACGCACAGAACATGATATAAGAACCACAGATGCAGAGTTGCAACAAATATATGATGAAAGTTAACTGGCGCTGTCAAAATACTTTGCATTTGTAGGAAACTACAAGTTGACTTCCTGGTTATAGTTAACTAACCAGAAAGTGAACTTCGATATTAAAACTGGGCCTTTTAATGAGATATTGACAGAAATATCTTGAAGACGGTTATCGATAGAGACAGATAATTCTTGTAATACTTTCGACCTTCCTTTGCGTCCATTTTGAAGGCATTGTTTTTTATAACAACCTAAAAATTGCGGTGTTCTTTTAGTACACTACTACTACGAATACTACTATTACTACACCACTGTCTTCACATCATCCAAACGTATATTTCATACACATTTTTGACTTGGGTGGAATCAAAGTATTAAAAACATACTCACTTTTGAACTCCACTCCTTCCGGAGGGCACGGTCCTTTGTTTAACAGACAGCCTGAGTAGTAGTTGACCATCCGTCTATTATTTAGAATCATTTCCACGTCAATGTGGTCGTACTTGGTGGCGTAGTACTGCACTGGGGCAGCCAGTACTACGCCCAACCAGGTCAGGGCTATGGATAGATGCAGATAGTACATCTTGTTGGCGACATAGGAGCGCTCCGTACAAAATTTGTCCTGTAAAAAAAATGGAAGTTGTAATGAGGCATTCTCTAAAAATGTAGAATATCAATTTCATGAAACTCACCAATCGCATTATGTCTATTTGAAACGACTGAAAACTTATTTTCGCTTTTGTTTTGAAAGCCTTCGTTTTCAAGGTACATAACAAAACCTAACAAAATGAATGAACAAGGATCTGTATTTTCAAATTGACCTCTAGCGCAGGCTGATATTCTTGTAATTTGCATGGCTTAGTTAGCATAAAATTGAGTTTTTAGCCGAAACACTTTTCGGAGAACACCTGTCAGTCATTGAACCAACTTTTTTATCTTTTAAATTTCTTGAAAATCCAGCTAATTTTCCAAGAGAACTAATGTATAATTTGATAACATAGTTCACTGGTGAAATTGGGTCCTATACAGGGTGTCCTCAAAGTTGGGACTTTTCTTTACACAGCGTATAGGCCATGCAATAATAAGCAAGTTTACCTAGTAACACATAAATATATCAAAGGTTTAAGATAATGGAGATATTGAGTTCCGAAAACTCTAAGCTTAATTTGCCAGTCCTACCCTGCCTCCCTCTCCTCCTCCTTCCCGTGAAAAGGTATGATGTTTTGTGATAGAATGTGAGTCATTGTCCAAATCAGGCGCCGCTCGGTGTCTAGGTTGACCTAGCTTATAAAAAGTTATATTTGAAAAATTGAAATTGGCACATTCCAATAACATATCTAATGTTAGCTTACTGCGAGCGTCTTCAAGATCCTGTTGATACTCCACGAGTGTAGATAGATAGCTAAATATTCTTTATTTGCTTAAAGCACACTTACATGTTTTAGCATTGATCGATTGATGGAGCACAATATTTGAAATACGTTCCTGATAAAAACAAATACAATAGAATACAATAAAGTTGATTATCTTAAATTGTATACCAATTTTTAGTTCAGAACAAAGCATAAGAATATCTTATATCACAATCAAAGAATTCTTCAATAGTATAGGGAGACAAAGATATTGGAAGATTTTATAGTTCCATTCAAAACCTATGAAAAGCAAGCATTCTTATCTTGACTGGAAGCTTTATTGCCATATTTATATAAATCCTATGAGTAAGGGCCAGTCTGTGTTGAGGAGTAATTAATAAGTCCCTGTTTCTGGTATTATGGGAGTTAGCATCTTGATGAGTCTTTAACTCAGTAAAGTGTGTTCAACAAGCAGCGGAATATATACAGTGCGGGAACAGTTAAGATGTACAACCCCTTAAAATGATTTCTACACGAATCACGACTCTGTGTTAGGGAGATAATTTTAAGTGTCGCTTTTTGCTGTCGAAATATAACTTGCCAGCTGGTGTAGTTGCTTCAAAAGATAATACCGTACAATAACTGGCTTTGAAATAAACCCATATGAGCGAGCATTCCAATTTCCTCAGTTGTAAAGAACAAGATAGTCAAGCTAGAGTCGATTATCTTCCTAGTTTATTAATAGGCTCATGAATGTTTTACTTCGGTTTTTAGCCTCAATTGATGTTGTCTGACCATCTTTTCCTCGGTCGTCCCATTGATCTTCTTCCATTTGGCAATTTGTCTCTTGCTATTCGTACTGTTCTAGTTTCTGTCATTCTTTTTATGTGTTGATTCCATTCTATTTTTCTTCTTTGAGTCTGTCTCTTAGAGTTTGGTTTGTTACTTTTCATAAGACTTTCATTTCTGCTGTTTCCAATAATCTTTGTGTTTGCGCCGTGTCTGCTCTTGTTTCCGCTGTGTAGGTCATTATCGATCTTATTGTTGATTTATATATCCTAGTTTTCGTTTCCGTTACGAGGTATTTGTTTCTCCAGATTGTATTGTTGGGACATCCTGCTGCTCCGTTCGCCATGTTCACTTGTTTTTGTACTTCTTCTTCCACTTTTCCATAGCTTGACAGTTTGGTTCCCAAGTATTCCATTTCCACCACTTGTTCTATTATTTTGTTATTTACGACCAGTGTACATCGTTTCGGTTTCGCTGATATCACTATCGATTTAGTTTTCTCTGTTGAAATCACCATGTTGTATATGAGCGTCGTATCTTCGAATTCTTTGATTAATTTTTGCAGGTCATCTTTATTTTCAGCGATTATTTCCTTTTCTCCCATTCTATATCCTCTTCTTTTTTTAACTTTCTTTATGATTTCATCCATTATCAGATTACATATTAGTGGGTTCAGCGAATCTCCTTGTCTAATGCCAGTTTCGAACTTGATAGGTTGCGAGAGTTTTCCTTGACTTCTTACCATAGCTATGTTATCTTTATATATATTCTCAATAGTTTTTACTAAATCCAATGGAATCCCCCTGTCATATAATAAATGTATCGCGTCCCGGATTCTCACTCTATCAAACGCTTTCTTCAAATCTATCAGACACAATATGCAGGTTTGCTGTAGTCCAGCGACTTTTCTTTTATTTGTCTTATTACAAAAAATGCATCCGAGCATGATCTTACTGTCCGGAATCCTGTTCCTTTTGCAGAGTTATTCGTTCGTTTATTTTTGTCGCTATTATTCTTGTTGTCAATTTGAGTGTTGTATTTGACAGATTTATTGGGCGATAATTATTGGGGTCTTTCTTATCTCCTTTCTTGAAGAACATCAGCATGATCGCTCTCCTCCCTTCATCTGGTATTCTGTTCGTGGTGATTATTTTTTGAATAAGGAGTTGCAGTTGTTGTACAAGGTAATCACCTCCATATTTAAGAGTTAATTTGGTATTTGACCTTCTCCTGGCGCCTTTCTATTTTTTAGTTTATTTATTCCTTGCTTCTCATCTTCTTGGGAGATTTCGGTCTTTTCATCAGTTATTATATTTGGCGTTTCTGGTAAAGATTCTTCGTTTTCTTTTTAAACATTTCTGTCAGGAAGGCCACCCATGTATCCTCTTTTATGTATTCTATTTCAACTAGTTCTTTCATTTCGCTTATTTCTTGTCTTATGAAGCGCCATACTTGTTTCTGTTGTCCTTAGGAATCCATCTCTAGTCCTTTGGTGAATCTTTTCCAGTAATCTGTTTTTGTTTTTCTTACCAATTGATGAGTTTCAGTTTTTATTCTTTTATATTCTTCATATGATTCATTGGTTTTATCTGACTTATATTTTAAGAAAGCTTTCTTTCTTTGGTGACATTTTTGTTTAACCTCTAGTGTAAACCATGGTGTTTTCGTTGATCACTTTTTGTTTTTGTTTCTTATTTTCGTCCCAAGGGCTTCTCGGGCAGCGTCTAGAATATTTTTCTCAAGTTTTCTCCAGCTGGTTTCTACATTGCTTTCGTTTTCGGTATTTTCTATTTTTATCTTCTGTTCTACGAGGCCTTTTTTGATATAATGATTTTATGGGGTCATCTCTTAAATTTTCTATTTTTATTATTTCCTCTGAATTCGTTTGTTTAATCTTCTCTTTCCTTCTTTCATTGAATCTAATTTTACCAAGTACCAAATAATGACCGCTTCCCACGTTGGGTGACGTCAAACCTCTCACATCTGCTATCTGTTTATGGTGATCTCTGTCCTCTTGGATTTTCAAACGTGATTTTGTGTTCCGTTCTCATTTATGACTCTTTCGTTAAAACTTTGTTTTATTCCAGGTATTACTTCGTCTCCTATTCTGGCATTGAAATCGCCCAATAATATAAGTAATTCATTTTGCTTTACTTCTTTTTCCACTAATGTTTGGAGCTCATCATAGAATTCTTCTTTATCGCTGTCAGATTTGCAGTCTTCTGGTGCATATATCCCTATTATGTTTATAATTTTGCTGTTCGCCCTAATCTTTACTAAAAGTATTCTGTGAGATATGTACTGGCAATCTTTAATTTGATCTTTATATTTTTTTTTAATCATTGAGTTTGAGTCGATTGTAACACCTAAAAATCTGATTGCCCGTGGTTCAGCATTTTTCAAGGGAAATTTAACAATAGTCGACTTTTGGGTGTTCAGTGTTACAGTTATTGAAGCATAGTTTACCTCTATTAATTTCATTTTCAACTGTTGCTTCATAGTTCGTGGTATAGAATACAGTATCATCAGCATGTATTGCTTCAATAGAATCCCCAATATTCAGTGAGTAATCGTTGGTATATATTCTAAAAACGAAGGGGCCTAATATGGATCGCTGCGAAATTCCTATCCCCACTGTAGCTTTCGATGACTTATTGCCTTTGTATTCCACAAGTTGGTGTCTGTTCGAAAATAAGATTCTATAAATTGAGTCGAGTATCGGTCACACAATACTTGTTAAGTAGAGTCGAATGACAGACGCAGTTGAAGGCCTTGGAGAGGTCGCAGAATGCCGCTGTTGTCTTTCCCCCCTCTCAAAAGCCTCCAGCACATTTGTCGCCAGATTCATTATGGCATCGATTGTGGAGATACCTTCTCAAAATCCAAACTAACTTGAGTAAGTTATTCTTACTAAAAAATTCAATGAAACTTAAACTAAATGCTAATTCCGTCACTTTACCAGGAGAGGAACTACAGAGACTGGTCTGTCTGTATCATCTGTAGTTCCTCCCTTTTTAAATATAGGGCATACCCTAGATGTTTCAAAGCAATATGAGAATACAAACAACTGTTTATCAATAAAATCATGAGCGTAATAATCCCAGCTTATTGCTAAGTTCATAAATATCCTTTGCATTGCCAAGCTAGTTATTTGTCAGGAAGCTTCATATTCTTTGTAAGGCGCCCGAAACATGGATTTATTCCAATTTATCTTTTTTTGGCACAGACATGTGAATTATTCCTACTTTTTGGCAATTTCTTGGACAACTCTAAGTCAACATTAGGAAGATAGATGTTAAATTGATTGGCATAGCACTCATAGTTAATAAAATTAGTAGTAGCCTTTCTGATTAAACCAAGACTTGTTTTTGTTTTTAGTATGAGTGATTTTAGCCTTTCTTAGTAAATATTGGTAAATAAGATTTATCAAATTATTTAAAAATGAAACATTAAGATCATTTGAATCCTGACAGGACAGAAATATGTATTCACAACATCGTCCTCAATATTTCCAACAGGGCTGCGTAAGTTTGTTTATATCGAGCAAGCCATCTGGTTGGACACAGCTCCAAATGTTACAAATTTAGGAGGTATCAAATAAACTTATATTTTTTAGACCGAAAAATGACAACTTCAAGCACTATTTACAAACAAAGCATGTGACCAGATGAATAGAGAGTGTATTTTTTTCAATTTCTTTTGTCCGTTTTCGGTGCTTTTTTACCGCAAATTAGCTTTGTTATTCCGTACGCAGTTGTTTCTGAAAAGTACCAACTTTCGAGACACCCTGTATATTTTATATAGTTGTGGTGACTTTTTTATGCCGATTTCACACGTGTAATATGATCTTGATCTATGTTACGACTGCCTCATAACCTGAGCTGGGTAAGAATCACAAACTTAATTTATTAAATAGAGGCTATAGATTGCTATAAAAGTAATAGTTAACTTAATAGTGTCATAACACCAGGATAGCTATAATAAACAAGCATAACTCTATTTAGGGATAGGCCGAAGTCATCTATTTCTCCCGGAATTTTACATTATGAACCTTATGTGCATATAAAGGAACGCGTAATGGTATTTACCTATTCATCGGCACCAATGGTTCTTGAGATACGTATTGGATAAGGTACAAATTCGTACCACGCGTACTATAATCTGAATAATTTATCGACATATTGATGGTCAGACTGGCGAAAATAAATTTCCGGAATTTTCGCGATGTAGACAACATACATTTATCGAGTCTGGTATTTTGCAATTAATACCGCAATTCCCCGGTTTACGCGTGAGAAAAAAAAACAACTAATCGACGTAGACCCCCTACGATTAGACAATTATTATATCATACTAATAAGATAATTGACCCACCAGGAAAATTTTTCGATATCCTACACCAAAACCAATAGCTTTAGTGTTTATCGGTAGACTTCAGTAAAATTTTTAATACATGTAACCAGTCAAGAGCGGAATCTTGAATATTAAATCCTTCTCAAATATGGATTTGAATGAAACATTTAGATTCTTAAATATTTAGTATCTAGGAGTCATTTTCATTTGCATTTTGACGGGTCGACAATGATCTCAGATGTAAAACGCATACAAAGTATTCGAAATAGCACAATTTCACTAATATGTTATCATGTAATTATTACACCAAAACCTCTTTAGGGCTGTTTCCCTCATATTTTTTCAACCCACACGTAGCAGAGTAGCAGTTTTGGCATAGGAAGTAAGAATGATTTGACGATTGTGCTTATTCACGTCATGCTTAAAACAAGGGATCATGCGTGCATAAATGATAGGAATTTAGTGAAAAATTTTCTGATATCAAATTACTCATCGATGACCCAATTGAGATCACATATTGTTGAATTTACAATAACATTTCTATCTAATGCCTGAATTGCACACAGTATTTCTGTGTAAGGGATCAAACATATCGTCGTTAGCTATTAATCTAAGGCATTTAGTAAGCGTTTATCTCCCACGGTGCTTCAGCTAAGGCTGCGTTAGCGCCTAGGGCAAAAGGAACTCCGTGGGCTAAGGCCTAGAAAAATCTTTACATAAAGAGTAATTCACCGCCTGGTCGTAGACAAAGTTATTGAAAATTAAATATATTAGCTATTGTTGAACAGTTGAGGAAGTATTTTATTAGTTCATGTATTTCTGTTATGATTGAAGTTAACTATGTAGGCACCTTGAAAGAAAGCGGGTAGTTGCAAAGGCTATAGAGGAAGACCTTTAAGGATCATGTATTGTGATTATGAGATGTCATTCACTAGAAAAGGATTCCGTAAAAAATAGATACAACGATCGTTGCAGTCATAAATGTGAAAATGTTTTTTATCGAAAGAACATCTTTCTCTGCATTGCCCATTATGATCAGTCCAATTTACCCAACCTGTATATACATGATGTCCCAACGAAAATAGAAAGTAGTTTTATGAGTAAACTGGAAAAAATATGTTTTGGTGGCAACCTTTATATGCTACTAATACATACTTCGAAATTGTTTTAATATGTACAAGATGTTCCATAACTTCGTGCCATGGCAAACATATATTTTTTAAATAGCCATTTTTTGCGATATTTAGATAAATTTTAATTCACAAGAATTTTATTACCTTCGATTTCAAGCTAATCTGAAGAAAGTGCTGAAATTTCTTTCCATTTATACAGGGTATCTCAAAACGCAAAATGTATCTTTTCACAAAAATTTCGTAGTTAATTTTTTTTGTGATCTTTTCTCTAGAGGGTGGTTCAGTTTATTGTTGCATAACTTTAAGATTCGATAAAACTTTTAAAATTAATGTATAAAGTCTATATAGACATGGGTCGAAAAATGCGTGGCTTCCGAAATACAGGGTGTTTAAATTTACTTTCTAAAATAGTTTTTTTTAAATATTTCGAACAATATTTGATGTATAGTAGTGAAAATTGGTATACAAGGGTTTTTTGGTACGACAAAACGAACCATAGTTTTACTGTAGCATCTAGAGGGCACTCTCTACTGTACCTGTAATGTATTAAAATGACCGAAAAAAATTTCTTAGTGCAATTTTGTGCTTTTTGAATAAAAAAAACTGATTCTTCGCACTTTTCAACATAAAAAGCTCTCCTGTGAGTTTTCGTTATAGTTAGCCGTTTTTGAGGTATTTCGATTTTTAAGGTTCGATGCATTTTTAATTATTTATGGGAAAATAATATTTTTTATTTACATTTTCGATTTGGCATTACAAGTAATTAAGATGATCGTTTAGATTGTGTTTTTAAACACAGCAATAATTCCTAACTCCAAAAAAACACAAAAAACAATATTAATTTGTTTAATTTTTCAATATTATTTTTAAGAAATGAAATTATTTATTTACAACTAATATGCTATTGGATTGTTAGGACAAACATACAAAATCTAAAGTAGTTGCTCGAAATGTAAACCCAATTGTTCAATACACAATTCGCATCTACGAATGATCGAACGTGGTATAGCATTATTCAAATAAGGCCTTATTTCATCACATGCATTCCTGATTCTGTCTATTAGCATATCTTTTGTGGTTACGGGAGTCTGGTACACTTTTTCTTTTAGAAATCCCCACACAAAGAAATCTAATGAATTTAGGTCAGGGGATCGTGGAGGCCAGGCGACTGGTCCTCCACGGCCGATCCATCTTTCTTGATAATTTTCGTCCAGCCAGTTTCTAACTATTCTCGAATAATGAGCTGGACAACCATCAAGCTGGAACCAGGCCAATCTTCTTAAATCTAACATAACATCATCCCACATATTTGCATGTTCAGCCTTTAAAAATTCCAAGAAGGTGCAGCATTTAACCTTGCAGGCAAAAGGTAGGGTCCAAATAGTCGATTACGGTAGATACCTATCCACATGTTCACAGTAAATTTATGCTGAAAATTTCTTTCCCGAACTGCATGCGGATTTTCATGCGACCAGATATGTTGATTATGAAAATTTACCACTCCACGTCTAGTGAAGCATGACTTATCGGTCCATAAAACGTTACTTAAAAACTCCCTATTATTATCAGTTCTATCAAGAATCCACTGACAAAATGTGATTCTTCGTTCTCCGTCCCCTAGCTGTAGTCCTTGCACAGGTTGCAAATGGTAAGGACGTCTATGGTCATTTCTATGAACACGGTGAACATGGCTTGCTGAAATTCCCAAGGCACCAGAAACTCTCCTAACACTTGTGGTCGGATCTCTATCAAACTCACGCAGTATCTTACGGGTAAATCTGCGCTGACGAACATTTATGTTTTGATCCCTTTGGAGATTTCCAAAACCATTTTCAATTATTTGGCGATGCACTCTTACAAATACTGAGCGAGTTGGATGTCGTCTGTTTGGAAATCTTCGTGCGTATTCTCTGGCTGCTTCTGCTGCGTTTCCATTTACAAAGCCATACACAAAATGAATATCCGCTAACTCTTGATTGGAGAATAAAAATGGCCTTTTTTAAAACTTACAAAAAAAAACAGGTAAAAGAAACTAAATTGCGTGCATTCACAATTGCAAAAAAAAACGTTTCAGGTTTCAACAGACAACAAAACTAACTGTCAAAAAATTGACGTTTAACCTTATTCTGCTTTCAATTTCAAAAATATTTGCAGGCACGGCCTACTTCAAAAAATTATCGAGATACTGGCTTTTTACCGTTATTTTATCATGAATAATTACAAGTGCATCGAACCCTAAAAATCGAAATATCTCAAAAACGGCTAACTATAACGAAAATTCACAAGATAACTTTTTTATGTTGAAAAGTGCGAAGAATCATTTTTTTCATTCAAAAAGCAAAAAATAGCACTAAGAAAATTTTTTCGGTCATTTTAATACACTACAGGTACATTAGAGAGCGCCCTCTAGACGCTACAGTAGAACTATGCCCATGGTTCGTTTTGTCGTACCAAAAAACCCTTGTATACCAATTTTCACTGTTATACATCAAATATTGTTCGGAATATTTAAAAAAAACTATTTTAGAAAGTAAATTTAAACACCCTGTATTTCGGAAGCCACGCATTATTCGACCCATGTTTATATAGACTTTATGCATTAATTTTAAAAGTTCTATCGAATCTTAAAGTTATGCAACAATAAACTGAAACACCCTGTATATATTATACAACTATTTTCCAAATGTTTTTTAGTTATTGCTATTAATTTCAAGATAAGCCCAATACATCTTTTATCTAAACATGAAATCAAATCTTCTATGAAAACAAAAGCTTTTATTAACACAACAGAAATAAATTCAGCCTAAGGCAACCAATCGTTAATAAATTGTTCGAATATAATTACCTTGGTGAAAAGCACACAGGGCTAGATGAAATTATCTTGCACCACGTCTAATAGGGTTTGTCTGACTATCCGCTTAAACTACTTGCTTATGCGATGTTTTATATCCTAGGGAAAAACCTCCCCTTTTACATGGCCTCAGAGAAAGAAGTCGGGAGGCACAGATCGGGAGATCTCGCTCTCCAATTGATCGATCCGCATCCCCTATCCAACTCTTAGGGCGCCAGCTAACAATTTCATAATGAATTACGATCTTGGGTTAAGATGAGTCTTGTTGTGCGAAAAAAAATCATTGTTTCTGTGGAAGACTTTATTTTGTGTAAAAGTGGATTTTTTCCGGAATTAATAGCAATAACTCGAAAACTGTTCGAAAAAAGTGTTATAATATTAACCTTACATAAAAAAGATTCCCAGAAAAACCTACTTAATGATGTGGAAATATAGGGGGTGTAGCATTCTAAATTTATGAGAAAAGGTACATTTTGCGTTTTGAGATAACCTGTACAAATAGAAAAATGTTTTAACATTTATCTCACAGCAGCATATAATCAATAATAAAACTTATCTGAATATCTTCAAAAAAGACGTGCGAGCAGTCAAAGTTGGGACTTCTTTCAGGCATTTCACTATATATCTTAACAATTGCGACAGTCGAGACACTATGTTATATATCAAACTTCTTGTTTTTAGAAACTCTATCCAAATTTGTAATGAAATTTAGGTTATTCTATTTTAAAAAACGGGTTTGCTATGGCACACCCTGTATATATTAAAATAAATTTAAAATATGCACTAGTAACATATCAAGGTTACCACGAAACCAAATTCTTGATATCTTTTTCAGTTTACTCATAAAACTACTTTCCATTTTTGTTGGGACACCCTATATAATGAACCTAAATATGCCATATAGGAATAAATTTAGTATAGCGTCAGATTTTTTCTCATTGGAGTGAGCATGAAAATACTGACTGACTGGCTACTAATGAACAGTTGGAGATGTAGAATTATTCCGATTCGTTTTAACTGCAAATAATTCAAGTATAGGAACTAAAGTAAACAGAAGTAATTAGATGCAAGACGTATGAAGACGTATGACGACGTGCAGAAGCTCAAGAAGCGCGGTACTTAACACAAAAGGGACTTCATACAATTTTTGTAACTGGGATTAACCCTGTTACTACCACCGCTATTGCTATTGCGCTGCTGCGACCGTTAACACTTAATAGATCACTCCAACTGGGATTCCTCGGTGACAAAAGCATAGGAGAGAAAAGTCTAAAATCTTTCATGCATTGAATGAAAAAGCATACAACTTTGTGAGTCTTTATTAGCCAAAGTATAAAACCAATGGTCGTTACTGATTGTGGTACAATATTGAGTCAAGTATTTGTTATTACCGGAAGTAACTTAGGAGGTAGTTGCAACCAAGCATACGAAGAATGTTGATAGTAATATACGCAGAATTTGATTAAACGCGCATTGATATAATACGTACTCAGTTGACCAAACAAACAGTAAAAAAGTTCTGCAGTTGGCGTCAATGCACTATCGTCATCACCATGTCGGGTGGTATTACTGACAGACTTTCAAGGAATGTATCAAAATCGGTTCTAGAACTACATTACTGCATTATTTTTGGATGTATTTGTTGCTTAGGAAATGTGCCACTGTTTTTTTAAATGACCCTGTATAAATAGACTAGAAATGATCGAAATGATTTCGGGATAAAAACATTACAAACGATTTAAACAATAAATAAATAACAAGCTTTACTTAACTTCAAGAATCCTATATAAATTTGACTATTCTGGGCCAAAGAACAGTTTCCAGCAGGAGTAAAACACAAGGCCGGCTAAGACTGGCTATTATCGAGTGGTTGCGGATGTATGGTGCTACTGACTCATTTGCTTCCGTAAGTGACTATGAACCCTAGTTCCAATATGGTTGCAACCAGTCTTATAAATTAACGTATCTATAGAATTTGAAGGACCGCGTATTATTAAGAGAAGATGGTACTTACTACCAAAGAACTCGGCTGACACTAAAAAAAAATTGCAGTTGCGGTCAACGCTAACGCTGCGGTCGCCGCCGGTGGGTATACTACTGACCGACTTTCAATGAATATCTTGCCACTCTCAGTGATTGTAGAATACTAAAACGAGGCACGGCGGCTTAATAAGAGTATAGAGGTTACAGCTGGATGTGAGAGAGGCAAAGTCTTCTGTGTTTGTTTGCGTCTATTCACAGTTACATCTCGGGTTGTGTTGAAAAATGTGCATTGTCTACCTACAATAATGTAAACGTAACAATGAGTGCATTCGTGCAGTAAACCACTTTGTGCTGGATTCTGTAGTCGCTAGAACAAACGCACTATTGTCATTGTTTCGTGTTATATCGGAAGCAACACTTTTTTCTTTCGCCGTGAGAGCATAGCTCTGAATACACATTGTATGTTACATATCTAATTGGATATAAAATATTAATTTTAATATTTCTTTGCTCATTTATTAAATTTTTACTTCCATGCAGTTGCCACTTACTAAACGTGTATTGGTCACTTTTTCGGAGAGATTTCAAATAAAAGCACTTCCTTCTTCATCATTGTTTCCTAGAGCGATTTGTAGCACTTTTGCTCTTGGTTCAAGTATTGTACAGCCTGCGAAAACCAAAAGATCGCCAATTTTGGACTAAGAGGTGCATAAAGCGCGAGCTTCTGGACCACCTCGAGCGTCACGACTTGATTAGCGGTAGGCAGTATGATTTCTGGCACCAGCAATCCACAGGCGACATCCTAGCTTACGTCGCGCAATTGTGGAGTAAACTTATCCCGTTTGATGAAGGGGCCCATGTCATTACTCTTGATATTATGCAAACTTCCATCCTATGACGTCCCAGAGAAGCTTTGCAGATGGGAGGCTGACTTTCTTCCTGGCCGCAGAATATCCGTCGTAATTGACGGGTTCTCCTCTTCATCCCACAACGTCAACGCGGATGTTCCACAGGGATCGGTCTTGGCACCGAAACTGTTAAACGGCGCCCTTTCCTGCACAATCAATTCAATCAACAGCTTTGCTGATGACAACACTCTACATACAGGAATTCAGAGCGACAAGCCGATCTGTGCCAGTGAGCTGGATAAAAGAAGACTAGCAGTGACTTCCTCTCTGACGAGAGACCTGGAGGTTATCTCTGCTTTGAGACGCAACAATCTTGTACAGTTTAAAGGATCCCCCAAACCGACGCGAATATTTCGCAGTGACTGCGGTTAATTCGCGACGACATTGTCGCCCAGGGACTCTTCTCGTAGAAGCAAATGAACAAGAACAGACCTGTGCGTCAATTTCGCTCACAGCGGTGCGACAGTGCAGCGACTAAATTTTAATTCGCTGCTTGCACGATTTTTATCGCTGTCGCAATGGCAAACACTGGAAATAATTGAACAATTTCCAATTCTCTATGACTTGAACAACGAGGACTACAAAAATGTTCGAAAAAAAGACAAAATCTGGGATGAGATAGGAGTGGAATTGAATGACACCGGTAAGTTACTATTTACTGAGAAATTATTATAATACGTTTATTATTTATGAATGGCTTAGCTAAGCTGATCTTGACCAACAATATTAGGAGTTGAAATAGTCAACAAATTTTTCTCGTGTAGAAAATGCCAGATTCGTTGCACGTCTTGGATCATTTTCGATGTTGGTAAAGGCTTGTGATGGATCTGGATCTTCATCTAGAAGGTGTATATACTGTTCGTCACATTGCTTACTGCGTAAGAAATTATGCAGAACGCATGTAGTTTTTACTATTAAAATTGTAGTATCTGTTTTCGTTTCCATAGGCCTATAAAAAATTCTCCACATTTGAATCCCAAAAGCATATTACGCTACTCTCCGCGCCCAGTATTGTATTTTTCTTTTCTAGCGTCTGCTTTCGACTGTCTATATGGTAACTGTCTCATTAGGTAGGATTTAAGGGCAAATCCTTCATCTCCAATCAAAACATGAGGGCACACCGTTTACTGCCAATCCACTGCGATCTTTTCGCTTCGATATGAAAGTCCCTCAGATGTTCGCAGCGAATTTCGCGAGAATTATATCGCAGCGGATTAATCGCGATGGTTTGGGGGATCCTTAATGCATCCGGTTTCGCTGGATGGTCGAGTTCTACCACAGAGTCGTTCATTTCGGCTGATGGGAGTCCATGTCACCGAGGACTTGATCCGGCACGAACACGTCTCGTCAATAGCAGCAGCTATTGGGAAAAAGCTAGGCTATTTGTATATGGCTAAGAAGTACTGTTCTCCACATGACCTTCTCACTCTACAATGTGTCCCAGATTCGCTTCTCTCTACAGGGATCTGGGCTCCTGTTATACCTACAGCAAAAGTTAAATGGCGAACGTTTTAGAGGAAACTTAGTGCTATCGATAGCCGGCTTCACATTTTCGATCGGCCAATTGTCTTTGGATGTATCAGTGAAAAACCAAAAACGGGGAAATTTGCTTTTTGCCAGTAAATCCAAAACAGATAATTTGTTACAGCTGTCAAAATGTAACATTATTCGGACATTTTTTTGAGAAAAATAAGATTGCATGTATGACATGTCTCAATCATCTTTTGTTTTCCAAGCAACTTTCATTTTTCTTATGGCCGCCATGTTGGATATTTTGATTTTTAAAAGGAGTGTAAAATTTGCAGTCTAGTGATCACAAGTGCATAAGTGATTGGAGTTTCACCGAAATATCATCTCGCGTAGTATTATGAATTCTAAGGAGGTCATGATTTATTTGCGAGAAAATAATATTAATAAGGCATGAAAAACACATAAACGCCTTGAATGTTCAAAACAATATTAACGTTAATATCGACTTTTCAACAAGTCAAATGTTTTGGGACAAATTCCCAACTATAAAAATCGTCGTAAATTTATTTCACACTTGAACAAACAAACATTTTGCAGAATTGTAATGTAATGTAAAATCTAATTGTGTATTAATAATTTACAGATTTACAAAATAACGTCCATTTGCATCCAGACAATTCGTCTTTGTCCCAGGATTTCTATGGTCGCAGGAGGATCAAATGCATAGACCTCATTATTTGAGTGATCCCGAGGTTGAAATCCAACACTGAAAGGTCAAGGGATCTATGGGGCCAAGATATTGAACCATTTAGTGAAATTATTCTTTCATCAAACTGCTCTCTTAAGAAGTTCCTGACTTGAATGGTGTTGTGCGCCGGACATCCATCCCTTTTTTATACTCGAACCACCACGAAGGCCTGAGGTCTAAACACCCAAGGGGGTACCGTGGTGCTATAGGGGGATACAGGGGAAAGGGGGGACGCCACACGGACCCTTGCGAGGAAACACGTGTGCATGCAACATGCACAGATTCTGGCCCCGCCTACGGGATCCGCTGGGTACCTCCGCGTTCGACAATCAGAGACCATCTACCACCTACGAACAATCACAACATCCACAGCCAAGAGAAAACATTTTCTTGGAACGGGATTCGGACCCGCACAGCGCACGGCGACTGATCGCTGCTGCCTACATTGTTGCCATTTGAAACTAGGTTCTTCAAAACTCAACCTGGTTTCGCAAAAGCTCGAGATACCTATGTCCGTTTAGGTTTTAGTCAAACAAAAATGGTCCTATAAGTCGATTTCCTGAAATTATGAATACCCAATTTCAAATAGGTGCCCAATTAAAAAAGGTAAGTTAGATTAATTTACCAATGACTCCACACCAAACGTTAGTTCCAAATCTGGTCTATAGACGTCTCTCTGCCGCTTCGTGAGTATTTTCCACAGCCCAATGACGAGTGTTGGGCTTATTAAAAGCTCCAAAATTCGTAAACCTACTCTCATCGGGCCACAAGACATGCCTTAAGTCCTTGAACTATTGTAGGTTTGTATGGATGGTACTTATTCTTATTTAACACTCTGTACTGTTGATTTTGACACACCAATTTCTCGTTCTATAGTTCTTACTGATGTACTAGGGATCTTGTTGACAGCTTGTAAAGTCGTTTCTGTCGCGATTTTCATTTCCAATATTGTTTCCGTTTCTAGGTTGTTCAAGGCTTATTAAATTAACTACTATTTTTGTAAATTGGGTTTTATGAGGCTACCGTCGTTCGGCACGGTAATGTAAATGCATGTAAAAAACCTACAAAACGTCAAAAAACCTATAAGATGTAAACTTGTAGACTAGATAGTTTTTAGGGCGCAAATAAGATCGTTGTGAACGTCCATCTATGGAGGAATCACTCAACTAAACTACACGCATTATTGGTTGCATAGTTTTGTGAGGCTGAGTGATCCAGGTCTGTAGTTCTTATCTCTCAGAAGAAAGTTGGTTGAATAGCAAGGTCGAATCTGGACGATTATGTGTATTGGTCTGCATGTGTATAAAATCAGTGATATTTGCTGTATGAGAAAATATTACTAAGTATGCTGAATATGACAGGTTATTTATATGTTGTGCTTCTGAAGAGATGTTATGTTCAAAGTTATAAATTACGAAAACCTGAGGAGAATTACGGGAAATCATCACCGCGCCCGCGTTGTGTGTAATTACTGTTAGCTTGTACTTCGACAGTGTACAGTGAATATAATTATTTCTGATCTCTCTCATTTTTGATATTCAGCAAATTTTCAGATTTCACATAACATCAGAGCCAAACATTGATAACTAAAGCCTCATGCCGTTTAGACAACACGTACAACTAAGTGCTAAGTTAACATCTTGTAGAAAAACCTACATAATTAAAAAAAACAGTATAATGTCAAGAAGAATCGATATAATGTCACTTTTCAAGATACATGATACCCGTGCCACCCATTTTTAACAGGTTTTGACAATTTTTTTTGTCAGATTTATGGTTTTAATGAGAGAAAACGTACCTGCTACTTATTAAAACACAATTTAAATACTTTGAGTTATATAACGTCAAAGTCGTCCTTAGTTGAAAAGAATGTGTTACTTTTAATTATTTTTTTTCATTATAATAATTTTATTTTCTGACAAATAAATTATGGCCTCCCTAGAAAAAAAACAATACACAACATTACGTGTGATGATATTTCGATGATACTTAAATCTTTTATGCACTTGTGAGACATCACTGCAAAAGACGATTGAGACATGTCATACACGCTATATTATTTGCCTTAAAAAATGTCCGAATAAGGTCACATTTTCACAGCTGTCAAATTAACCATTTCGGATTTACTAGCAAAAAACAAAATTCGACATTTTCGGTTTTTCGCCGATATTTCCAAAACCAATTGAACGTTCGTAAATCTGAAGCCGGCTATCAAATGCACAGAGTTTCCTCTAAAACTTAACCCATTTAACATTTGCTGCAGGTGTAACAAGAGCCGAGATCCCTGTATAGAGAAGCGAATCTGGGACACACTGTATACAAAACCCAGATAAGACCCAGCCTCGAGTATTGCTCACACGTTTTATGTACTACCGCCGCAACTACGTTATCCATGCTCGATGCTGTCCAGAGTACGGCTGTCCGGCTAATCGATGACTCTTCTCTAACAGACAATCTTGGGACCCTTTAGCACCGACAAACCGTTGGCGATCTAGCTCTCTTCTACCGCTACACCTACAAGCTTTACTCCTCAGAACTCTCCCCAATTATGCCGCCGCGCGTTGCGCCTGCCAGACAGACCTGCCTGACTTCGACTTCCCAATCTAACCGTGTCGAAATTCCCATATCCAGAACCGACCGATACGACCGCTCATTTGTACCTAGGGTGTCGAAGGTTGTTCTACTAACCTTAGGCAGTTCGAAAATCGGATTAATAAAGTTTCTTTGGGATACTCATAGCAGCCGCGGTGTCCTGGCATTTAGGCTTCTGTGTGTGCGGCTGCTTCGGTGTAAAAGAAAATAACAGACAAGGTTATAAATTGCTTTGAAATAAAGTGATCTCAAAATACTCCTTAAGAATTATAAATTTCGCCCGACTTTTTAAGCATTTAATAAATCCATTTTTAGGGCATTTCAGATATTAATTCGCTTACAACTCGAAAATGGCCAGCTTTAGAGAAAAGTTAATGAAAGCATTTATTATTCAGAATGAAAAGAAATCTGAAAGGGATTTGTCAGAACAAAAAAATGTAATTTATAAAAAAAATAAACGAATTCTTTGGAGGTATATTCAATGCTAAAAAACTGTTTTAAAAATTACAATATTTTAGGCCGCCAAGTTCCTACATTGAGGTTGAAACCTTGCTCTGTAGAGCAGACGGCGAAGAGTATTTTCAGATTTGTTTATTTTAAATCGACTCCAACCTTGTTTTTTAGACCAAAACTGGCGAACGTTTAGTTTTCACAGACTGTACATTTATGTGGGCGAGTCAGATCTGATTGCCCAACCTGCTTGCTGCGGCTACATTTTGTTGGCACTCTCCGTATATAATAATAATAAATAATGTCCACTAGTTCATTGTCGTAAACATGAGCTATTTCTTCACCCAAAATAATCAGACAAATGAAAATATACGCACTATCAAAAGACTGATACAACTGATCGAACCAAAAACTCGTACTGAAAACCATACAATAACACATAACGTTTGCCAAATTTATATTAACGACAAGAGTAGTAAACAAAATACGCTAAGATTTTACACGGCAGTGGTCGAGAATATAAAAAAATCTGTGAAATACCATTTTTATTTGAATATGAAATTTTTTTAATCTTCCACCATTTCTTTTATTATGCAACTTTTATATAGGTGATTTTTTGACGAGTCATACAAGCAGTTGAAATAAATGACTCAACTTTGAGAAAAAGCTGTAATTAAAAACTTATTGTTTGGGTTCTCTATAACATTTTTTTAACGCTACGGTTTGCCAGATCGTTGCCTTGTCAAGAATGATACCGAGATACAGGGTGTGGCAGCATAACTTCCTTTTCTTAAATGGGCGCTATTCAATCGGTTGATGTCGTAGCGAAGCGCAAGTGGTTTTCCGGTCGTTCTGTGAGGATAATTTTTCAAGATGATTTTCATTTCCATCCATACAAGATGACAGTTGTGCCGCCAGTTTCTAAATGTGACTCCAATTTCAACTAGAATTATTGGTCCCTGGTTCATTAGGGAAAACGAAGTCGCAGGGACAGGAAATCCAGACCGGTAGGGGAAAGTCGGACAAAATCGGGACGCTAATGTTTGATTACAGATATTTTTTTTCAACAAAACAATAAATTCTCAAATATACATGATCTCATCACCTCATGATGTTACGTTACAAAAAAGCTATGGAAAATGGTTACAACACTTATTTAAAGTTTTGACATATTTTTGAAATCATCTGCATATACGTTTTTGCCCCACGGGTCAAAACAACTGTATTTAAACTGTGTAGATAATGGTTATGGTTTTTAAAACACGTATAACACCTGTCGATGAGGGATAATATTGAGACTCAACATTACTGTTGAAATAATTTTTATATAAATAGAACATTATATTTCTAAACAAAAGTCACACGTAAATGAGTCATCATTTTCTTCCGCATTTGAGCAAGCTTCGTGTGCCCAATTTCCACACACATTACACTGAATCCAGCCTTCTTTTGCTTTGGATTTTATGTAAAGTTCATTGCAAAATATGCAAACTTCATCATCTTCTTTCTCTTCTGAAGTTGATTCCGTTATATCATAAAGTTTTTTTTTCTTTGGTTGAAGTTTTACATTGATCTCCTTTTTCGATTTTCCTTTTTCTCCTTGTGTTTTTTTGTTGGCATTCTCTTCGTCTTGTTTCTGTTTTGAAGGTATGAAATCGCACTTGTTCCGTTTTGGCTGATTTTTTTCATTTTTCTTTTTCTTTTTCACATTTTCTCTATTTCCTTGGTTATCTTCGTCAATGATCTCGATTATTTTTCTTTTCAGGTTTTTCTTTTTTGCATTTTTTTCTTTGTCTGCTTCTTACTCTTCTAGTTCCGTCTTGTAAGCGCTTGAGGTAAGAATTGCAGTTTTCCTTTTTTTCCTTCCCTGTTTCGTTTGTGGTTTCCTATTGATCTCTTGAGGAGGAGGCATCATCATTCTTGGTGAAATCGAAAATGATGAGGACCCAGCTGATATAGAAGGTTGTGGATTCAAATAAATGTTTGTGATTGAGGTTTCTAGTGGATTACATTGTTCTGTGCTCATAGAAGGTGTGTCAGTCATGCTTGTTGCTGGTTCATTGTTGTGACTGGAACAATCATTTTCTTCACGATCCAACTCAGTGATGGAGAAGCGATAGGTTCAGCCCTGTCCGTTGTGTCTGCAGGTACATACAAATAGTCAGGAAAGATATCCCTATTAAAGGGATGTATGCCAGTTTTTTCAAACCTTTTTATAGCGGTCTGCATAATAGCGGCTCTAGTATATGCTGTCGTAAACAGTTTTGCTTCTTGATAGATTCTAACTATTCTGCCAGGATGAGCTATCAACCATTTACGAACTTCTTGTTCATAATATGTGCTGAGAGGCGCCATTAATGACACATCCAGTGGTTGAAGACGGTGGGTTGTGTGTGGAGGAAAACACAATAGGATAACGTGTTTTTCTCTTGCCATGTTTATAAGAGCTGAACTCTATGTGTGAGAGGAATGTCCATCAAGTATAAGAAGGACTAGTTTATCTTTAGAAAGGGTTAGCGTAGATCAAAAATCGTTGAAACCAAAAAATAAATGATTCTGCATTGATCCAACCACTCTCATGAAAGTAAACAAATGATCCTGGTGGTGCGTCATTCATCAGCATGGGGTTCTCTATCTCTTCCGAGGGAACACAAACTTGGATGGCATGAAATTACCAGCTGCGTTCATACAAGTTTCGACTGTGACTAGAACTCCGCGTTCTGCCGAAGACAAGCAGCCTACCTGCTTTTTTCCACGCAAGGCTAGGACTTTTGAAGGTTTGTTCGGAACAGTTAATACTCCGGTCTCATCGACGTTGTAGATGTCGCTAGGTGACATATTATGTTTTTCATAAATGGACTCTAGTAAGTCATAGAACTTCCCTACTGCAACTCTATTGAACCCTTTTGCGCGTGCAAGAGATGTGTTCTCACTGTTTCTTAAAGAAATCTGAGGATGCCTTCGAAGGAAGCTGTACATCCATTCCTCTCCTGCCCTTCGCCTTTCTTTGTTGAAAGTATGTGTAATATCATTTTTCTCCGCTAACTCAAATGCAAATTTGCGCAGATCATGTAGTGGTAAACCAAATAATATGTTCAACGATTTCTCTTTCTTGGGCCTCAGAAAATATGGTACAGAAACAAACTAATCGTTTTTTAGCTGCACATTCCGGAGAAAGGTTTTTCTGGTGAGCTTTTCTTACCCTATCTTCTAGTGTGGATTGCGGATCACCAAAAGATGCTGGCGCTGTGCTGTAGCCCATACGTCCTTCCAAAACTTCAGATATTGCCGCGGCCATACTTTCCTGGGACCAGCTTTGAATTAAATTCATGTTTTAATTACTATTGTTGATTTTTTATTCATGTTTATATTATTTTCTTCAATTGATATGTGATACTAGTTGTTTTTTCCTATGAACCTCTTGCAGATAGCCATTAAGCACCTACTTGATGACAGGCTCTACCAAAAGATATTGCTCGTTTCCAAACATTCATTCATTTACTTGCCGTTCATCAGAACCATTATGGCACCTTAGATTGATATTCCCACAAAACCATTCAGGTTTTTTGATATCCATACATCCATAAAGTTGAATACTTTTCGTTGTTCAGGAACTGAACAAACATCCACACTATATTCACAGCAATTAAGAAATTCCCAAGTATATGCCTTAAAGCTACCAGCAAACCTAAAACCTGCAAAAAAACTACAAACTTGCCATTTTTTTCTTTATTCACGAGTACACATTCTAGGTTATATTTATATTAGACATTACTTGAATACAGCTGATTATTGCATTTCAAGACTCATCGAATGACACACGTGTGGGATCTGTCAACCCTTGGACCCAGTCACAAAACATATATTCTGAAGAAAGTTTAATTCCATGCTATTCAATAACGACACGGTGACTTGTGTGGCCATTTTGTGAGGGTGGGACATGGTTGCCAGATTGTGCATTAATATCCCGTTTCACCCCCCTGGTCCCACTGGAGTAAGCTCCGCCAACTGTTGAAATATACT